>PVLA01003484.1:0-210609 GCA_004027455.1 Hydrochoerus hydrochaeris
TGTATGCTTTAATTTTGTAACTTTAACAACTAAGTCTAAGAAGGCAATATGTAATTTATCAACTAGTGATTTTTTACTGCTTTTTTTCTGAAATTCTGTATTGTTTCTACCCCTTTTTCTGTTTTGCTTTTTTTTCTCTTTAAATAAAATTAAAAAAACAAAAACAAAAACAAAAAAATTACATTCTAATTTTTGGGTTATCTAGGTTTTTGCAGATGACATACTAATAAAAATTTGGAAGAAAGGTATGCCTTAAGGTTATACATCCCATAGCTCTTTATAATATTCAGTTTCCAAACTGAAATTACTTAATTGCATTCTCCAAGGATCCATTTTCAGAGTAGGTGCAGCTGTTGCATTTTCTTTTTTAGAAAGACAATTATAATTACAGGCAACTTGCTTAAGAAGATGGGATTAATAATGCATTACAATTTTAGAACGATGGTGAGAATAAAGTGTTGATTTGAATAGGAAAAAGAAAGATGATGATATTCTATATGTGTGTTCATTAAGTAACATTATGAAAACAATATGAGTAATAAAATGTGCCAATAATTTCATACAGAGACAAAAATTTAGTATACACTAAAGATAAGCACACTACTGAGCAAGAAGAACTCAGTTTGAAAAGGAGAACATCTATAAACACATAATTCCAGAAGAGGTTCACGGGTAATGTATGAAGTGCACTGCAGGAGCAATGTAAAATGAGAATACTGGATCAAAGATGTAGGGTGAACATCACAGTGTGAATATATTTTATCTAAGTCTTAGAACACAGCTTAAATTAATTAGGGTGACAAGAGTGGTAGCATAGGAACTAAAATTAGTCATTATACCCAAAGGAGGACATTGTCAAGAACTAAAGAATCACAGATTATGTCCTTCTTGTCAAATGTCAAGTGAGCCTGCCACATTTTCAGACATGTAGGAGAAGATATAAGATACATAAGTCAAAGAAGAGGGCCTTTATTAATAATGGAGTAGCAAGCAGGATAAGCATCAGATAAATATCAGTGTTCTTTACCCTGTCTTTATGGTGCGCAATGAGGACAATGAACCAACATCTCCATGTGCAGCTGGTTCAGGAGGGAAATAATGGGCTATACTAACAGTAAGAATTACCCCTGGAGTGAAACACTGTCTCTGACTGCCAACAATACAACACATGAATGCTTTTCTCTAGGGAAAGCATTTTCTCCAAATACCTAGCATGTTTGTAATTTTCAAAAATCCTTAAAAAGCTATTCTGGAAAAAAAAGAAGTCTGAATTACTTCTTACAAGATGTACAGAAATTAAAACTATGAAGTGTCTCTGAACAGAAACAGTAATCCTTAAAGGATATTAAAAAGAATGCTGTATTTTGAAAACTTGTAGAATATATAATATTCTTATGCATATTCATAGTGTGTTTACTGTTTCATAAGCAAGGTAAATTAAAAAGACATTATCTGAGTATGAAGAGTTTTGCATATCTTACTAAGATGTTTCATTTGTATTCTGACATTTAACTGGAGAGAAGCACTGAATGATTTAAAATGTAAGTAACATAGACATGAAATTGAAAGGATCATTGTGACTGTTGAGTTAGGATGGAGTGAAGATGGGAGAGAATCCCAGCTCAGAACCTCCAAGAGTTAGACCTGGGAGTGGTGAGAGGAACAAGAATCCATTATAGATATTATGTCCATGTCTTAAAGCTTCCTGACTCTACTATAGGAATAAGGTTTGATGCAATAACATTTAATTATTTGAATACTGGCTTTCTGAAGGATAAAGTGAAATGTAAGTGAGATTAATTGTTGGGAATCATAAATGAAACTGTAATACAGTAGATGAGAACAAAGGAAATGAGTGGCCAAACATTCATGATTTAAAAAGCATAAATGACATTGATACAGAACTTACCTCCAGGCTACATATGAAAAGCCCATAGCACAAACCATGATAAATGGGAAAACTGAAGTTTTTCTTCTAGTATCAGATGCAAGTACTATTTTATTTAACTTAGTACTTACAATCTTTGCAGGAGCAATTAAGCAAGAAAAACAAACAAAATCTACATAAATTAGAAAAGAAGAAATAAAATTTGCTGTGTAGATAATATGGTCGTATATACATAAAACTCTAAAGTCTTAGCAAAAATGTTAGGATAAATAAATCTGTAGGATATAACATTCACATAAGAAAATCTATGGCATTTCTATACACAAATAACTATCTCATAAGGAAATTAATAATAATGCCTTTTAAAATAACAAACTAAGAATCAAATAATAATAGAGTTGAAAGAGTTATATGTTAAAATAATATTTACAAGGAAATTAAACTGTACACAAATAGACATCCTTTATTCAAGTATTCAAGGAATTAATACTTGAAATATCCACATAATCCAAAGTGCTCTATGGATTCTATTCAAACACTAAAGGGAAGAAATGCCTAAAATTCATATGGAATCACAAAAGACTCCAATTCAAAACACTGCTTTGAATAGCCACAGTATCCTTTGTTTTGTTTTGTTTTGTTTGTTCTTTGGCAGTACTGATGAATAAGCCCAGCAATTCTCTACCACTGCACTATATCCCCAGTATGTTTTAAATTTCATTTTGAGACTGGATTTCTCTCAAACTTGAGCTGCTCACAAATCTGCAAGCCTCCTGCTCAGCCACTTGGGTAGCTAGGATTGCAGGGATGTGTCACAGAACCTAATGTAAAGTAAACTCAAGTTAGAACAAAGCTGGGGCATTGCATCAACCTGATTTTAAAACATTTTACAAAGCTGCACTAATCACAGCAGTATAGCACTGTCATAAAAACCATTTAGACTGATGGGATAACTTAGAAGGCCCAGAAAATAAGTCCACATGTTGAAAATCAACTGGTCTTTGGTAAGTGTACCAAGACCATAACATGGGTAAAGGAAAGTCATTTCAATAAATGGTGCAGAACATTATACTTTAAATATGATCTTTTCTCCCAAAGATTATAAATTGCTGATGGCTTGAACCCCCAATGTCAGGACTGTTCAGAGGCGAGGTCTCAAAAAGTGATTGTATCATGAGGGCTGTAACCATAATTTTATGGTATTATAGGTAGAGTATGGAAAATGGAGGTAAATCCTACTTCAAGGTAGTGGATATCAGGGGTGTGACATTGGGACTGTATCTGGTCCTTTGCCCCTTCTTCTGTGGCTCTTTCTTGCTCTGTTTCTACTAAAATAGCTCACCATGAAGTGAGCAGCTTTTCCATTTCTTGCCTCACCACAGGCCCAGACAAAAATGGCACAAGTGAGCCTGGGCTAAAACCTTTGGAACAGGAAGCCACAATAAATCTTTCCTTCTTTAAGCTGTTTATTTCAGGCATTTCAGCACAACCATGGTGAGGTGACAAAGCACAAAATAAAACTGGATGTTTACATAACACCAT
Organism: Hydrochoerus hydrochaeris; assembly: GCA_004027455.1. NCBI lineage: Eukaryota > Metazoa > Chordata > Mammalia > Rodentia > Hydrochaeridae > Hydrochoerus > Hydrochoerus hydrochaeris. The sequence continues at coordinate 3,431 of PVLA01003484.1, forward strand.
ATCAAAAAATTGACTCCAAAATTTAAGCCATAACACAAAGACCATGCAACTACGAAAAGGGAAACTAAAGGACAAGCTGCTTGACTTCATTGGTCAGTGATATTTAGATGTGACTCAAAGTCACAGGCAAAAAGCAAAGAAACAATTGACATTCCATCTATAATTTTCCCCAAATTTGAGGAAGCAGACAAAAAAAATGAAAAGGAAGTCTATGGAATGGAACAAAATATTTGCTAAGTACTTATCTGTCAAGAGGTGAACACTAAGAGTATACTAGAAACTTGTGTAACCAGATGAAAAAAAAAAACAAAACAAGAATATAACATAATATCATTGAAAAATAGACTAAGAAGCTAACTAGCATTTTTTAAAACAAAATCAATAATGGCTTGTGGTGGTGAATTGATTAATTGCTCACTTGAGTGGGGAACACTCAGCTGAAAAGAGTCAGCATGGTTCTCTGCATGGAAAACCCACTTGAAGGAGAACTGATGTCAGAATGGTATAAAAGGATATTGGGAGGGAAGGGTCTTTCTGAGTTTCCTTGTGGCTGGTTTTCCTCAGAGGAGCTTTTGCTTTTCTCTATGGAGAAGCTCTGGTCCTCACTTTTGTCTTGAGTGTCATCTCCTGGCTTTCAGCACAGAATCTTCAGCTTCCAACACTGTCCTTACAGCCTGCTAGCACAGACTCTTTAGCTTCTAGGTCTGACACTTCCAGCTCCTGGTGCAGACCCCTCATCCCACCACGGAATGTTGGGGACATTATTGTGAGCTCTAGGCCTTGGGATCTCTAGCACGAGGATAGAGCTTTTATCCTCTTCTACATTTGACTCCATGGGTGGCCACTGTAGGTTGATCTTGTAAATTTCTGTGTTCTGCATTAAATCTGATTCAGAGAATGTCAGTCTTTTGAGGAGCTTTGCCCTGGCCCTGCAAGCCCTTTTAATTACTGACTGATACAGCAGTCAAGTGTATGAAAATATGTTCAACATTAATAATCATTGGTGAAATGCAAATCAAGATCACAATGAAGTATAACTTTACATCTGTTAGAATGACTTTTATCAAAAACAAAAAGTAATGAGTATCATCCAAGATGTAGAAGTGGGGAGCATGTTTTCAGCAGTAATGTAGATTGATATAGCCCCTGTGGAAACAGAAGGGAGGTTCCTTTAAGAACTGGAAATAGAATTACCATATGATGTAGTAATCTAATTTCTGGGTACACATACTCAAAGGAAATTAAATTATATGCTAAATAGATGTCTGCACCCCGGGTGCATTGGATCTTCCACAGTAACTATAGAACATCTAAATATCAATTTTCAGATAAGTGTATTAAAAGTGTTAATATTCACATACCCATACAGTGAAAGGTTTCTCAGTTTTTAAAGTGAAGTATTTCTACCATTCACAGTAATGTGCATAAACCTGGAGATCCTTATGCTAAACAAGGAACACACAATATGGTTGTACTTATCTACAAAATCTAAAATAGAAGAACTCATAGAAGCCCAGAATACTGTATGTAGTAGCTGCCAGATTTTAAGAGACTGGCAAATTTGAAAAGTGTCACTCAAAAAGTATACAGCTTCAGTTTGCAAGATGAGCAAGGTCTAGACATCTAATATATAGCATGGTGATCAAGGCTAACAATATTTCATTAAACACTTGATATCTGTGAAGATTGTAGTGATTACACACACACACACACACACTATAGTAAATATATGAGAAGAATCCCATTGAGGTTTTGGCAGGCACTATATTGCGACTTCTTTCTGCCAATTTTGCCATTTTTTTCCTACTACCAGAATAATATCTGAATCATGGCAGAGTAGTTACTTAAATATATTCACGTTATAACTGCCATGCAGCCACCATGATGGGTGAAAAAGTTTGGCTAATGCAATTCATTTACAAGTTATGGAATTTGTTTTCAGAGTAAGAAAATTGTAAAGGCATGCTTGAGTAGAATTTGGCTTTTGATCATTTCTCCTTCAACTTTTACTTACTGTCCTGACCAAAGTGTTCTATTGATGGCTTGAAAGGTAATAGCTGCTTTGTATGACAAGAATAATGAAAGCCATGATTGCATAGCAGACCGAGTCTAGGCAATGCAGTGACACAAATGAATCCGGTAATATCAGTGGCTTAAAAAACAAAGGAATATTTCTTATTCACCCAAGGTAAGTTGTAGAGAAAGCTCCTGTCTCAGACAGTCATCATTTAAGCAGTGACACTATTCTGTTACTATACTGTATGTGCAATAATAAGGCAAGGGTTATAAATCAGGAAAATCAATAAACCGAACAGAGGGTCCCAAAATGACACAAGCTTTCTAGTCTATTAGCTTCAACTAGTCACATGAATCTGCCTACCTGCAAAAGGGAAAGGAAATATAGTCTCCAGTGTGAAAGAAGTGGAAGATCCACAAGGAAGAAGTAGTCCAGTAATCCTCTAGGGCATTTTAAATAATTATATCAGTCCCATACTATTCATTTCTACATAAGAACAATAAATTCCTACTCATTAGAACCAGTGGCAGATTTTTGACTCTCAAGGACGACAGAACCTCAATTTACTTTAAAATAGCTCTCCAAATAAAAAGTAGTTTATAGTAATTGGATAAAATAAATAGGATATTTTTATTCCAGATCTTCTATTACTACTATGAAACTGTGGATGCAGGAACAGCAGCAGACCTGACTAAATTGGAAGAGAGAATGGTCTTCCACATTTGTAGATGGTTGGACCCAGAAGCTTGCTGTGCTCTGCTGTGTTGCTTTATCACTGTCAAACCAAAGGCCTTCCTTTGCTAGAGTACACATATATTTATATGCTAAACTATTAGGAGGCATTGAGAGTGTATGACAGGATTAAAATAGCCTGATTTGCAGTACAAAATTAAAACTCACTTTGTGGACAACTAGGAAAGCTAATAAAATTAATCTTTTTCAGTTCTTTTGGTAGCGATGTAGGTAATTTTTATATATCAAAAACATCACTTCTCTACTATTTGTTACTTAGGACAAAAAAGCGCACTGTATCTAATTTTAAAAGTTGAAATCGTGAGTGAAATCTAGGTACTCTGGCTCTGCGGCAATAGATATTTAGATGAAAGATGGGTTCTTAAAATTTTTTGATTAACATATTAAGTATAGATATTATGGAGTATAATTCATTTCTTTTTTGCTAAAGATCCTAATCAACTGGCTTAATTCCTTAGTTTTTTTTCCATATCTGGTAAAACCGTGTGAAAAGAGAGTCATATTATAGCACTGTAAGGTTTTTGTACTGGCTTAATCAAATGCAAAATAAAGTATGCCATTTTTTTAACAATTGGAAAAGACCATGATACTTCTAGTTGTTACAGGAAGCCTTGCAGGACCTGTTTATTTGTGCATCCTTAATATCAATTGCTGTTGTGCAGAGGGTGGTCAGGTGACATTTCTAACTAAGAACACCAAAATGATAGTTGGTATGGTACCAAAAGCTCGCTGTGTTTATAAGATGGAAATAGACATGGAATTTAGAAAAATTGGTTTGTAGCCATTAAGACATGGGTTCCCAAACCTTGGGCCATGGGCCAGTGCCAATCTTGACCTGTTTAGAATTTGGCTGGACAGCAGGAAGTGAGCAGCAGGCAGCAAGCAGGAGAGAGGGTGAGTGAACTGAGCTGTGTCTGTGCTTACAGATGCTGGTCATCACTCACATCACCCCCTGAGTTCTGCCTTGGAGTGTTAAGTTTTGTAGGAGCATGAAATTGACCTGAACTGTTCGTATGAGGGTTGTGTGCTTATAGGAGGGAGCAGAAAGGTTTCAATGCACAGAGACCACAGTAAATCAATTGCTTGCTGTCATATCAAAAGCCTATCAGTGAGTGACAAGTGGCCATTGAGCTGTAGCTGGTGGCAGGCTTTGTAGAGGAGGTGATGGTCCTTTCCATGTACAGGTGCATCTGGCGGCAAGCTGTAAGGTATAATCTGACACTATTTTGGTCCATATGTGGCCTGCCCATTATTTTATTCATCATTTCAACCCACACATTTTTTCCCATACCATGCACTTGTCATAGTCATACTTTTGATAACTCTAAAAGTCAATCCCATTCAAAATAAGTAACAGAAGGGCCACTGGAAAGCTTCTTTGAAAAGGGAGAAAAGCCAGCTGACACAGCAGAAGACTAAGACTGCCAGCAAAAAGAATAATGCATTTGAAACAAAGTAACAAGAGTCCTACTTAAATCACTGGCTCATTGCAACACATGATTTGTAGTCTCCAAGCACACACAGAATATGTGCTTGAATAGCTATCAAACAAAGCCACAAAATCTTCAAAACTGCCTCTCCACACAGAGACCAAACACCCACACTAAAAGAGAAGCCTTTGGAGTTCCTCCAAAGAAAAACACATGAACACCAAGAATAAAAGCCGTTACTGAAAGTTTCCACTTCTTCGAATGTCTCTGCACTGACGTTGCCATTTGCAACAGTGAACCACATCACTAGGCTAAGAAGCGCTTTATTATTAATGAAAAGTTGATCCTGCCTGATGCTAAGGACATTTGTTTTCAATGTAGGAGAGGCTGCAGTTCATAAGGTGGCATGTGTTCCTCTTTGACTAGCATCATAATTAGACAACTGATGAAGTAGAACAAGATATTGAGGCACGATTGTTAGAAAGGATTAATGAGCCTATAGGCCTTAGGCCTTTGGTCTACTCATGTTGGTAGCAAGCCAACAGTGCTTATTGGGGTCTGTGCCTAGATCTCCAATCTCCCAAACAAGTGCACAGCAAAGGCCCAAATGAATGAGACAAGTGATATAATCTTTAGGGCTCCAGGAGGACCAAAATCCTCTGCAGAGTTCATAACTCTGGTAGTGAGAGCAACTGTCTCTGGGAGGCCAGTATTTATTCAAAACAAGGAAGGGGTTGAAGTGGAAAATGCAGGAAACCTGAGCAGGACTTTGGGAGGGGTTCAAGGATCCCTCTGAGCAACAGAAGGTGCTAATTAAGGAGAACTAGCCTAGAAGAAAGTCTCCAGGTGTCCTCAGCTGTGGCCTATCTTGATCCCTGAGGAGGCTCCTAGTTCTCAGTTTAGCCATGTTCGTACCATGCCTCAGCCCTGCATGTGTATTCAACTTCAATGGCTCCAACAAGTGCTTGTTTTTGTGTGACATATTTTTCAAATGGATACACATATGAGAATATATTTTATATATATTTGTTGCTAACCAACGCCACAGCCATAGAAATATTTAAGTCTTTGAATGCTTGCCTGTCAGGAAAACTGAAGTAGTCAGTTTGAATGGGTAGATGCACGGAGGAGTGGCTTCCATAGATGGATGATTTCCTGGTTCCATTACTCAGGTCAAAAAGATGTGTTCGGCATGCAAGTCTACCAACTGTGTCATCCATAAAGAAATGCTGGCTAGTCCAAAAATGTCACCAGAACTTAACTACGTTTTGCAGGATATGTTTAAAATCAATCACATTGAAGTACCTAACCCTTACTCATGTCAGGCTGTGCAGCTCTGTGAAGAAATGGATGCAGAATACACATTTCTTCTTCTGTACATGAACTGGACATTATTATCTCTGAAATGAGCATATTAAGGTCCCTATCACAGGAATATGGGTTATAGGCTTCAAAGAACAAGGAATGCAAGGCACATGCAGAGTTGAATGTGTCCCCTAGTCATCCTTATTTCTGGGGTTATTTTGCCCGCAGTGCCTGTGAATGTATGTGGCCGTATTTGAGGAAAGGCTCTGTGCAGATGATCCAGTTAAAGTGAAGTCATTAGAGTGGTCCTAATCCAATATACCTGGGCACTCAGCAAAAGGAAACTGGAGAGGGCTTCTACATGCCAAGAGAGAGCCAAGATTGCCGGCAAACCAGAAACCAAGGGGCAGACATGGAGACGACTCTCCCTCACAGCCTGCAGAAAGAGCTGACCTTGTTGACACCTTGGCTTTATAGCTTCCAGAACTGTGAGAAATTTTAGTTGTCTAAACCACTCAGTTTCTGGCACTATTACAACTGCCCAGCAAACTAACAGAAGACATAGGGAAGTGCTTCTGCTCTTCATAGGCCAAGTAAAAACATGGAGCAAAGGCTCCTGTGGATTAGAAGAGATAAAACAACAAGCAAAAAAACAAAACAAAACAAAACAAAAACCTTGTGGAATGGTACATCACTCAGAGGAAGCAGGAATTAGTGTTTTCATTGTAATTATGAATATTTTGGTCATTTCAGTAATATAATGGATAAAACCACCAGAGCAAAACAACTTTGCTTTCAATCTTTGCTTTTGTATTATGAAGGCTTGCATAATTTGCTTAAATATTTTTTACTTCAGATTCTTATCTCTAAAACTAGAAAAAAATAGCCACCTTGTGGGAATACAGGATCATAGAATGATGGGCATACTTTGAATTCTCTGTACTTTGCAGCTACTTTTTCTCATGTATTATTACTTAATACTTTATCCTAGTTATATTTTAACATCAAAACCTAGTTATTTATTTTTATTTTACAGGGCTTTTTAGTGATGGTTTTCATTTTGGCAGATTTAAAATGCATGTTACATACTTTGATCACTTTCAGCTTTATTATCTGCATTTCCCCACATTCCCCTTTAAGTCCTTTTCTAAAAGTTTCCCTTGTCCAAATTTTCCCTTTTGTTGTTGAACATTGAAGGTTCACATTAGAAATCACTAAATATACCCCATAAACAAGTAATTCTTTAACTGAAATTGACCCCGATTTTTAACTTACCCTACCATGTAAGGTTGAGACTTTCTATAAAGCTTTAGATAGCACTTTTTTCTTTTTATTCTAAAAACAAGATTCCACATGAACAGTTTGTTTTAAAACACTAGAACACCTCAATGAACAGTAATTAAAGTAATGAAATTTTATTCCGAGTACCTAAGTCAGTCCCTTGTAGTCAATTAGGTGTCAGAGAAGTGCAATTATGCTTCAAACCACCAGGGCATATTTAAGCCACTGAAGCAGAATGCTGCTCTGGTGATTTTAGGATAGTGCTGTGGGGTATTTACTCAGGCCATTTGTTATCTTCAAGTGAAAGAGGCATATTAACTCATTCATATCATAAGCACACTATGTGTCATCTAATAGTAGGTTTCATTTCTCTAGATGTTTAACTTAGGCAACAGAAACATACAAGATGTATTTTCTAATATACTGGAGAAACAACAAAATAAATTAGATTTTGTGTGCTTCTTCCTGCTATAACTTTTTTTCCAATTACACATATTTCAGTATCTAGTTTCCTAGAACTAGGCTAATAATTCAACTAGTATTTATTTTATGTATTTCATACTTCAAGCTATATAAATTTCTAATTTAGAGACTGGGGCACTCTCAAATGGATACTAAATCTCTATGCTGGAACCTCAGCCAATTTCATACTCTTTTGCCCTCATTATGCACTGATAATTACTAACAGTCACATGTTAAGAGCCATTTTGTAGTCTGAAGACATTTGGTGTGTCTGGGATTTGTAACATAGTCAGTCACTACAGTTTTCAGTTTTTCAGTTTGTTTATTATTATTTTGTTTGCTTGCTTTTTTCTGACCTTAAACAAAAATATTCCACTGCAGAATGCATGTAGTTGGAAGTCAAATGTATCACTGAATTTGTGAGCATTTTTTTCTGCCCAGTAACTTTCACAACTTTGCAATAATTGAGTAACAATTTTTAAAGCTTTTTCAAAATTTTTCATTAACTCTAAAGTTGAGTATCCTGTCAGTTTACACTGAAATAATCTCCTATCCAAGTATGAGAAGTTGTACATTCAAGAATCTTTAGAGTTCTTATCTTTTCAATAACTAATTTTAAAAATTATATGAACTCCACACAATCTTCAATTACACTCTCACCTATAATTTTTGCTACTTTTACAAACTTCCATCCTTAGAAACTACTGATAATGGTAGGTTATCATGTGCTCTTAAAGGAAGTTTTTGCATTTATCTATTTAAAGATCAAGACTCAGTAATATTTCAGTATATTACATGCTATAAATATGTAATAAATGTTTCTTGCAATGAAAAAGCATGGTATGTAATATATGTTATTTCTAAACTTATAATTATTCAAGGCAACTGTAAACTGTATGAACTGAAAACATGTACAAATAAAATAAAATTTTAAAAATATACAAATACAATTATTACACAGATTAAACCTTCATTTTTATTATTAAACTTCATGTAATTTCTGATTTTATGATTTTAGAGTTTTATATGAAAATCCAATTCTCAAAATTCATTTTATTTACTTCTTGCTTTAAATTAGACATTTATTTAACTTGATTTATAATAGTCTTACAACTATATTGTTTACAAGTTTAATATTCTGCATATTTTCTTTCTTTCTTAAATTTATTTTCATAATGAATGCTGTATACAAATAGTCCCATTGCTAACCTCACCTCCTAATAATTTTTGTGACAATTTTTAAAGCTTTTTCCAAATTTTTCATTAACTTTAAAGTTGAGTCTTCAAATAATCTTGGATTACTGGTATGTTCACAGAATATTTTTCAAAATCTTATAATAGTATTCGGCCTTTGTTTATGTCACCTAGTTCTCATTTGCTGATGAATAACTTCTTCAAAATTCCATAACTTAGCTTTAGAAAATAGAACACTGCTTAAATAGAGTAACTGAAAATATCCTAACAAACTTAAATTTTTTATTTACCTTCAAACAAATATACAAACACAGGCTCCTGGATGTTGATTTGTTCATGTATTTATTCAGAAAATAATACTCAGAAACATAAATATACAAATCTAAATATTAATAAAAACAAATGTGGAATAACTATATATTTAAAAGGAAAGTAAATAAATATAGATTCAGATGTAAATAACCATTGGGTTTAGGGAAATCTAGGTAAATAAGACATAGTAGCATATGAGGAAAAGTGTATTGGACTTTGTAAAGACATAAGGTCCTTGACCAATGTATTTGGGAAGTGGATGGAGTAGTATTTTTTTTTCTTTTTTTTTTATTTGAAGAGAAAAAATAGGAAAATGGTATAAATGACACAGAATTTTTTAAAAAAAGATAAACAGTAAGAAATCACTAGTTGATAAATTATATATTGTCCTCTTAGAAATTGTTGCTAAAGTTACAAAATTAAAGCATACAAAGTAGTCATTCAAACAGTGAGACTGTAAACAGCTATGCATGCATGAGTCTCTACATGTATTTCTATCCTTTATGTATTAGAGGGAAAAACAAAACATAGCAAGACAAAACAAAACAAACTGCCATAAAAAACATGAAACCAAAGAGTTGTATAAAACCACAGTACAAGGTGATCTATAATGGTTACTGTGTTGTCTCTTGTTATCTTCAATAGAATTGTCTATATCATCAGGCATATTTGGATATAGCAGTATAATTGAATATAGCAGTACATAACAATATTAGTAAAAACAAAACATTGTAGACAATGTAAAACTTCAAAGGCAGGTAATAATCAAACCAGAGTGGGTATCCTAGTGAATCTTGAAATCTTCAGTGTATTTGCCTATATTCTCAGACTTGATACTATCAATCATAACAGCTTTAAATAAAATGTGTCTATACAAAACAGCAATCTAACAAACCAGATTCAATTAAGATCAGTCATGGTAAAACAGTGTAAGTTATACAGAGCTTCAGATTAAGTTAATAGGAAATTAAGGGTGATTACCATACTATATCCTGCTATTTTCGGGATAACTGTCTGTGCCCTCAAATCTAGTAGAAGTAAACAAACTGGAACAGAATAAAATCCATTTAAGCAGAGTGGTGTGAGTAATGTGGGTTTTAAATCCTGGTACACTATTAACAATATCCTCAGCCTTCTTTTTTAGACTATTCCTCCCCTTTCACTCCCACAGGGTGCTGCACATTTTGGGTCCCACCAACTCCCTCAGTTTTTAGATTGGGGGGGCAACCTGATTTTTATCTAAGTGGTTCTGAACCTTCTCACTCCTGACTTTGATCTCAAGTTGTATTCCTTTACCTACAAAAGCCTCAAGGTTTTCCCTCTTTATAGCTGAGTAGTTCTCTACTGCACATAAGTATCCTTTTTTCCATCCTATCTGCAGGTGGTGGTTGAGTTGCCCCTATTTCTCTCTGGCTCCATGTCACATAGAGCATTGTTTTCTCATATTTGATTTTCAGTCCATAAACCCTCTCTCAGGTTGATTATATTTGCTATAAGAGCATCTCGATGGACCCTAGCTCCTAATCTATCCTGCCTGTATTTTTTTTTTTAGTGTATAAAGGTCATCTATGTTAGAGATTATAGCTAACCTTCTCTGCCTCATTTCTGCTGTGCTATTATTCTGCCATTGTTTGTCTAGTTTTCTCCTTCATTCTATTGCCTGCCCCATTTATTAAGGCCTTTCTGCCACTGTTCCTAAAATCCTGGTATTTTTTTTCTCTCTCTCTAGAATGTCCTTCAATATTCTCTGTAGGGTTGAATTGGTAGTCACAAATTCCCTCAGTTTCTCTTTGTCATGGAAGCATCTTGTTTCTCCATTAATTTCTAGTGACAGTTTTGCAGGATACATCAATCTGGGCTGGAGGTTATTTTCTTTCAGGGCTTAGAATACTTTGCTCCAAGCTCTTCTTGATCTGATGGTCTGTGTCAAGAAGTCTGCCATGATCCTGATGGACTTACTAGGTAATCTGTTTCTTTTCTCTGACAGCTTTTAATATTCTGTTTTTATATTGAATTTCTGGTATCTTGATTAGTATATGTCTGAGTGTAGATCTCTTTTGGTTGTAGGTGGCTGGAGTTCTGTATGCCTCACACAACCGAATGTCATTTTCTTTTCCCATGCTTGGGAAGTTTTCCTTAATTATTTCCATGAATAGCCTTTGTAATTCACTTGTTTTTATTCCTGCTTCTTCATTCACATTTCTTATTCTTAAATTGTAGATGCTCTTGTCATCTTCTAACCTTTGTATTGTTACTGCCTGTTTCCTTGTTATTTTTAAGAGATCTTTCCTTTCATGATCACACACTGCAAACTTGTCTTCAAGCTTTGATAGTCTATCCTTAGTTTAAGGAGTTTTGCCAGCTTTCAATGGAGTTTTTAATTACCTGTAGTCTCTTTGAATCTGCTTCATTTATTCTAGATTTTCTTTATATTCTTTATCGAATGTTTCTCTCCTTTTTTTGTGTTCCTCCCTTCTTCTGTCTGTATCATCCTGAGAGATGCTTCCTGAGAGCATTTCTTTTATTACTCTACTCATATCCTGCTTTACCTGATTTATTACTTCAGTTTTGAGCTCATCTACAAGGTTCTGAAGATATCTCTTCATGTCTATTTAGGCCATGTCTGATGTTGCATGTTTGCTGCCCTCAGTCTCTTGTATTTCCCTCTCCTGAATCAATGTTCTCAGGATTTTGGGCTGGGGACTTCTTTTTGTTTCTTTCTCTTGTCATGTTTTTGGTTACTTCCATACAGGTGTATATTGGAGGTCCCAGCCCATTTCCTTGTTAGTTATGGTTCTTCTGAAGCATGCTGGTGAGAGATTTCTGGCCTCTCCTGTTTGCTTTTGGTCATTGAGGTGTAGGCAGGGGCTGTGTATGCTGGTCCCTCCCCACCGGGCTAGTCAACCTTCGGGGGCCTTCACTGGGATAGTGTGTGTTATGGTGGTGGGAAACAGTTTGGGAGGGTTTATTGGGTACCAGCCAGGGGCGTGACCCAGGCCAAATGGATCCCACCAGTCTGCTCTGGGAAGAGGGCAACCAACTGAAGTCACTGTCATTCCTAGTGCAGGCTCCTCTTGCCTGATTCCAACATGTTGTTCAGTTTGTGGCCCTCTTCCCACGGGGGAGAATCTTTTTCCCAGCACTCACTGTGGAGTTCCTCTCTGGCTTCGTTCTCTGTTGGGCTCACCTATTTCCATCTTTGATACCACCGGCCAGTCACAGCTGCGTGATTTTGAGTGCTCCAGGTGGTCGCGGCTATGCGAGTCGCAAGTTTGGGCTGCTCTGGCCTGTGGTGGCTCTGGCAGGCCTGGAGTAGTATTTTTAAGTGTTGAAGTCTGAAAACAGACTGTCCTGGTTTCAAGCTCTCCTTCCTCAATTATTATGTTATAGGCCCTTGTCTATGAACTGTGTAGTTTCTCTCTCTAAAGTTTTCCTCATCTGAAAATCTAAAGGGTCAAGACTGTTTTAACTGATTAAATAGAAACTATAAGATTTCCTCAATGTACTTAACTACAAAAGTTACTTGACTCTAAAAAGCTTTTAATGTCTAGACTAAAATGTGCTTCTAGTTCCATTTTGAAACACTTTCCCTTTGGTGCATGATTGTGAATGAGAATATCCCTCTGCTTCTCTGACCCATCACTGACAAACAACAAAGTGTTAATCAGAAGTAGCAACATACTGGAAGCTTAGAATTCTATAGGGGTACTAATTTACATTCAGACAGGATTGTTCTAGGGATGTTTTGATCCTTGGTAGAATGTGAGCACAAAAGAAAATTATATATTTTCTTTTCATCATTTTTACATAATCCTTGTTTTCTCAGCTAAAGTTTTGGAGACAAGAATATGACCAACATTGGAATTTTCTTTTTCCTTATTTTTCAAGAGATCGAATGTGAATCTTTAATTAGAAGATAATCACACAAATGATATCAGGATTCAAGTTTTCTTATAGGCTGTTCTTTACCATCAGAAATTAACAATTTGTATCATTCTCTCTCTCTCTCTTTTTTTTGGGTCCTATCTTATTTGAGAATCCTTTAGCAATTGCAAAATTTAACAGTGAACTACCACCATTACCATTTTCAAGTCATAAGTATGATAATACATATCACATTTGCTTAATTTATTTTGTTTTAAATATCTATAAACATAAATTAAAGCTAATGAAAATAGAGTATCTTTAAGTGAACAAACTGCAAGGAACAATGTTTGGTTTGTAGGCATATGTTTCCAACAAATAGAGAGGTGAATAGCTGGGATATGGATCAGTAGTTCACAGACTGATTTATTGAGAACAGCAGGTGGTTAACAACCAAACTTATAAGATGATGTCCCTGAACAGTGTGCTTGTTTTCTAGGTCAGGGTTTTAATTTTCAAAGGAAACCAAGTGTATAAGTAGAGATCCCAACATGGGCAAAGTTACTATGTCAGCAGCAAATTAAGTGGAAGCCTGATAATTCAGAAAAGAAATTAGACATTAAAATTTGAGCATGCTATTTTGTATAAAATATAATGTCTATTCTAAATTAATGTAGTTTCCAAATGAATTCCATGCAATGAACATATTCATTGATTGAATACATAACTCATTGGCCTAGTGATGATTCAATGTGATTTATAAAAAGTACTATGAAAGAAAGCTAAATATAGTATCTTTCTAGTGCAAACAGAAAGTAATATCAGGAAACCTGAATAGTAATCTTAGCTCTATACAGTTGTGGATTTTTTTTTGTTCTTTAATTTTCCAGTTAGAATCTTTATTATAAAAAGAAGGAAAAATTCAAATGTGAAATTTCTGAGGCCAGGGATTTAGCTCAGTGGTACAAGCACCTACCTGGCAAGTATGAGGTTGTGAGTTCCATCCCTGGTACAAAACAAGCAAGAAAGCAAACAAAAAACTGCTGACTGAAATTTCTGTAAGCAAAACAGGATTTAAACATTTCAATTCCTTTTACTTTTTGAAAATATTTTAAGAACAGCAAGCCATTTATATGAAATTATTCTGCAAAACAGTTTTATAAGTTAGCCTTTAACCAAAGGGATATGTCTAATCACTAAATCTTGATCAGTATATAATGTATAAATATTTCAAAATATCAATTATTTTTCATCAATTAAAAATAAAAGAAAAAATTTAAAATTACTAAACCTACACTAAAGTATAATTTCTTTCATATTTGCATTTGGAAACCCTCCCAACATCAGAAAATTATTTTGTAAAGTTTCAGATTAATGAAATAATATACACAACTTTGTAAATTACCAGAGCATAAATTATATATAATAATTAATATTCAAAGACTAAATAATGAAACCATAAAATAGTTAAAAAAGAAACAAACGTGTCATATTATTCTTTTCCTTTGATAAATGTAGTAGAAAAATTTCCCTATAACTAAAATGAACTTTAATTCACTCCAGTTTAGATTATATATGATATTATATTTTCTAAAATGGTTTTATAGAGTGTACATTGAAAGTAACTTATGTTAAGTACATTAATTTAAATAATCTCTACTAATACTATAAAGATAAAGTAACTGCAAATAAATATGTTCTTAATGTTCTTTTCCCCATGACTTTGCAAAATTTACAATTTTTTTCCCCCAAATAGGCTATCCATCCATGTTAGAGTCATCAAAAAATTCTGGATTTGTTTCTGGTTGATCATCAACATTTATATATAATTTTTTTCAAGCATAAATGATATTTGAATATAAAATAAATATGCGGTATTTTAATGACATGGCCCATTTTACCAGTCTGTACATTTTTATGAGACATAGAAATAAGAAATGGTTTAGGCCTATTTGACATTTTCTTGATGCCTACTGCTTTATTCCACACTGACATATTTGTATTGTTTTTCTTTTAGAAACCAATAATTTCAATTGTAGCAACCATCAGAAAGAATAGAAAATGTCTGTCATTAGTGTATTTAATAGATCTCCTGAGTTACCAAATGCTTTTAAATCTTTGATAAAATATACTGAATAATTTCTATAGCAAAAAAAGGTCTTTTAGTTAGTAAGGCACTCTGTATATTATCTAAGAATTTTATTTTCCGCATCTTAATTTAATGCTTACCTGTTTTGTACAAATATTTATTCCCATTTGGAATTAATACATATGACTTGATATGAATAAACAGACAATAAATATTGGTGTTGAGAATTCCAACAATTACTATTCTCAATTAAATAGCATATGGAAAAACTTCATTTATCATTTCCCAAACTGTAGCTGATTTGGGGCATGGAGGATTTTTTTTTTTTTATAATATAGAGTACTTATGAAATATATGAATGGTGAATGGTGGTAGTATAAAAGAATTTTTTAAAAAGCAACACATAGAAGGATTACTATTTTTATCCCTGTAATTAATATTGTTTTGTTGGCAATTAAGTAAGCTCAGGTTTATGTTAACTTGTTCCAAAGACATACAGTTCTACAGAGTCTCATATAAACTTTGGGATGAAAAAAAAGCTGTGAGGTCTTCAGTGCCTAGTGCTAGTTTAATTGCCCTTAATTAACTTTTATCTATTATTAAAAGGAAAACACTGTGGTGCTTGCTTCTCTCTTCTCTGGTCTCTTTTTCCTTCTTCAGTTCAAACAAAATTTCCAGGGCTGCTTCCAATGAGCACCTTGTAGCAAAGATGGCAGCCTTATGTCTGAATTTCTTTCTTTCCTCTTTGTTTCCAAAAGTTTAAACTGTATGAACAAATGGTACTTGAAAAATGATTCATATGTTAATATGTTAATTAGCAAGTGATAGTGGTATCTTATAGCTACCACCTCTGATCCTTTTCAATATCTTAGCTACTTTTAGAATTTATGAAAACAAAAGCAATTTCAAAAAAGTTTCCTTTTAGCAAGCAATTAGAAATACATTAGCATGAAAAACTGCACCTGATTTATGTGTTAGTATTTATTTCTGCACCTCACAGGCAGTGCTCAGAGGTAGTAATAATAATAGGTGGGTCTGGGACCACAGAAGAGGATGCAGTGACTGAAAACTGCTATATCAGGGTACTATATATGAATAGCTCCAAATGGAGGCCAAAAGTACACAGACTAATTGTCCCTTACATTTCCATTGGCCAGGTGATAGATTTTTGTCTCAAAACACAAGTATAATAGGATTTGTTTCATGCAGTGGTAGAAATGTAAGTTGTGGGTTACACAATCTAACTTGCACAAAATAAAATCATCCAAATTGCTTTCAGATGCCTAGAGAAATGAAAATTTATATGTATTTTGCTGTCAGTTTCTAAACTGTTTAGATCTTTAACTACTACAAATGTCTTTGGGGACTCATCACCAGACTCTGTGTTACATATTGTAGAGCAGTAACTCTATCTTATATAATTTTTGAATAAATTTGCTAATTTCCAGATGGCTGTAGCACCACTTAACTTTTTTGCTAAGTTAGCTGTAATGAGATTTGTGAGTTATTAATCAGTAATAATTATGGATAACTCAAGTCTATATTATATTCAATATACTTCATTGGATTGGGTGGGAATTTCTTAGTGGACAGAATTGAATTTTTTAATTAAAACAAACCACAGATCAAAAATGTAATTTTAGCTCTTTTAGCATTTTAAAATAAGTGAAGTTACAAGAAAATTTTGTGTTATAGGAAGGTTACTCTAGGGAAATATCTTCTCTATATTTATGAAATAATTTTAATTAAGGTATAAACACTACCTAAGGGAATATTTGATGTACAACTTGAAATATAAATATATCCATGCTTTTTTTAATCAACTATCTTTAAGTTTATAATTTTTGTTATTTGTGCTTTAACATAATAGTTGAATTTACTTTTTGTATATTATACATCAATGTCACACAACACTGAACACAAAGGATGTATTTCCAACATAGTTTTGCATTATCTATATTTCATGTTAATCTTTTACCTTGCTGTTTTGAAAGAAGGGAATGATAATAATATTAATATTTCAGGCAAAATGTCAGAAAAACACTATATTTGAACTTCGAGATATGGATATTTCATTTAATTTTAGCTAGAAATAGTTAAATATCAGTCCATAATCTAATTAAATCCACAATTCTTGATGTCTGAACTGGATAGCATAAGGAAGAAAACAGGCTAATTAAAAACAATAATAAAAACAAAGAACATTTGACCATGATTCTCAACTTTTTTTGCCAAGTTAATGCTTATTTAAAAGAAGCTTATGTATCTAGTGAACTTCCTGTGAATTTTTAGTGTTTAAATGTAACATTTGTACATCCAAATGTCTTCCTGATAACAGTTATGACATAAAAATGTGTGAAAATTATTATCATAGCTATTTAAAAATGTTATCCAATGTATTTGCACTAGTTAGATTTTAGTGGAGTCATTTTTATCCCATTTTTATTGTGTGTTTACTTTTGCTTTTATCAATAAAATAAAAAACAAATTTATATTCATAAATGTTTCACTTTGTGAAGTTTCAGAAAATTATTCTACTTAATAATCAAGAAGAGTTGTTTTTTCATCAGTGACCCTTTAACAGGAAAAATTAAACAAATAAACTTCTATTTAATTTTATGTAAGATACGTATTGCAATCATTCCTAATACTATAGCTGTCAACCAAGATTAACACTTTGTTTTTAAAGTTTCACATCCTACCAGGTGTGATTGACAAATACAGAGTGTTTAAATTAAAATAAATGTACTGGATGGCAGCAAAAGACAGGATGCCATTAATAGCTCACAAATTACTCCCACTAGCTTCAAGCTAACTGAAGTCATCCTTTGGCTACTCTCTGAAGTAGTTTTGGAAGTTTTCTTTGTATCTTTACTTTTCCTGTCTTTAACTACTATTGTGACTAGCTCAATGTCTTCCTGAATCTAAACAAAACATTTGCCTTTCATAGTCATTTTAACTTTGAGAAACAGGTATAATTCACATGGTAACAGATCCAATAAAAAAAGATGAATGAAGACACAATGTTTTAAAATCCCTGCCTTAGGCAGCTACCAGCATGCTGCTCTGTTAAGTGGCTGTGGCCTGGCAAGCGAAGGTCGCCCCAGGGTGAGAACCGTATCATTGTTTCCTGAGACCAGTGACCCTCCATGTTTGACCTTGGGTGCTGGGAAAATGGGGAGCCAGTTCACCCGCTCTGGTGGGTGGCTGTGAGCCTACTGGGGCGCGGGCTAAGAATCAACATCCATCCATCCCCCCTCCTCCCCGACTAGCAAATGAGAGCCAGAGATCTGAGCATGTCTTGCAAGTTTGAGTATATGCGAATTAGCAAATAAGGGGGATTTTTTTCTGTTGTCTCTTTGAGGGCAAATATTTTTATCTCTGTTATGCTCTGTTTTGCTCAATGGTATTGCTCTATTCAATATTCTGTTTTGTAATTTTGGTATTTCCTTTGATATTGCTCTGCCTGATTGAAGGAACAACTATGGTGAAGAAAACCAGATATACTATTGTGCCTATTGCTGTTGTCCCAATAGCCTGCTCTGAGATTCTTTGCCAGTTTCACTGTACTGCCTCAGTTGGCTATGTCCTGTCTTTTTCTGCTGTATTTTGCTGTCTTCAAAATAAAATAATAAAATAAAAAATAATAATAAATAAAAAAATTTTAAAAAGTAAATAATAACAACAAAACAGATCAGTAAGGTACTGAGCAACCTGAAACATGATGTAACTAAGCAAATAATGGACTTAAAAAGCAAAAGGAGGAAAAGCAAGTGCTCTAAAGGATATAACTGCATGTATATTTAAGGTTGTAGGATTGATAATTATGTTGTTAAGTTTTTTATTAGATCAGAGAACTGAGCTGTTTGCAGCCTCACTGTCCACTTTGTATGCTTTGATTTTGTAACATGAACAACTACATTCAGGAAGACAGTATGTAATGTATCAACTAGTGATTTCTTGCTATCCATTTTTTTTTTAATTCTATATTGTTTCTACCCTTTTTTTTCTGTTTTGCTTTATTTTTCCCCTCTCTTTAAATAAAAAAAAATTAAAAATAAAAAACCCTGCCTTTTTATTGGATGTCAATTGGCAGTAGCATTTAACATATTTTGGATCACATCTTGTAAAAGGACTCATGAAAGAGGATTTCCAGAACTGGTTCAGAAAATGACAAGAACAATGAGATAAGTGTGTTTAAAGAAAGGGGGAGTATGTTGAATGGGCTTAACAAAAATTTGTAATATGAAATTTATTGTAGTACACTTTTAAAATTTAAAAACATTTCATTATTTGATCATTTTTTACATATCTACATTTGAAGTATTAAACTCTACTCATTCCATTGCTTCTAAAATTAATACTTATTTTGAACTTAATTACTATACATAGAAGTGAGAATTTTTAAAAATCCATTTGATGGATGCAACAGGGATATCAGTTAGTGTCACATATAAATATTTCTTTCATACCTAGTAGTACTACCAATCACAAAATTCTCTTACTTTTTACATGATTTTTTTTGGTTAACTAATACTTTAGTCACAAGTTTGTGTCTCAAATTTGTGACTTGGATAATCGATAATGACGAAAATCATAGTTTCACAAATATTTAGGAGTTGTTTTAAATATATTGTCTGGTAATTTTCTAACTATAAAGAGCAACAAATTGGGGTCCTAGGAATCATGATGAATAGAAATTGTTTGAGTAAAAGAGGAAATTTTCTTTATTTAAATGTGAAACAATATATCATTTCTATTCCATCCAATTTTAAGAAGTTTATTTAGACTACATGTTATTGTGCAGTTCTACAATTGATAAGACAGACAAGGCCTCTCTATGAGACTGACATGAGTCAAGTTTCTAAAAAAAAATTAGTAAAGAAAAATTTCAAAAACTAAAAAAATTATGAATATTAAAATTATATAATGTGCAGTGTAAAAATGAGGTTCTTGGTATCACAAATTGCAGTACAACTATATGTGGAATAAATTTCCCAAATATTGAAAAATGAAGTCACCTATCCAGGGCACCATCTAAACTTAGCAAACATAAGTGCAGAGGCCTGACCATAGCAAATAAAAATGTTACTGTGGCTGGAAAATAGTGAAGGTAAAATGATCTTGTGAAAGATAAAAGTGTTGACAAAGACTAAAAGTTCCATGCATTGCAAGGTATGGAGTCCCAATTTCATTCCATACTTAAAAAGTTAAGTATAATAATTAGACATAAGTTTAGTTATACTTTTCCTTTCTAATCAACTGGATAAACTCTACTAGGACAACAGTGTGTCCTCTTTTTTGCATACTTAGACATCCCTTTTCTGTGCTCTCCTGCCCTATTATCATAGTCTTTCCAGTTAGCTGTCACAGTTTGTACAGCTAGTACCTAGAACATCTCTTGTGATTGTCTAACTTTTGCTTGGTACTTGATAAAGCTCATTTTCAAACTATAAGAACACTTCAAAACAGTGTTGAATGTCTTTCCTCTTTTGTGGAACTGTAAAGATTTAGGAACAACTATGCTTAAGAAATTCTTGTATGTTTCAGAAATCTATTTTTCTGTTCATTGTAGCCCTTTTACATAAATAATAGGAAATGTTACTTAAGTCTTGCTCTCAAATTGGAACTTAACTGCTAAAGTATACCTTTTGTTCCAGATTTTGCAGTGAACTAGGATGTTTATGATGATTTTATGATACAGTTCACATTATTGTTTTACAAAAGCCTGAAAATCAACAGAAAAATTAAAATTGGAATTATGGACTCAATAGTCAAACAAATAAAGATGATGTTGAAAGCCTAGGGGCATAGTGAGATTATTTTGATGAAGAGTACATGGTTGGAAAATAAGGTAGCCCATGACCAAATTTCACATTAATAGACTCAAGCTTTGGTAATGTTAGTGTTAAGTGAATTGTGAGGAGTAGTTAATAGACAGAAGGAAATTAAACAATACCTGGAGCAATAAAATTTCATGAAATGCTGCTCAAAAAAGGTATGATAAACTGTATTGATCCTACTGAGAAAATAAACAATTTTAAAATAAGAAAGAAATGGGGCAAGACAAGGTTGGAATTCAGTTAATTCACCTTTGAAAAAGATAATATTTATTGATTTGCATGGTTTATAACAAAAATATATTCCTAATGAAAGTGTATAATTTTAACAAAGACACATCTTAAACAAAGAAATTTAAGGATACAACCTAACATTGTGTACAGAGGGTGGGAAGATTTCTGAGAAAGACACCAGGAAGATATGCCCATCTCTCAATTCAACAGTTATCTTTTATTTTTTTCACCCTTTCCTGACAAGGCCCTGAATTCACATCTTATTTTACTGGGATGGTGGGTTGGGTAGAAATTGAGGCAAGCCTGCTTATCAGTATTGGTTGTTGACTTGGAGGAAAATAAAGCCTGATCTATTGAAGCATTACAGAATGTCATTACATTTAAAAATTAACTTGAAATATGAGCTATTATGGACAAATACTTTAGCAAGTCATGAAATCACATGATTCTTAAAATTGTATTGAAAATAATGAGAAACTGATTTCGTATCAATATCTTTTGTCTATCATATACATATACAGCTTTATTTTATACTAGAAACCAAATGTTTTAATAACTGTTTTAGTTGTAGAGTAAAGCAAATATGAGTCAATATAGATCATTAGAATACTACTATCCAGGTTAATAATAATGAAGCAGATTTGTAGATCAGGCCATTTTCAAAATTTTAATTCAAATTCTACTAAATATAT
The DNA here is from genome assembly GCA_004027455.1 of Hydrochoerus hydrochaeris. Lineage (NCBI taxonomy): Eukaryota > Metazoa > Chordata > Mammalia > Rodentia > Hydrochaeridae > Hydrochoerus > Hydrochoerus hydrochaeris. Next base: position 24,904 of record PVLA01003484.1, read on the forward strand.
TCTGTACTTACAGATTCCTAATTTCTCTTTATCTCTTTCAGCATATGTTTTTAGATTGAAAGGTGATCTGGAGAAGTTAATTCATTCCAACAGAAAGTATTTATCCCTAACTTAATAACTAAAGAGCTAAAACACTGAAAACTAAAATGCTTGTGCATGCTTTCTGTGAGCAGAATTTTAAAGAAATGAAGATCCATAGATAAATTTTATCCCCACCTGTGGAGATGAAGTGTGTACTTTAAAACTCACAGTCAACATACTTTTCAATGTTTCCCTGGTTATTTATTAAACATATATCTATTACAAAATTAGCACTTACTAGGTATGTGAAAATTTCCTCAAAGACGCAGTATCCAAACTGTCTGGACAGGTAGGTGAAATTTGACACATTTATTTCTTGTCAAATAATCTCCAAATCAATTACATGTAAAAAGTGAAGGCAAGTTGAGATTGAAGTCCTGGGAAAATTCCATTTCCATAGTTTAGTATTGACATATCCATTGTCACATTTGCTCTTTCCCTTGATGGGAAAAAAGTGATGGCTTTTTGCTTGAAGGTTAGGTGTTGACATTTAATACAATTCAGCATGCATTTACTTTTACTGAATACCTGTTGTGTGTTCATGCCATAAGCAATGTGATGAATTTCAAATGAAGTCCTGACCTTCAGGAAATTATAACACACCCAAGTGACCAAAGTGGTCAATAGTGTCTTTGTTGAAGATACAGTATTTCCCCACCTGAAGTTTATGCATTGTATCTTAAATATCTTCAAATGCAGCCAGGTATGGTGGTGCATGTCCATAATCCCAGCTCTTGGGAGGCTGAGGCGTGAGGACTGCCACAAGTTCAAGGCCAGGCAGGGCTACATAGTGACTACTCAAGACTGTTTCAAAAAGAAATCTTCAAATAGATATTTGCATTGTAAGTGGTCATTAAACATCTGCTTATGAAGTTTAAGTGCAAACTTTTTGTGTGTGTGTAAAGATACCTGAGAAAGGTTCCACAGGGATCAGTAAAGTTTAGAAATTTACACATAGAACTTTTCAGTAAAATATTCCCTTAATCATTTTCTTTAACATGAAAAAAATCATTCTATAAAAAAGTTTGATTTTTGACACAAGAGATGAATATGTTTTGACAAATACCAAAGTATGTGTTATAGAACACTAATGTATCACTTTTGAAGATACCAGCATTTATTGAAAAAAAAAAGTACCTCATTTGTAATTAGAAATGGAATGGACAAAAATTTATTTATTCAGAACATGTGCTGTTCTCACTGGAAGCAGTAGGTAGAATGAGATGGCTCTTAGAATAGCCTCTAAGGCCAAGCTGCCCAACAGCATATTTTAAAATATGAGACAGAAACAATAACATTAACTTAGAAGGTGTCAACCTTAAAAGAATTACCACATTCTCAATACTGTGTGGGAAAATTTTTAGAGACATTTTCATGTTTAATGTTGAAACTTTCCTTAATCATTGAAATGACATTGGAAAATGATGATTTGGAAATAATCCTGAGTCACAACATCCCTTGTTTCACTTCCATTCTCCCACAAAATGTTGTATCTCTGCTGCTAGATCTGGAAACTTCATTCATTTGCAGAATTTTAAACTAGTAAAAAACAAGAACATATATTATTCTAATACTATATAATTTGAGGAATCAAAGGGCCATACATAAAATATTTTTATTTCCATGTTTATATTGATTTCCATGTTTTATACTTTTAATCTAAAGTGACTTTGTGCATATTTATTTAAACATGCATGCCCTTAAGACAACCACATTCACAATGCAGTCACTGCTGGACACAAATCATGAACCTAAAAATACTCTCTTGAATTCTACAAGCTTAAAATGAATTTATAGAAATGTAGAAATATATATATTTAAAATATTTAATTTTCAGCCCTGCTTGGTAAAGCTTGACATGAACATCCTGGCTTTGACATATGGTTTTTATATCACGGGAATAGTTGGATAATTTTTTAATGCCACTTTCTTATTTAAGATGTGGCAGTCTTTTTGTTTCTCACACATTGCCTCTGAACTCTGTTGGCAAGCTTATAAATCAGATCAACAACCATACATAATTTATTTCCGTAGGTAAGTGAATGTGCAGTGTAGAATACAAATATGTTTTCAACATTTTTGTACATCCTAAAATGGATGGGTTTAAAAGTTTACAGAATCAATAAAGATGTTCTCTTTTCATTGTTTTATGATTCTTTTTCCTCTCATCAGTTGTACACCCATGTAGTATGTATAAATATACACAAATACACCTATAATACATGCAGTCATACAAACCAGATACATGCTTTATTATTCAGACATATGACTTATACATAAACTTGCCCAATTTGTTTTAGAAATTTCATAGTTTATCTATTTTAATTTTTATATATATTACAAATGAGCATCATTGTTAAATGGAACAACATCATTTTCTAATCTCCAGATATAACTCATTATGTCCACTTGTGAATAAGGCAAGTCCTCACATGTGACTGTCGTTTAATCCACTGAGAATCTTCTGTAAGAGGAGATGTGCTCGATACTATTTGCTACTTTCTGTAATGTGAAATGGCTTGGCTCTTTCTGAAACATACACCTTATATTGGATGTGTATGGAAATATTAAACACAGGTGTAAGCCCTGAAAATACTCTCTCAATTACAATTCACACGCATTACAAGCAGGAAATATTCCAAATTACTTCCTTTAAATTTTTATATTCCTTCTTGAGCTTATTCTAAAAGATTTGCTAGCATCAGAAATTACATGTTTATTCGCTTTAAAATAACAAAAAGAAAAAAATTACTTTTAGGGGGCACTAAGAATCCAACTCAGGACTTTGTGCTTGCCAGTTAGATGCTTGTGCCACTGAGTTATACCCCCAACCAAAAGTTACATATTTAAAGAGCTCTGTACAATTGAAAATGTCAGCATAAAAATGACAGGACATGTAAATGTAGCAAAGAATATAGGTTGGCCTTTTATTTCAGAGATCCTCCATTTATTGACCTGACATATGCATTATGTTTGTATGTTTCCTAGTCTTAAAAACAAAATTAGTCATTTCTGTCAGATAGTCTGTCAACATTGCATACAGTAAAAAAAAAAAAAAAAATTAAAAAAAAGTTCTGTACCAATCGGTGCATGGCTGGAGCTTTCTATTAGCACAGCTGAATTGCACATTATAATCCCTGAAAACCTCCTTTTAGTAGAATAGAGAAAGTCAGTGTGGAATTCATCAGTCAGTGAGGCCTGAGACGTGGCACCCTGAGCACTGTGCTTGCCGTTCTCCGGTATCCATGGTACTTTTGGAAAGTTTAGAGAGGCACAAACATTGGAGAGCAAGTTAGTTCTGTTAGAAACTTCTAAATGATGAAATTCAATCTAACCTCACTGGCTTGATGAACATAATACAAAAAAATCCTAAGAGAAAAGCTTTATTCTTGTAGAGTTTGAAAACCGTTAAATCAACTCAGGTTCATTACTTCTCACACCACTTTTGTTTGCCAATAAAAAATAAAAAATGAAAGCACACATGGAACATGGGAGAACTTTGCCAAATCTATCATAGATTTTATGGCACTGTTGTCCTCTTAATATTGTATCAGGAGGATAACACAGATCTGTTGAGCCTGTCATGTAAAGTCCTCATAAAATAAATAAGATAATGTGTATTAAACTACTTTAGAAAATGTTAAAGAATGTTAATATTTAATTATATTTCTTTTATAATCTAAAGTATCTTTTCAGAAAATGTTTAATGTTGTAAAATACTCTTTATGATTTTATTATAGTTTTCACAAAAACATAAATTATTGTGGGTTGTAAAAAGAAATATCCATAGAAAATCCATTTGGGTTTACTTTAGGCTACTTTTCTACAATAAAAAATGCATTAGATCAAACTACTTTGTAGAACATTATCTTATATTGACTGCTATATCTTATTTTCTAGGAAGACTGTTTGGCATACTGGATAAACACGAGTATCAAACAAGAGATAAAACTGTAAGATACAGCCCTAGTTTCACAGAATGTTGTGGTGATATTCGGAAACAATATCAGGCAATTTACTGCACCAGCTATGAATCCAGGATCATTTGGTTTCCTGCCAACACACATATGATATATGTGCCAAACTATGTTGATTAGTCAAGAGAGAAATACTTAGTAATAATTTGTTCCCTTATCTGTACTAGCCTGTGCCATGTATTTAAGCACTCATTAGGGATCAGTTCTCCAAACATTTCATAATTCTTCAAATAACTGCAAATAATTCTTTTCTGATTACTTTGCATTTATTTTTTAAATGATAGAATTAAAGCAATTCGTGAATATAAAAAAGCAAGGATTAGTTGTGCGACATTTAAAATTTTTCTTTATGGTAAAGTTAGGAAAAGAAATACTGTTCAGAAATTTTTTGACAAGATTTAGACAAACAATATACTTACCATCTATGTAACTGGCTCTATCTGGAGCCAACTGGCTCTTTTGTGCTTGGCTTCCTGGAAAACAAAGGTAACATTAGGATTAGTTTATTGCAAAATATTTATTAACTGAATTCTTTGTGCCAAAGTTCTACGGTTTTGGAATCACATCAGGGACCCAAGCAGATAAAATCCTTGCCTCATGAGACTTATAATTTAGGTGAGACTATAAACAGCGTAAATGAATGCGTGCATGGGTAAATACGTATCACAAATATTATAAAAATATAAACGTAGAAAATGCACCATATAAACACGCAAGATGAAGATATGCAGTATACCCATGTATATATAGTACTATTTAAAGTGGTAACTCTAGTAGGGAAACAGTATGTCTCGGAGCATATGGCAGTCATCCACCTGGGGCCACACTCCCGGGTTCAGCGACCTTGAAGCCACTCAGAAGCTTCTCTCTCCCCTGAAGATCCAGCCTCGGCTGTTCCCATTCCTCTCAGCCTCTGTAAGCTGATGGCCCCGCCAGGTGGAGGCGTGGGACCTATTCTACCCTTCCTGGTCCAAAGCTCTGTGGCACTGGACTCAGCCAAAGTCCCTGTGACCTCACCAACCCTGCGCGGAGGCGGGATGTCTCATTTTTGGACCCTGACCTGCCCTCACCCATCTGGTCAGCCTGGCTCTGTCGCCAGCGAACCTCTTTCTCCTCAGGTCTGTGCACACAGCCGAGGCTGAGGAGAGAGGTCTTGACAAAGAGCCCCCTAAAGCAGCAGAGGGCGGGAAATATCAGAGCCAATCAAATTCATTGGAACGTTTATCGGCCTATAGAGTTCTTCTGTGGGAGGACGTGGCAGTACAGTGACCAATCAAAGACTGCATTCTGCGTCGTCAAAGGCGGGACCATTTCTGACGGACAGAGTTTAGGAGAAAAAAAAAAAAGGCGCTTTAGGAGAGAGTGGGTGGTGCTCTCTGCACAGCACCAGAGCTTCATGCAGTCTCCAGGCGTCTTTCTCAGGAAGAGAAATTCCTGGGAGGCAGCTCCTAAGATGGATTTAGGTTGAGTCTTCTGTGAAGCCATTACAAGGTACTAAAGGAGCATTTGTTTTGAGGATCCAAAATGTCTGTCTGTCTTGGAATTACTTCGGGATGAGGTTGGTGGATTTGCTTATAAAACATTGAAAGTTAAATTCATTTCAGTCATTTAAAAACAGGCAAAGGTAAAAACCATCATCTACAAATGTTTAATAAATTGTTTTGGCTTGAAAATCAAGAAAAGTCTCTGAAAAAAATATTATACCTCTGTGGGAGTCATGGCTAAAATAAAGACACAATAAAGACACCTGTCATTTGCAGGAAGAGAGGGTCGCTGTGGCTCACAGTTTCAGAAGGTTCCTTCTCTGGTGGCTGGGCTGGGCAAAGAGAGTGCTGGCTTCAAGGCACAAGTTGAGCAGGAAAGGGAGAGAAACCCTGCCAGGTCCCACCCAGCCACTGCCTACCTGCACTAGGCCCCAGCTCCTAACAGCAAGTCACCTGCAAGGCCCCAGCCTGAAGCTTCTAGAAAAATATTGCCAAGATTCACTGTAAAAACTTGATAATTAGAATTTTTACTTTTCATTTTTTCCTCCTAAAATGAAAGTGAATTACAGTATTTCTGACCGATGATGCACTTAAACTGAATTTTCACATGAGGAAGACCATGAAGTCAGTTGCCATATCCCTCATTTTCATGGGTACATGTTTTCTGAAACACTTTCTGGCTCTCAGTGACAAGTTCAGTTCAGATGCTATAAGTGTTTAGAGTACAAAGTATGCATTTGTAAGACTGGTAGATTTATAATTGCTTTAATTGTTAAACGTACTTTGGATCTTTTGAGTTGGAAGAATGTGATTAATGATTTTAATGTACAATGAAAGACTGGTAGTTAGACTATAGTGGTATACATACCAGTTGCCTTTACATATGTAAAGGCATCCATTTAGAAGAAGAATTAATTTACTCCAAATAATCCAAAAGTTTGTGTTAGGACAAAAATATAGACAATTATGTGACATATTTTGTTTGAAATGGATAAACTTATTCAAAGCTGTACCACTGTGGAAAAAGACAAGTCAACACAGATTTAATGTTACTTGTAGGATCTAATTTGAAATACTGTGTTTGAGTTTTGCAGTAAACTTTCAAACAAGTGTCAGAAGATGATTGATCTATATAATTCATGTGGGTTTTTTTACACCCTTCATTTAACAAAGATTTTAAGTGCTGACACTGTGTATTTTGTTTCAACTGTGTGGAGTTTTGTTTCTCCACCATTAAGAAATTGTAAGACATGTAGACAAATATTTATGTGATTTTGAGTTCATTGCATTGCTCATAGAAGTATACAGAGTGTTGTGGTGTCAAGAAGAAACACAATTTTCACACTGACTATCGAAACAAGTACCAAGTTGCCAAGCCAGTTGAACGAGAACCCTCTATCAGATAAAACATAACGGCATAAACAAAAACACAGGTTGAACATGGTGGTGCAGGGCTGTGACCCCCAGTTCTCAGATTGGCTGAGGCAGAAGGATCTTAAACTGAGGCCAGTCCTGGGCAATTTAGAGACTTAGTGCAACCTTGTCTTACAAATAAAGTCTAAAATAAGGTCTTGTTGCGTGGATTGGTACAAAGGCATGTTCTGAGTTCAAACCCCAATACCAGAAACAAGACAAAAAACAGAAAAATGAAGTCCAATGGATAATTAGCAGAAAGAAAAGATGTAAAAATGAGTTGAAAGAGTATATATACATATATATATATATATATGTGTGTGTGTGTGTGTGTGTGTGTGTTTGTGTGTGTAATAGATTGAAAATATAGATACATAAATGGTTGTAAAATTATGTTTTGGAAGTACACATTAAGATTCATTTAATTTCTAAATAAGAAAAGACTAAACATAAATGTGTATGCAATCACAGTAAATAATTGAGAAAATACTACATAATATTTTCAGAAAAAAAACAATAAAGAAGGACATGAAAGAGTTTCAGCTGTTACTACAGAAAATAATTTATTCTAAATGCTAATGAAAGCAATATACTTTAAAGTAAATTTATAATTTTAAAACAAACTCTCATCGCCTTCGAGAGTTAGAACTCAGAGTGAGAAAAAAACCTCCCCATGACTAGGGTTCTTCACTGTTTTTCACAAAATCTTTTAAGTACTAGAGGTCCAAGCGTTAGGTCACTTTGCAAGAACAAGGTAAAGAAGGCCTGGGCATAATGAAGCTGTTGCCCTCAGAGTAATTCACTGCCACTTCAAGGCAAGGGTAGGTGAAAGGTATGAGAAAATTCAAACATCTCTCTTCCTGTCTGTATTCTTCACATCAAGTCCTTATTGCTCTGCCAGCTAAGGCATGTCAGGGTAGGTCTCTCACATAACATTGCTGGAGAAAAGCTGCCCCAAAGATCTTCTCCCTCTGTCTCTGTCAGTACTGGCCTGGGGAGAGTTTAAATTTAGCTGAGCAAAGTCTTATCTGTGCTATTTAGGTTATTTTAAGTGACTGTATCTAGAAATAAGTTTTTAAATATCTTTTGTATGCATTAATGACTCATAAGCAATCTGTACTCAATAGCAGTCCTCGAGTTTCTTCTCTTTATAAACAGCATATGCAGAGTAGCACTCCCACTCTTGCTCTGGATCTCCCCTCTGCCAGTCTTCTGTGTCTCGGTTTAAACCTGTCCACTTCTTCCATTCTTTGTACCAAAATGTGCAGTCATTTTTGACTCTACTCTCTCACAAACTTGCTTCGCTCTAAGCAGAATTAAATCAGCAAGGAGCCTCACTGTCCACTTCTGCCAGTGGCTCCATTTCCAGACTGCATGAGAAAGTGCCCTGTGATTCCTCAGAGTGTTCCTGTACCTGCTTGTGAGAGCAGCTCTGTTGATCACATCTGTTCAAATCTGTGTCAGATGCAACTAAGACTTCATATTCCCCTACTAAAGATTCTCCACTCACATCCCATTTAAGGAAGACTGTAATTGCAAAACTGTACAATAATCCTACAAGATTCTTAGCAATCCCTCCAATTGCCGTCCTTGCAATCTAATCTCTAGTCACTGTCTTTTTAGTTAAAGAGTCCTCCTAAAGTTCTGCATATGCCATGGCCTCACTTCCTTCCTGCTCATGTTTCTGACTGCATAGCTCATGGCTTCACTTCTTTTAGAATTATGTTTTTTGGGTCACTTTCAGAAACGGATGCAATCTATCGTGCTTTGTGTTGTCCACAGCACTTAGTTTCAATCATGGTGTTTATCATGGTCTGCCATGCTATTTACTAATTTAGGTTTATTTTCTGACTCATCAAATGAGAATATAAGATCCTTGAGGGCAATATATTGATATATTGTTCCAGTACCTATTCCTACTACTTTAGAGGATACCTATCACTTACAAAATCCTAAATTCATGTTCATATTCATATGTTAGTTTGAGTGGAAAAATTCATTCTTGAATAAATTAAAGGAAATTTAACAAATTATTTTAATCAGTGTTTATTTTTTTTTCATTTTGGAGTATGAGCATATATCTGTGATTATTTATATTCGCCTATTTCCAACAACTTGGCCAATTCTTTAATCTCTTATTTTTCTTTTAAATAAGTTTGATATGATTTTTGATCTACCTCTTTCCTTTACTAAAAATCTCTGAAAAATCACTCTCAAGAATGTAAAGAATATAAACATACTGGTAAAGATTTTTTTTCTTCTTTTACCTTCCCCAAAACTAAATCCAAATAAAGACTTATGAAGGTCATGAGAAATACAGTTGTTGTGCTCAGTATTCCAAAGGAACATTCTACTTATGTGTACTTATGTGTAAAGGCATAGATATACATATTTTTATGAATGTACATTACACATGTACTCATAAGCTAATTTTGTACCATTTAATGTCTAAAAGTGCAGTGACAATCTGTTTAAATAAAGGTCATCTTACTGAAGTATCTATCTGAAATTGGGTTACATGGAATGCAAATTACCAATACAAGTATTTATAAGAACCTATCCATAAAGAAAGATGCTCATGATCACATTTATAAACATGTATATATCCTTAACTAAAATGAATAGAAGAGAAAACTTCAGATATAAAATACTTAAATATTTTATTCTGGAAGTTATGTGTTGAACAGTAGTTATTCAAAGCAATCCATAGAATTATATAACATGAAATGTTTCTACAGTGATATTAATTCAAATGTTGCTTATTCAAAATATATCATAGAACACTATACCATGAAATCAGTTTTAAAATGAATTCTATTTTTAAAAATACATAAAGAATATTTTCAGGGAATAAAATTATATCTGGTTTTAAATATTACATAGAAGAAGAAAAGCCATTCCCAGTTTGTCATGTTAATAGCTATTAACTTTAAAATGGAAAAGAAGACAAAGTGGCATGAAGAAAATGGAAATGTCCTAAAAGAAAAAGCAATAATTTTTTGATCTCTACCCATTATAAATTATGTCAGATTAGAAAGCAATTTATTGAAGCAAATTCTGAAGTATAATTTTTGCAGTGTATCGCCCAAGAATTGTTTTTCCTCTAAGGACTCCCAGTCAGGAGTTACTTTTTCTTTCACTGGAGCAAAACTGTAAAGCTACTTCTACTGGACACTTCCTGAAGGTTCCAGAAGATAAAACTCACCATCTCACATTTTCCCTTCAGCAAGAATATACAAAAAGATGAAGAAGTTTATTAGGCCATGAATCTTTATCTTTTCTTACTTTTTATGCACATAATTTCCATTTTTTGCTGGTAATCATGCAAATAATCACATAGTGTTTCCTTAAATAAAAGAGCTGGCCCTCATCTGTTTTGTTAATGAATATACTGGGTCTATAGAAGATGTTTAAAAATTATTGTTATTAAAGAAAAATGCATTAATATACACATATTTTATGATTTTTAGATTGTCTTTTTGAATATGATTGAATTTTTACATTGTATTACATATATGTCCTATAATCAGGCCAGTTTTCTTCTATTCTGAGTAGATATTGTCTGATCTTTCAACATTTTAAAATTAACAGGAAGCATGTTGACATCGTCCTGATTAGATTTGCTCCTACCTTTGCCCTCCATCCATTTTCTCCCATTTTATTTTCTGCAGACTCTCACGCCTTCTGGCTTCTTTTGGATTTAGTCACACATGGACTTGACTTTGCTCCTGTAACAGTCCCTAGCACCAGCTTTCACTGTTTGTAGGGATTCCTGTATTTTCCAGGTTGAAATCAATGTCATGCACATCATAGATGACATGGGATCCCATTACCCCCCATGTCATAGCATCCCATTTTGATTACCTACCCACAACTCTTTACACACAGTTCCTTTGTTCCAGTATTTTCAAAATTCTCCCTGAGATTTTTTTCTGCATGTTTTAGTGGGAAATTAATGCAACATTAAAAGTTTTTATTTTGTTTTGCTTTTTTACTTCCCTGGAATAGTAAATCAATTATTTGATCCTTGCTTGATACTTTAAACAAAGGTACCTTTAAAGTTTGGGGTGTGGGACCTTTTAAATATTGACAATTAGTATTAAAATTAATGACGTAGCATAACAATTAATAATAACATATCTCTTATAGAATCCCTTTATTTTTATTTTTGATATAAAATCATAAATTGTTCAGTGTAATATAAAATACTGGAATGAGGTAATCTAATATAGACTCCGCTTTGTAAAATAGATGGAGAGAAAGAAATATAATTGAGACTAATATAGGAAGAAAAAGATAAGCAAAATAGAAAATAGTATTTCTATTATTAGGCATTCTTTAGAGACATTCCAATATAAAAGAACAAAATAATTATTTGTAAAATAAAAGAGCAATACTGAAATATATTATTTAATTCATTTTCATGTTACATATATGTATTTGTTTAAATTTTTTAAAAGAAGGAAATATTTATTGAAGAAAAAATATTTTGCCTAAGAAAGACACAAGGAATCCAAGTGGGTTGCCTGATTTAATTTTTTTTTTCTTTTTTTCTTTTTTTTTTTATAATCTTTTTGAGATGGGGTCTCACTATGCAATTTAGGCTGGCTTTGAGCTCACTGTTTGGCTCAGGATGGCTTCAAACTTGTAATGATCCTTCTGTCTCAGCCTCCAGAGTGCTGGGATCACAGGCGTGAACCATCACATCCATCTCTGTTTTAAAATTTTTTGACATATGATTATGAAATGTCTATGTACAAGTAAATAAAACACATCATAATGCACACTGAATTATGTCATCATAAATTTAAGCCTCCTTCTCTTAGAATACTGACATAAAAACCATGATGGTTTTCTTAAACAGAAATTAGCACTTTTGTAGTATACATCTACTTCACAGCAATTTGTCACAATAGAAATTCTTGCAATGTATTTCATACTACACAGATGTTATTTTCTGGAATTAACAAAATGAGCATGCTTGCAGCAGTGTGTGGAAAGTATCAATAGTGAGCAGATAAATAGCAATAAATAAATAACATACTATCAATCTGACCAAAAATACTTTCTAAAATATCTGTTTAACTTATTTTAGGTAGAGGAATAATAAAATCAAGGAATCTGTAAAAATTCTATTAGTCCTGTAAATTGTATTAGACAAGTTTTGCAGATTATATATTTAAGCACTTAATTATAAATATATATTCCTAAATGTGAAACAGAGGTAATGCACAGAAAAAAAGAGTACTTGTATGATGAAATTATATTTGAAAATTTTTTATTTTGCAGTTTGTGATTTTTAGAGAGGAAAGCATGGGAGAAGAGGCAAAATTAAATTGTGCTCTGTTTTCTGTAGATTAATCAATTACATACTCTTGCAGCACTTATTTGTATTCAATCATCTTTCACAACCTCACATTTTTGCCATAAAATAATTTACACATATGTTTTTTGGTGAAATAGGTCAATGGTGCCCATGAGTAAATATTTGGCGACATTTCTTTCCAACTGTTAGTAACTCTGAAGCTGTTAAAAGTTTTACTCTCAAGAATATAGAAAGTCTATGTATATAAGTACATATTTAAGTTTGAATTATTAATTTGTAAGTAGTCATACATGGTTTTCCTTAGCATAAGAAAAATGATGACACAGTTGAAAATTATATTTTACTATCCCTTAAGTAAATATACATTGACCAGTTACTTTATGTTCAGTATTTACTGTGTTCTTTAACTACAGTGGTTCTAAAAATTATGAAATGAGAAAACATTGAGTTTAGATCCATTGTAAATATTCTTTTTATTCCACCAGCTAACTCAAAATTATAAATATCATTTTTGGTCTCCTGTGTATAAACTAATTAATTTACATTTATTCTTATCATTTGATTTTTAGATCATTCTCCTGGGGTCACTATCAATTCAAGAGGCCCAAAGAGAAGTCATTATAACCAGTGATTTAGTTATGGCAATTGAAATATTTTGGAAACTTAATTATGGGCATATAATGAAGTATTTCTTTACTATGAAAGGAAGAACATTTTAGAATACATATAATTTAAGTGCATGTTTGTATATGTACAGAATAATACTTGAAGCTTAGTTCAAAACAGGATGATATTTTCTTAAAAATTAAACATAACTTTCTATCCATTCACTTTAGAGGACAACTTTATTTTGTTGCAAGTGCAAAAGGTATGGATATGTAGTGTTGACAGGCAAGCCAAAAATGTCTTAAAATTACTTTTGTTGTCCCATTAAGGTGTAATTTATATATTTCTTCTAATTAAACATAAGCTATTATATATTTTGAGAAAATCTGTAGTCATGTAGCTACAATAAAGATCTGAATATTTCCATTTTATCAAGAAGCTACCTCAAGACCCTTGGTAATTACTTGTATTTCCTTACCTCTAGAACTTATCAGCTACTCAGTTGATTTCTGTCAGTTTAGTCTTGTGTTTTTTCAGAATTTCACAGAAAAACCATAAAGTATATATCTACATGCTATGTACTGTATGGACTTCACCTGGGTGTATTGAGATTCATCTAGGTTCTTACATGTAGTTTATTCCTTTCTCTTGGTGAGTGGTATTCAGTTTTATGAATATACTAGAATTATTTATTTATATAATGATTGCTGTCAAGTTTTGGTGATAATGAAAAAAGATGCCATAAACATTTGTATACAATTCCTTACATGCACTTACATTTTCACACTTTTTAGCTAAATAATGGGGAATGTGTTCCCTGGATTAAACAGTAAAATGTGTGCTTAATTTTGTAAGAAGTTGTCAAAGTGTTTTTCAGACTGTCTGTATTGTCTTCCATCCTCACCAGCAATGCATAAAAGTTCAAGCTTATCTATGCTGGCTTTGAGATTTTGAGTTATTTTAATTAGTACCTTTTACACGTGTGCATGAAAGTCTCATTGTGATATTCTAATCAGCTCTCCTCTTAAATGAATGGTAGTATATCACTTTAGTTTGTCTTTCCCGGAGAATGAAAATGATGTTGTCATTTTCATTTGCTTCTCTGCCTTTTCTGTCTCATCTTCATTGAAGTATTAATTTTTTCCTTGTTTTGTTATTTTTTTTTTCTTTTTGAGGTGTGAAAACTCTGTAGTGCATATTTCTTGCACTGTGCACTTCTGACACTTAACACATGAAAATCATTGTTTCTAATTGGTAGCTTCAACTTATCTCCTTAATAGTATAATTTCAGATGCAGATATTTAAAAGCTTTAATTCTAGTTTTTAAGTTTTCTTAAATAATCTGTCACTACATATGGAGTCATATGGATTTTATTTTGTGTTTCTTCAAGAAAGTTTAGCATCTTACCTTTACATTCACATTCATAATGCATTAGGATTTAATATTCATATGAATCTGTATGTATTATGGGCCCACATGTTACCTCATTACTTTATTTCATTAAGGTATCTAATTATTCTACCACTTTTGGTTGAAAGGACACCCTTTCTTTGTTGAATTATCTTGGGCCCTTTGTTGAAAATTAATTAATGATGTATTTGTGGATTTATGGATTGATTTCTGGACTGTCTATTATCTTAATCTGTGTACAACATTTTAGCAATACTCTAGTGTCTTCAGTGATGTAGACTGACAATCCAAAATCAACTATCAAAAGTCATCATATTTTTAATTACATTTTCTATTCTAGGTAGTTCATATTTAATATGAATTTTAGGATCATCTTATCAATTACTACAAAATGTTTTCTTGGATTTTTTGCAAGCATTAGATCAACACTATAAACACATTTGGAGAAAATGTGTTTATTTTGCTGACACTTCTGGTAAATAAAAATGACATCTATTTACTAGGTTATTTGTGATTTTGTTCATCTGTTATGTGAATTTGGTAGTGTACAAAATTTTTCACATTTTCTTATTTGTATCTCTAATATTTTTCCTAATTTTTGATGATTTTGGAAGTATTATGTTATCAAACTATTTAATTTCCAATTGTTCATTGCTATGAAACAGTAATGCAGTGTTTTTTGTATATTCACTTTTTCATTTTTTTGAGACAGAGTCTAGCTATGTAGTTCAGTTTGACCTTGAATTCACTATATAGTGCAGGCTGGCCTTGAACAAATAGCCATACTCCTGCCTCAGCCTCTGAAGTGCTGGGATTACAGGCATGCACCACCATAACTGATTTAATATTCACTTTCTTTCTACCATTTCATGTTGATGAATTCACTAGGAGGTATACTAGCATTCTGTAGCTTTATAGGAATTTTCTATATAGACAAAAATGTCTATATAGAAATACTTATATTACTTTGATTAGCATCAATATGCTAATTATTTATTTATTTACTTATTTATTTTGACCAGGTTGACAGGAACTTCCAACCCAAGTTTAAGTAGGAATGATGTGAGTTGTCATCCTTGACTTATTCCTCATTTTTAGGGGAATTTAAACTGCAACTTTTCCTTATATATCCTTCATCAGGTTAAATGAATTTCTAATGCCAGTTTGGTGAGAGTTTCTATTTTAAATACTGTAGGTGATAAATTTGGTAAAGTATCTTTCTGTAACTATTGTAAAGATTCATGTGTGAAATGTAGTGATTGCTTTTAAAGAGTTAAATCAGTCTTCAATTTTACAGAAATTGATGCATTATACTTGTTATACAATGATGGACAAATTTGCTAATATCTTAAGAGTTTTGCATACACTTGTGTATTGCCTTGTAATGTAATCATGCAGCTTTCTTACCAGAATACTAGTTTTGAGACATTAGTTAACAAGCATTTACTTTTCTTGTTTTTTGAGATTGTATATAGTTGACACTTTTTCCTTAGATATTTAGTTGACTTCTTCAATGTAGCAATGTGTATCTACAGTTTTCCTTTTTGTGGAGTTTTTAAGATGAAACTTAATTTTAGGGTCGATTAAAGATTCCATATATAATTGGCTGGGGATATAGGGAAGGAGCTCAGGAGTTGAATGCTTGGTTTGTACCCGCAATGCCCCAGGTTCCATCACCAGAACAATACCATCACATATGTGTAACTCAATGATAGATTGTCTCAAAACTGAAAATAAAATTGACAGAAAGTGTAGCTAATGTGAGGCCCTAGGTTTGATCCTCAATGTTGAAGAAAAAAAAAGACTGCATATATTATCTACCTGAATTGGGAATATGAATCTTTCAATAATTTTTCTATCACATCTGTTTTCAAATTAATTGTCAAGTTTTTATGCTATTCTCTTATTACTGAAATGTCTTTACAACATTTGATGACAATCATTTTCATTCCTGATATATTTAGAATTTTTCCCTCCCTATTTGATCAGTCTTCTAAGATATTTATTTTACATATCTTTTTATTTTTCTCTATAGATTTGTAAATTCAGTTTGATACTTAGAATTCCTATCTTTACCATTACTCCCCTTTTGTTTATCTCATATTTAGTCTTTTTTTATTTCTTAAAGTAGAAGCTTAAATTATTAACTTAAAAGTTTTCTTTATTTCTAACTCAATAATGAATAATCTAAGTCTTCTTTTTTAATATTAATGTTATTGTTTTTATATTTTCTTCAGTGAAATGTCTCTCCATATCCCTTGCTTAATTTCTGAATGGGTTTCAAATGAGTTTGAGGATTCCTTATGAATTCTAGAGAAAAACTCTCTCTCTATGGGCAACCCATTTGTGATCCCTTTTGTCTCTCTCTCAGAAGTTTTCTTTCTCTCAATAAATATTTCTCCTCTAAAAAAACCTCTCTCTCAAGTAGATAGCATGTAAATGTCACTATCTTTTGTGTAACTTGTTCTTTATCTTCTTCAGTATTCTCTGTATAACAAAAGTATTTTCTTTTGATAAGTTTCAATTAATAATTTTTCCTTTTGTCAATTATCTTGGATTCAATTCTAAAACCCTGACAAGTTCAAAATCACTATGATGCTTTACAATATGTTTCTAGGTATTTTATAGTTTTACATTGCGAACTGTGATCCGTGTTGTCTGGTTGCTTGCATAAAGTGTGAAGTTTTGATTGAGTTCATTTTTTACCTGTGGTTGTCCAATTGCTCCAGGACAATTTGTGGGAAAGGAATCTTTCCCCCTTTGAATTATTTTTGCCTTTTTTTTTTTTTTTTTGCTGTACCTGGGATCAAATTTATGACCACATGCTTGACAGGCAGGCACTTATGCCACTGAGCTAAATCCCCAGCACTTTTGCACATTAATCAAGAATCAATTGAGTATGTCGGTGTTGATTTGTTTCCAGGTTTTATATCTGTTTCATTAATCAATATGTGCATCTCTTCATCATTATCTTACTATATTCTTAATTATTAGCCTTGATAATAGGATGGGTGATTACTCTTATTTCACTCTTCTTTTTCAAAGATACTTAACTATTCATTATTCAAAGGTCTTTCATATAAATTTAATAATTATCTTAGAAGTGATTGTAGAAAGAATTTGCTGATGTTTTAATAGTTATTTCATTAAACCTATAAATCATTTTACAGAGAATGATAATATTAGCTATGTTATTCATCCATTTTATTCAAATATATGCCTCTTCACTTATTTATTTCTCTCATTGCATTTGGCAGCTACCAGATGCAGATCTGTCAATAATTTATTAGATTAACAACTAAGTTTTAATTTTTTCAGAGATTTGTTAATTGTGCTTTATATATTAATTGGCTCAAGTTTACTCTGTTAATGTGGAGAAATGTAATAATTGTATGCTTAACTTGAATCTTGCAATCTGGATGAATTCATTAGTTCTAGACAATTTTTTGTAGATTGCTTGATACTTTCTAAATGATCAACAACATCATATGCAAAAAGGGACAAATTTGGTATCTCTTTACCAATGTCTATGAATTTGATATTCATGTCATGTTTTATTACACTTGCTAGAACTTTCAGTACTATTTTGAACCAGGAAGAGTGGTGAAGACATCACTTACATAGTTCTGATCCATTAGGAAAACGTTCTATAATTCAGCATCAAGTATTTTGTTCACTGTAGTTTTTTGTATTTTTTCTGGGTCAAATTGAGAAGTTTATTTGTATTCTTAATTATATGAGAGTTCTTATGACTGCTGTTGAATTTTGTAACATGCTTTGTCCTTAACAATAAGATTGATAATTTGATTTTTTTTCTGTAGCATATTGTTACAGTGCATTACACTGGTTGATTTTCAAAAATTGGGTGAACTTTGCATACCTTGAATAAATTCCACTAAGTCATAGTGTGTAATTACTTTGACAGTGTGACTGATTGAATTGTACAATATTTTATTCAGCATTTTGCATATGCATTTATGAGGGATATTGGTCTGCGGTTTCCATTTTATACATTTTCATGCTGAATTTGTTGATTTTTATTATTAAGGTAGCATTAACCTCATTAAAATGATTTGAGAATAATTTGTCCTTTCTAGTCTCTGAAAATGAATGGAAAAGATTATTAATTCCTTGTATGTATAGAAGATTCTCTAGCAAAAAATCTCAGTATGAAGATTTTTGATAGATTTTAATTACACATTTGCTTTTTAAATTGTTGCAATGTACTGTGCTACTTTATCTTCATTAAATTTTGGTGATTAAATAAACCTATATCATGTTTAAATATAAATAGGGATTTTGCTGAATCATGCATTTAGAGAAAACCACTTGTATTCTCTAATATTGCTTTTAGACAAGAATTTAGAGACACGTGTTAATGTGTTTGTGAATTTGACAACTCCAGTGGGATCCTGCTCTCAACTTTTTCAGAATCCAGTATTATGGAAAGGAGAAAGGAGAAATGTCCTAGCAAGAATTGCAACACATCTAAAAGATCATGGAAATGAGTGATAACTGGGAAACAAATGCAGAATTACAGATAGTATAGAGAGTATCTGAGGGTGTGTATGTAAAAGGCTGAAAAGGAAAAGGAAAAAGTTGAATGTAGTCATTTCTTTGTTTGCTGCATATTTTTAAGACCTGTTTTTGAATAATTGGCTTGCATGTCACAATGCTTTGTTGAAAACTTGTGGATCGTATGTCCTGTACCTTAGTGACTTTTGAATATCTAACTGAGGACACAAGCAGATATCTGTTACACGAAAAAAAAAACCCTGTTCATTATAAGATACCATTGCACCTGTATATATATATAGTATATAGTATTAACACAAACCTCTAATTTCAATGGACTAAGTGGAACTAATTCTATAATTATCTTAACTATCTTGTGTTAAAGTATATTTTTTTCTTTTTCTTTTTCTTCCTTTCCTCATTCCCCCATCACAGTTTGTCATTGCTTTTGAAAAGTTTCTTTCCAATTCACAATATATATTGTACATTTTGTATCTTATTTACCCATTCACTTTCCCATGGTAGTTAGACAATATGATATTTACACATATGAGTTTGATTTATTTCACTTATGAGTGATCTCTAGTTGAATTCGTTTAACAGTTTGTCCTTCTTTAAGGCTAAATAGTACTTCATTGCATAAAAAATATTTTTACTCTTTTCCTTGGTTGATGGACTTTTGGGTTGTTTCCAAGACTTGGGTGCTACTGATTGTGTTGCTGTAAACACAGGTGAACATATATCACTATGGTAGAATGTTTTTCATTCTTCTGAGAAGATATCGAAAAGGGGAAGAGATAGGTGGAATGGGACCTCTAATTCTAGTTTTTTAAGGAGTTTCCACACTGATTTGCACAATGGTTTTACCAGTCTACATGCCCACCAACAACGGAGAAGGGTTTCTTTTTCCCCACGATCCAACCCACATTTGCTATCAGTTGATTTCTTGATAACAGCCATTATTTCTGGGCTGAGATGGAATCTTGGTATTGTGTTAATTCACATCTCTTGAATGATCAATGTTGTCAAACATTTCTTTATGTATTTATTTGCCATTTGCATTTCTTCATGTAAGAAGTGTGTATTCATCTCAGGTGCCCATTTTTGAATTGGATATTTGAATTTGTGGGGGGTCTCATTTTTTCCATCCCTTGTATGTTCTAGGCATAGGTCCTTTTCTGAGGGGCAACAGGCTATAATAATTTTTCACTTTATGAATTGTCTTTTTACTCTGTTAGTGATTTGTTTTTTTGTGCAAAAGCTTTTTCTGTGTAACATTTCCTATGCAATCTGGGTTTTCATGAAGTCTCTTCCTACACCTATATCTTTGAGATTTCTACCTATTTTATCTCCCAGTAAATTTAGTGTTTCTACTTTACTATTTAGATATTTTACCCATTTTTGCATGTTGATAGATATGGGTCAAATTTTAGTGTTTGGCCTTTTCCAGCACCATTTGTTAAATGATGCTAGTTTTACCAGCACCATTTATTAAAGAGACAATCATTCTTCCAGTGAACACATTTGGTTCCTTTGTCAAAGATAAGGTGGCTGAGTGTGTTTGGAATTTCATTTGCATCTTCTGATCTGTTCCACTGAACAGATACTCAGGTCTGTTTCATTGCCAACACCATGCTGATTGTATCACAGTAGCTTTGTACTGTAATTTCAGGTCTGGGATTGTGATGCCCCCTGGCTTACTTTTATTGTGCAGCATTTCTTTTGCTATTCTAGGTCTGCTCTGCTTCCAAATGAATTTTAGGAGTGTTTTTCTGTGAGGTATACTAATGATATTTAGATTGGGGCTGCATTAAATCTCTGTAACAGTTTTGAAAGTAGGGCCATTTCATCATGTGGTTCTTCCTATTCAGGAGCAAAAGATGTCTTTCCCTTTTCTGATATCCTTTTTGATCTCCTTTTTTGGGTACTATAATTTTCACTGTACAGATCTTTCACATTCCTTGTTAGTTTAATTCCTATTTCATTTTTTAAAATGCTTTTGTAATGGGTGTGGTTTCCCTAATTTTTCTCTCTGTGAGTTAATTGCTTATGTACAGTAATGCTATTAAGTTTTAAGTACTGACTTTGTATCTCACTACACAACTGAATTTGGATATTAAATCTGTAAGTTTTTTGGTGGAGTTTTTGAGGTCTTCTATGTAATATGTCATGTAATGGACAAATAATGATAATCAAACTTCTTCCTTTCCTATTTTATTCCTTTTATTTCTTTGTCTTGTCTAATTGCTCTGGCTAATGTTTCCAGAACTGTATTGAATAAGAGTGGTGATCATGGACATCCTTACCTTGTTCCTGAATTTAGAGCAAAAGCTTCCAGTTTTTGATCATTTGATATGATGTTAGTTGTTGGTTTGTCATAGATGACTTTTATAGAATTGAGATAAAGCAATGTATTAAGATTTTCTGTTGGGTTTTTGTCATGAATTGGTGTTGGACTTTGTCTAATACTTTTTCTGTATTCTTGAGATAATCATGAGATTTTTGTCTTTGGTCCTGTTAATATGGTGTATTATATTTATCGATTTGAATATGCTGAGCCATTCCTACATCCTTTGGGAGAATTGTGTTTGGTCATGATGTATAATCTTCTTGATGATTTGCTGCATTCTGTTTGCCAGCATCTTATTAAGGATTTTCACATCTATGTTCATTAGGGAGATTGGCCTGTATTTTTCTTTTTTGGTTGTGTTTTTCTCTGGTTTTGGAATCAGAGTAATACTTGCTTCCAGGATGATTTTGGCAGTATTGCTTGACTTTCAATTTCTTTAAAGTATTTTAGCATTAGCAGAGTTAGTTCTTTTCTAAATTTCATGTGGAATTCAACAGTAAATCCATTAGACCTGGAACATTTCTTTGTTGGTAAATTTTGAATTACATTTTCAACTTCATAGACTGATATTAGGTTATTAAGAATTTTTATACATTCTTAGTTTAGTTTTGGCAATTTTGTTTTGTCTAGGAATCTATTCATCTCTTCTGTGTTTTCCATTTTATTGGAATATAAGCTTTCATAGTAGATATTGATGATCTGGATTTCTGTGAGATTTGTTGTAATTTCCCTCTTTTCTTTCCTAATTGCTTGAATTTGTTTTTCTTTTTTCTCTTTTTGATAAAGTTGGTTAATAGTTTATCAATTTCATTTATTCTTTCAAAGAACCATCTTTTAGATTCATTGATTGTGTTGTTTTGTTAGTCTCCACTACGTTAATTTCTGGTCTTATCTTCATAATTTTCTCCCTCACATGAGCATTTCTTTTTCTAGAAATACATGTTTGGACATTATGTTTTATGTTTTTGATGTTATCACTTCTTTTACATGTATTTAAATATGTTTTGTCAGCTAATATGTGGTCTATTTTGTAGAATGTCCCATGGGCAGCTGAGAGTAATATATATTCTGATTTTTGGGGGTTAGAGTACTCTTTAGATATTTATCAAGTGCATATGTTCATACATTTCTTTGTTGATTCATTTGTCCAGTTGATCTATATGTGAGGATGGGGTATTAAGATCCCTCACTACAATTCTTTTAGTGTGTATTTGGTTTTTCATGTCTATTAATATTTGTTTTATAGAGTTGTTATCTCTTCTTGAAGGTTTCCTTTACTAAGTATGTACTGGCTTTCTTACCTCTTTTGATCAGTTTTGGCTTAAAGTTTGCATTTTCTGAAAATAGAATAGCAACCCTTGATTTTTTCTACATTCCTGTGGCATGGAGAATGGTTTCCCATCTTTTGACTTTTAGTCTGTGAATTTTGGTTTAAATGTATTTCTTCAGTGCAGCATATTGTTGAATCTTGCTTCTTGATCCAGTCTACTAGTCTGTTTCTTTGATTGGTAAGTTGAAACCATCAATGTTGATGGTTATAAGTGATACGTATGGCTATTGTATTTCATTTTGTTTTTCTATTGTCTTTTCTCTGTCCTCCTCTAATTGCCTGCCCTGACTGGTGGCTTCTTTCTTTTGGTGTTCATGTGTTTGTCATCTTCTTTACCTCTTTATAATATCTCCTTTAGAGCACACTGTAAAGCTGGCTTAGGGATCATAAATTTCTTCAGTTGTCATGGAAGTACATTTCTTCCTCATTGATTTTAAAAGATATTTTTGTTGTGTTGAAGATTTTTTTTTTCCTTTAGGGCTTGAAATACCTTACTCCAAGCTCTGCTTGATTTGAGGGTTTGTGTTGATAAGTCTCCTGTGATTCTTATGGGCCTTCCTTTATAGGAAATGTGTTTTTTTTTCTCTGGATGCTTTTAGTATTTTATTTTGTTTTCTGTGTTGATATTTGTAGATTTTTAATGATATATAGCCTTATCCATGCTGTCAACACTTTCTTAGGAAGTACCTGTTCCTCCACATGTCTTCTAGATGTAGATGGTTCCTGGTCTTTATCTCTACCCAAGAATCTACCCTCCCATTTATTAAGTCTGGGAGTTGCTGTCAATTTGACTCAAGGCCCCTTCCTTTGGTGCTGGACTATGCTGTTAATCTCACAGTGTTGTCATACAGAGAGGAAAAAATGGCAGTAACATGTATGACATCCCGGTAAAAGTAATTTAATTGGCAATAACAATAGACCAAAGTACATCCTTGCTGCTGACAAACTGTGGTAATTATTAGCCTGATATGTATAACCACAGAAGGAAGGTCTACAGATATATAATATAATCGAGCTTATACCAGGAACTTGTATGCAATGACTTTCCACTTAGTAGAGTGATTTAACCCTGTAGTGTGGGAGGCTTCAGGAGGATAGGGAGTAGGAGGGAGAGATGAATGAGGTTAAATATAGTAGGTGCAAGGGTGAAGGGCACAAGGTGATCAGGAAGGTTTGGGTAATTGTAGGACACAGCAGATAAGAGAAGGTGTAGGGCTTTTGAAGTGAACCAGAAAGAGAAGAGACAATGTTTACTTGCCTGAAAGTATCATAACATCAAATGAGATAGTAGATAAAGTGTGGAAGTGGATGAATAGAATAAAACAAAAAGTGAGATCAGAGATCACCTGTTGGCTCAGATTACTAATGTTGCATGGGATATTTCCACACCTCTAGTTCTGCCTGTCCATCATGTGCACCTTAGCCTTGGTCTTAACGGTGTCTCCAGGCCCTAAGTCCTGCAAGTGGGTGGAGCGAGGGTCAAATCTCAGACTTCTCTCACCAACCATGCACTCCTGGGACTGTGGAGGAAGGGAAGGATACAAACTTCCACTCCTCTTGCCAGATGTGCCCTCTATTATCCAGTTCAGTGGTTATTTACTTTTTCAGTTTCTCACACCAGGGACACAATGCGATATTTACATGGGTGTCCAATTTATTTCACTTAAGAGTGTGGTCCCAGTGTGCATCCATTTACCTAGAAGTGTCTCAGGCTTTGTTATGCCTGAGTGCTGTTTAATTGTTAGAACAAACATCTTTTTTATCCATTTCTCTGTTAATGGGCATTTGGGCTGTTTCCAAACTATTACAAACTGTGCTGCTATAAGCATGGATGTGCATATATCATTGTATATAATATTGTGGTATGATATTTTTAATTCTTCCAGGGAGATATCTAGAGAGGAATAGCTGGGTAAAGTGGGACTCTAATCCTAGTTTTTTGAGGGATCTCCACCTGATTTCCACAGTGGTTGCACCAGTCTACACTCCCACCAACAGTGGAGAAGAGTTCCTTTATCTCCACAGTCCCTCCAGTTTTTGTTATTGGTTGATTTCTTGATGGTAACTATTCTTCCTGGGTGACTTGGAATCTCAACATTGTTTTAATTTGCCAAGTAACCAGTGACACCAAACATTTTTTATAAATTTATTTGCTGTTTTCTTCCTCTGATAAAGGTATATTCATCTCATATGGCCATTTAAGGATTGAATCTTTAAATTTGGAGGGACCTCTGATTTTTTCAATTTTTTACATGTTCGAGATATTAGTCCCTGTCTGATGGAAAACCCGCTAAAATTTTTTCCCACTTTGTGGGTTTCTTTTCACTCCACTAATGATTTCTTTTGCGGTGCAAAACTTTTTAATAGGATGAGCTCACAGTTGTTAATGCTTTGTAGTATTTCCTGTGGGGAAAAAAGAAGAATCAAGTTACATCATACACAGGTACAAATTCCCTACGATGAATATGAGCATTAGGTGTACTTAAATTCTATCCATAAATTTACAAATAAGAATAAAAATGAAAATGTTAGTTTTTCTAAAAATAAAAATTAATTTTCTATCCTAAAATGATAATGTTACATTAACCAAAGATGACACCAGTTGTTGCAAATGTTGATTCTGAGAAAGTTTAGAAACCAGAGATAGCCAAAATGAGAGAATTACAAGAGCCTGATAAACCAAAACAGGCTTATGATAGTTTCAGCAGTTTCCAAAATGGTGAAAAAGAGCTGTGGTTCTCTTAATTTTCTTAAATTTAACTAATGGTATATTAAAAAGTATATTGTGAAGATTATAATAATATTTCTTAATAGATTAACAAAAAATATTGCATATGATTTTGAATATCAGTTAGTGATTTAATTATTTATGTCTATTGCAAATTATATAAAAGAAATGCTTTACAAAGAATCATTGTGGTAAAGTACATTCTATAATTCTTATTATTTCTACATGGAATATGCAATTAAATTTGATGCCATTTCATTAAAATGTATTTACTACTCAAAAGATTTGTTGACTTCTTTTTTGGCACAAGTAACTGGAGTAGAAGAATACATCTATATATGTATATAATCTTAATGAATTTTTCACCTGTTTTAACTTTCTTAAAGTTCAAATTAGTAATGTAAGACATAATTATGATTATGGATATTTTCATATATAATGTAAAAGATATCAAGTAGGTAAAACCTCATTTCTGATAGTTCTTTATCATATGTCCTTTCTGACCTATTATGTATCACATTTTATCTTACTCATTTATTTATTTTTTTCACATTGTAAAATCATGAACTTTTTCTACTTTATTTTTTTTAATTCCAACCATCAGTATTTGTCACATAGTCAGTGTTCTGAAAATAACTGTTAAGTCTATCTCAATCTCTCTATTATTAAAATGTTTCTCATTAATTTATAAAATGATAAACCCATGCTTGCTTACTCTTAAATGACACCAATAATGTGAAACAAGGATGCGATGAGTTGAGTTTAAGAAATCTCTTGTTTAATGTTTAAGAATGTTATTATCTGAGTTAGTTAGTTGAGTGGTATCTTTCTTTTGTGTTTTTGCAGAGTTGCACTGTAGCATAAAAGTGATTTGCAGGTCAAAATCTTGGCCCCCTGAAAGTCCTGCTTCATAGGGTGAGACAAGGAACCTCTCAAAAATACATCAGTTCTTCCTTATGTGTTGATTTCACATTGTGCAAATTCAGCTAACTAAGGTCATCAGTGGTCTGAGAATATATAGTGGAATATTCAAAAATCACAAAAATGACACTGTTAATTATGTGCCTGATGTAGTGTGTCAAATCTCACACCATGCTTGGTGTGGATTATTACTTCGTGCAGTGTTTGCACATTGTACTTGGTATCTGCTTGTTAGTCACAGTAGATTTCTTGGCTATCAGTAGACCATGTTGGTATCACATTGCTGTATTCAAATAATTCTTAGTTAACTTAATAATGGCCTCAAAGTGCAAAAGAGTGAGGCTAGAGAATCAGATAAGTCAAAAAATCTGTAAATTACTTTAAGTGAAAAGTTGAGTACAATGAGAGAGAGAAAGAGAAAGTGAGGGACAGAGACAGACACATATACACAGGAGAGGGGTCACATTCCCATGATATTTTTACAGTATATTATTGTAATCATTCTAGTTTATTATTTTTAGTCTCTTACAATGCTTAATTTATAAATTTATAAATTAAAGCTTATCATATGTATATTTGTATAAGAAAAAAACAACATACATGGAATTCATTGGTTCCAAGCATTCACTGGGGTTCTTAGAGCATAGCCCATAGCTAAGCAGAAAACTTTTTCAGTAGCTTCTCCTACTGTTATATTGTTATTTGCTCTACCCCATGCACATTCTCCCCTTTTCTTATGTAGCTCATTAAAAAAAAAATACATATATATATATATATATATATATATATATATATATATATATTTTAAGTTCCATCCTCTTAGATTCCTGAAGCTGAACTCAGGTTGCAGATTGTATTTGCGAAACGCTATCACTTGCCTTTCTGTAATCTGTATTGATCATAGATGTCTTGGAAAAAGGTCGGAAGTTTATTTTTTAAATATGTGTTTCATTTTCTTTCCTCTTTGCTTTTCTTAAAGTTCTTGTTTGTTACCTTTCATTGTTTTTTTTTTTGGTTTTTAAAGAGTCTATTTTCCAACTCTTTTGTTTCAATGTATTGCAATCACAGTTGTATATAGTCTCATTACATTTTACAATGTATATAGCCTGTCAAAATAATTTAAACTTTTCCTAATGGATATTCATGCTGATCAGATCAGGGAAATTAACAGAACTAAATGGTAAACCAAATTTTGGATTGAACTGTACTACTCCATTAAAAATACAATTGAACTAAATCCAAGTATTATTTTAGCTGAATTATTGTTTTTTACTGAACTATTATTTGAACAGTACAAACCAACAAAAGAGTAATCATAACCTTAACATCAGCTGAAAGTACTGAAATAATGTTTTTAGACTTGGGTTTTAAAATTACAGAGGTAAATTTTATCCCTTTGTTTACCAAATTCTAATAAAAAAAAATCAGCCCCTTGGCAAAATAAACAGAACCACTTTTATGCAAAAAAAATAGAGGGCTGATAGGAAAAATTTTAAGAATGGAAGTGAGAAACGGTTAGGGTGTAGCCCAACTTGTCTGAATTGGAATCCAACATTTTCTGTATACCCAGAGGACACGGTGATACAACAGAGATAAAACTATATTCGGTAGACACGTGGTCATTCACTACAAGAGGGAAACTCAGCACATCTTAGGAAAGGTGAGTTTTCAGGGGTAAAAGGTTTGTGTCAGAGAGAGGGTACCTACATCACCACACACACTATCACAGTAGGATACATGTACAGTGACATCATCTATATCCCCAGCCTACTGGTACTGTAGTGTGACAGACTGCCAAGCACTGAAACAAGAATTGTCATCCCTGCCTACCCACACACAAACAGCAGCACAAGCACATAAATCCCTCTTTTATCTTCAAGATGACATCAGTGAGCTTTGAAGAGTGGTAAAGCTAGGTTATGACTCATTACTTTATAAAATCATTATCAAAAACTTCTTCACTATTTAAGTTTTGCTTTTGATAATATTTTTAACATGGATTTATATTACACCTATTATTTGAATGGAGGATGTACATGATGGTGATATTCTTTTAATGAATGAAATCAGAAAAACTGCTTTGCTGGAAATTGTCAGAAGATTAGGAAAAAAACTTACTTCATATATTAATAATGGCAGACATCATGCTTTCAATATTTTGCCTCACAGTTTGTTTGAAAGATATGGTTAGATGTTCTTTGTCACTAATGTGTTAAGATTAAATCTATCTACCAACAATAAATATTTTCTGCCTAGCCATTAGAAGGATTTAGTACATTTTAAAAGTACAGTGTAATTAATAGCTTATGGTAATTTGAAATTGCACTAAAATAGTGCTTGTGAGTTGAATGTTACCATTATGTATATCTAAAATGTTTCAATAAAATGAAAAGTAAAAAAAAATTAAATAGTGTTTTTTTATGAAAAAAAATTGTGAAATTTTCCCTCAGTTGCAAAATACTGAAAATAGGCTAATAAAAAGTGTAAGAAACTAATTACTCGATTTTATTCTGGAAATAAGGATACTGATTTATTTCACAAGTTTATACTGTGTATCTCTATTGTAGCAGCAAGTATATAGGAACACAATTATCAGCACCAGTTCAATAGCCCTTATGTTCATTGTTATCAATGCAATCAATATATTGTCAGTGCAGTAAATACATTTGAGTGATTCAGAACTTATATGCAGTTGTAGTTTTACAGTTGATTTGATTAATATATGCAACCTGATAGGAACATAATATTAGCAAATTCCCTGTTGTATGATTGATTTTGCAATGTCTAATATAGCCATATGATTTGTTCTTAAATTGTTGGCAATGTGAAAATCATGTATATGGTTTATCTTTGGTCCCAATTCAGTGACAATGTTTACTGCTGAAAAGCTTTTTAAATTTTTATGTCATTGTCTTTCATAATTCAGGTTATCTGGACTGAATATACCACCACCAATTATCAGCAACAAAAACTGGCTCAGACTGCATTTTGTTACAGACAGCAATCACCGATTTCGTGGATTTAGTGCTCCATATCAAGGTATATTTAATGATTACCTCTGCTTCTCTTAATGTGTAAAATGATTTTGGTATACACAGCTGCATTTTGTGATAGAAAAACATTACCTTTGGAATTTATAAAAGATTATTTGAATAGACAAAAATTCTCTTGCTGAAGAAGTAATGTAATCAATTAAATTACATTATTAAAGTTATATATACTATGATATTCAGAGTACAGAATATTATGACTTCAAAAAAGATAATTTGTGACACATAACATTTTAACATAAAAAGTGTTTAGACAATTGGACTCTCCATATAAAGAAGTACCACAAAACATTGCTAAACCCCTACAGAGATAAACAGATGCATTACTTGGAATCCATTTCCGTACACAGTGAATTTGTTATTGCTAGTTTAATTAACCTTGTTAGAAATATTATCTACCAATTTTATTAGCAGACTTAATGTTTAACAAATCAGATATAATACTTGATGAATTAATGTGGAAAAACTCTTTGGAACAAGATTATTATGAGGATAGAATATTAATGAAAATGTGGATTCTACAATGTTTCAGTATTATTGTGTGGGCTTAGGGTACTTTTTCCTCAGACTGCTTATGTTAATAATTCATTTCATTTTCAGTGGTGTTTCAGCAACTACTCAGAACATAGTGAACATTGTCAGTTTTTTTCCCCATTTTTCCATGTTTTTTGTTTGTTTGTCTGTATTTTTGATTTCTTAAAAAATACTTTCTTCTTTGTTAGCCTTTGGTTCTAAACATTTTGCAAATTTAATATGGTGATTTAAGGCAGCTTGTATTTAGGAACTAAAATTAGACCATATACTGTGCTGTTTTCTGGACTAAAATTGAACAATTCACTTACATTTTGTGGATTAATAACTTCTTTGCAGATGTTTGATCAGTAAGATTTCATTCACCAATAGCAAAAGATTGTCATTTGTATAGTGACGTTTACTCTCATAACAATTCCTAGGATAGTAGTATAAAGATTTTAGGGATAATCCACTATAAAAAACCTACAATACTTTTTATTTCAAAAGTTAGTAAGTGAAAAGAAAGCAACAATATACATGCCTATAAAGCTATGTGGTTTATTAATATCTCTTGTAACAAAATATTTCCCATTGAAAAATACTTTTCCAAACTTTTATAAAATTTATAAAATATTTATAAAAAGTATAGCACATATATTTTATTAAAAATAACAATCCTGCTGTTAAAATATAAATCTTGCCATTATAATCTATTGTCACCTTTAAAATTGCAAAGCAATTTGATCCAGTTACCTCTTTCAGTTTCCAAGATATTTGTACACTCCAGAAATCAGAGGACTTTTCTTTCCTAAAAACAAACAATTTTTATAAATCTTTTTATTTCCAGTTGACCATATCCTTGTACAGTTCTCCATCAAAGGAGTTTATCTTCTGATTCCTCTTTGTAAGGCAGATGGCATGGCTGAAACTAAGAAGACTGTTCTTTACTCATGTGTGATCTTTCATGCTAAATTCATGAACTCTCAATTAGATGCCCTTTATTTTCTTTTTTAGTGGAAGAAAAGTAGCATTTATTTTATACTTAAATATAAAAATTGGAGAAAAATATGCTTATCTCAAAAATTAAGTGGAGCAACAGTTTTTGAAATGCAATTTCATGGAAATGTTATCTTTAGATAGGGTTCTTTCACATTATGAAACAAGAGAGCTGATCATTTTGTGTACTTAGATATCATTTTCAATATTCCATTCATTTGTCTTAAATAGACTATTAGTAGTCTTTTTGAGACTAAATTTGATCTTGCAGCTCTGCCTACCTGATTTCAGCACTAAAAGAATGCATATCAATGAACTTGCCATTTGAGAAGGGAGAGTATTCTATGGAGTATGGCATTATTACTTTCAGCAGAAAAAAATAGCTTATATTTGAGTATTTTTGATGTAATATATATCTAGAGAACACAAGGTAAATAAAGTAGCATAGGAAAATGAAAGACAGATGTTATAAAAAGTATGGAGGGAAAATTGTATGAACTAGCTTTGAATTGTACACTTTTAAAATTTTATAACTCACTTTTCTAATTATAATGTATCAAAATAATATTCTATGTAGACGCCACAAATTTAGTTGCAGGTGTAATTTTTGAAGTGATGCTCAACTGAAGCAATTTGAATTCAATGCAAAATACCTGTGGAAAGCTAATTCAAATGTCTGAAAAAACAGTAATTTTGATATGTAGAAAATACATCTCTTACTATAAAAGGGTAATCATAATTTACTCTTTCATATCATTACTTCATTTTAGTGGTACCCACTTTAAAATTAATGTAAATGGAAAATTTGTAGAGATATGTATGCAAAAACCAAACCAAGTCTTCAGTTTCTTAAGTCAAATACTTACTGAGTACTCAGTAATCAGTGCTGATTTATCTATACTTTAAAATGTTTTAGTGGAGTTCGAGGCTTTGTAAGACTGGGCATTTTATTCATAACATTTTTATTTAGTGTGTGTTTTTTATTAAACATCATGAAATGCAACTGCAAACTACTAAGGGAATCATTGAATCCCATTAGCTACTTTTTATTGTTTATTCCTCAGTTGGTGTAGCAGACACATAGCTCCCTGGTTGGCTTAGGCGTATTCCTTAAGTAGGGGTTAGAGACTGAAAATAAAATACTACATAATATTGTTCTAGAACCATTGAAAAGTGGCAGGAAATTTTGACTTAAGTAAAATGCCTGTCATATTGAAAATATTTCCTTCTCTGATGTTTTACATTGGGTATGTTCACGTCTTTCTAAAATATACAGAACACATCTTTTTTTTTTTTTTGGCCCACCAGAGTTTATTTATACTGATAATATTTTATCCTAAAAATTTTATCATTTCTTCTTTGATTTGAACTTTTATCTTTATTCTTCAGCTTTCTCATAAAGAAAATCAATACTATTTTAGTATATCTTTGTTTTTTAATATTGTTCCTGCATTCAAATTCCATTAAAACTCTTCTAACGAGAATTAGAGTTGTAGCATGTCTCACATAAATATTAAAACTTTTCTTACACTGTGATGTGTGAAAGTCCTATCTCTTAAAACCTTCATATTATCATTACTTGATATTTAGTATAAATCAAAAAGCAATTCTTTTCCATTTCCCTACATGCAATATCATGCCTTCATATTGTCTAAATTAAAAGAAGATTTTCACATGGCACTTAATTATCTGATACAAAAAAAAAGGCTACCTCTAGAATATGTTTATTTAAAAATGTTGCTTTTATTCACAAGGCTCATTTTTGGAGTATGAAATACTGCACTATTTCTATTTTAAATTATTCAACTCTGTAGTTTCCTTTTTTTAAATGTTCAATCACAAATGTATCTGTGGACTTTGATATAATTTTGACATATAAGTTTATGCACTGCAGCGTTTAATTTACTCCAAAGATTTAACTATATAGATTTTTCTTTATTCAATCATAATATTTGAATCCAAGAACCACAGTTCAAAGGAAATGTGCTAGGCTTTACATTTCTCACTAACTAAAATGAGGATGCCCTCTTTCTCAAGAGAAAAGCATTTTTTCTTTAAACCAGTTTTAAAATAAAGAATTTTTTAAGTAAACATGAAAAACATTTTTCTTCCTGTAACAGATTTTTTGAAATAGTACACAGAGTCCAGGCTTAAAAATAGATCACAACATCCAAGCAAAGTTTTGCAAGAAATATGTATGATTCTCTTCTCTGTTTTCATTGACATGTTTAATTATATTTTTTCCAACTACTTTATCTATCAATTTTTCTTGTGTATTCACATCACCATTGCTAATGATAGAGTCTTATATCTCACCATGCTATTTATGAAATTCTTCCTGTAACTTGATAACTCTCAATATGAATCATAATTATGATTCCAAGTTTGGGGTGGGGAGTGTGACGTGATAAGAAAAGACCAAGAATTCTGTTTAGACAATTCAGATATAATTTACTCTCAAGGGGTTGTTGATTATAGAACAATAGGTTACTTTTCTAGTAAACATAGTAGATGGGAACAACAATTAATGATCTTTTAAAAATATATATTTTTCATACTATATAAAATTGTATTTCGTGTTTAAAATTGTATTTCATGTTTATGCTGTGGAACAGTTTATAAATAATATGTTTTAAACTTTATCTCAGAATCCCTTTTCATACAAAGACCAGCTACGTAATTTTAAGCTGATGATGTAAGCTAGCTGTTTCACTTACGGACCTTTGAGAGATGCAAAGTGAAGTTTCATTGGTGCTTAGTGCTTGAGAATAGTTTCTATTATTGCACTTTTTTTCTTTGATTTTGAAGTAATTTCTCTCACTTATAATTTTTTTTCTTTTTAAAATAATGTTGCTTAGGGAACAAAGAGAAAACTTATCATTTTAATTTCCTCCATTATGGACCTTTCTGATCTTTGTATTTCATTATTTTATTTACTACTGTGTCTACACAAACTTCAGAGATGCCTGAAACATTTTAATAGTTGCAGCGATCTATCTAAATCATCACTGGTCTGTCGAAAGCAACCATTAAATCCCTTGCCCTTATAAGATTTAGAATCTTTTCTCATTTTGATCAATCATATATTTAATTTAAAAAATAACAAATCTAAATAAGCCTTATTTAAAATAAAGTGAATAATGCTAGAAATTTTCTAAACATAAAGTGGTAATTTTATTTATCAAAATAAGTGAAATCAAAGTGAAACCATTTGAGTACAATGTTAATAGGACAAGAACTTTTGTGAGAATTCAAACAAATTACATTTATTTACTTATTAAATATCTCCCACCATGAAAGTCTATTTATAATTTGTAGATATATTTGACAGTAAACTGGATAATTATTTGTTTTATTTCTTTTCAAATTTCTCTGAAGGGCAGATTCTATTCTGAGATGCATCCTAATAAATGAACAAAGTATTCTATATCATTATGCTAACAGTTCTTTTTTACTTAATGCTAATTGAATAAAAAATATAATAAATTTTTCATCTTGCTAGACACTTTAACATCTATTAATTAATAGTTGAGGCATGAAACTGAAGAAGTGAAATATACTTTCACTATTTGAAATGAAAT
This sequence comes from Hydrochoerus hydrochaeris, assembly GCA_004027455.1. Taxonomy (NCBI): domain Eukaryota; kingdom Metazoa; phylum Chordata; class Mammalia; order Rodentia; family Hydrochaeridae; genus Hydrochoerus; species Hydrochoerus hydrochaeris. The sequence continues at coordinate 59,186 of PVLA01003484.1, forward strand.
TTCATAAATAAAGTAGAATTTTGGAAACAATATTGATTTTTGCCTTAATCTTGCCTCTGTGTTTTATAATTTTTTTACTCTGGATGTAGGTTGATAATATGAATTAACATTGAATCTACCCAAAATTATTGGCAAACAGTGTTCATGAGACATCGTTGTTTCTGTGGTCACTAAATTCCAATTCCAGTGGGAAAATTACTTTACATAGTAATGGATTTTGGTGCAAAATATAGCAAGAAAAGTTAACTAAATAGAATATACTTAAAATGCTATAGTATTCAGCATTTTAAAGACTACATGGAAAGTTTTGTATAATATTTTAGTTATTGTCTAGGAATCAAATAAGTTTTCAAGGAATTAACATTGGAGTGACTTTAACTTATAAACACAATAAAATCTTTAATGGTTACATTTAATATGTGTTTGAGTTAGCCTTTTATGCATGCATATATATGTCTTCAATTATATCCTTAGAAGTTGAAGGGCAATGTATATTAACTTTATGATATAATCTCATAATTTGTGAGAGTACAGAAACTTCTTAGTAAAATTACTGCAATTTAGATTACTATCATTAAATATACTGTCATAAATCAGAGGCAATCAATCAATATCCAAGGTTCCAGTGTAGGACTTGGTAGTTGTAGAACTAAGAATAGATCATTGTCTGCCAACATTTTTATTGGAGTCCTGCTGATTATGAAATGCTTAAAACTTGCCAATGTGTTCTAGAATAAATCAGCATTCTAGAATCTATCAGCATTCATGGAGGAAATGGTCAGACTTTTTAGGTTTAAAACACCTTGTCCTTTTTTCAAAAAAGCTTCCAGATATAAATGATAGCCTATGAGTAATTGAGATAGGCTGTTTGTATGTAAATTGTGAATATAAATTGTGTATATAAATTGTATATAAACTCATGAATATCAGCTTGTTTTAAAGAGATATTTCTTTTTTGTAACTTAATCTTAGTTTCATCCCACAAGCAACTTGTGGTCCACGTTCTTAGCATGGTTAGATATTTCTACTCTATGATGTATTGTGCTGAGTTTTCATCTATTCTTTATCTAAAACTCTTTTATTCACATTTTCTCCTATAAATTGCCTCTCCCTCTACCATAGTTGCCCCACAGAAGGATCTTGGTTGTATCTATCTGCACCCAAATTTCATTGATTTAATAAAGCATAATTACCATCTAGGTAGACCCAAATTACTTGGTGTGCTGCTCTCCTTTGCTGAATGTGTGTATCTCTTTAAGAGGCCGTTATAAGATTTTAGAAGAAATATGTCTAATCAATAGAGTTTAAGATACTCATACAGGTATTAGAATACTCTTTCATCAAAACCTCCATTTGTTTTGCAGAATGATGCAGTCTGGGGTTCTTATTTATCAGGTGGTGGGAGAACTTTTATTTTGTTTGATAAACTCTATTAACTGAATTTTATGAGCTTTCTTCTTTATCTAAAGAAAAGGAGCTATTTGAAATTTGTGTGTTCCACAGCCTCTCTCGCCATAGCATGACTCAAAAAAAAAAATGTAATTCTCAGAGTTTTGCAACAGTTTACCTAAAGCAGAGGTAGCTAAGTAATACAGAAAATGAGAGAAAGAGATCCATTTATATCTCCATCCCCTGCATCGACTCTGTTACTGGTGTCCAGTAAACATAAAAAGAGTGGTGAAAGTTATATTCATTATAAATTATGCGCATCAGAATTAGATCACAATACCCATTAATTAAATTCTTTGATTTACCAAACATGGCACTAAGACTCTAGGACAAGTCATGCAGATACACTTTTCAGGAATACAGCGGGAGCAGATAAAAAGCCTGTGCTCCTCTTGCTAAGCTCTGTGTCTGATGCTGTATTCAGAGAAGGCTTTTACTCAGATGTCTTATTTAGGAAAACTGCAGCTCTGTCAAAAAGCGTTAAGCCCAAGGTCACATTAAAATATATCAAAACCACTTCTTAACCCTTTGAATTTTCTGCTTCTAACACCAGTGCTAATTCTTCAGCTTTAGTAATTCTTGAACTTAAATGTATCAGAAATTTTTTTATAAAAAGGTAAAATTTGTTGGGAATAAAATTTGGAAATAAAGTAAGAGAAAATTATTGCTCTTGATGAAAAGCAACATTTTAAGAAAACAATAGTTATTAAATTAGTTAATATATACAAAATAGTTTGAGTAGTGTCTGACAGACAGTAGGCATTATATAAATTGTTAGTAATTATTATCGCCATCAGTAGTGTAACAGCAGTAACACCCTTGTTGTTTAAATAAAAATGAGTTGAAACACAATTTCAAACACATTATTTGTAAAAGAAGCATTATTTAAGAGAAGAATATCTAAGTGATTCATACCAATTCATTGAAGATTATAGTTTGCATTATATAACATAAGTGCTTGTTTGCTGATTTTTAAAAAGGAGCACAATTAATTATAAATTTCTATGCAGGAGCTATTGTAGTGAAAATTATCCATGTTAAACCATATCAATCATTTAACAGACAAATTTCTTACAAATTAACTATATAAGAAAGCAGCAGAACAACATATCTTACTGTATGTCTATTCGTTAAACAATTATAGCATCTGCTATTAATACATCACTTAATCTCTTCATTAGTTCAGGGAGTATTGATTTGCTGAAAAACTCAAAGATTCTGCAGTTATAAACATCTTTAAAGTAGTGTAAGAAGCTTGTCAGGGAAGTTAATAGTCACAGCACTTTTGTTGAAGAAGTTTAAATTTTTAAAAAATATATTATTTGTTCAATGAGAAAATAATCATGATGGACCGAAGATATAGCTCAGTGGCACAGCACCCGCCTGACAAGTGAGAGGTCATCAATTCGATTGTTGGTACAAAAACAAAAACAAAAAAAAGTAAATTGTATTGACTTTAGATTATATCTTACTTCTAGGAGAAAACACAATGATTATGGTGTAAAGTTACCACAACTAATGTGACCCACCTTATTTCCTGGTCATTCCCCTCTGTCAGATTTCCCAAAGGACGTTTCATGTTCCTCATTAGCCTGTTTGTTCTTTGATTCATAAGGCATGATAATTGTATGCAAAATTTAAAATTTTTGAAATCTGTCATAAAACTTACTGACCATATCAACCATGAATAAGTAATTTAATTAGTAAGTGGAAAAGTTATCCTCTGATTCATCTACATATTTTCCCAAAAATTCTGCACGAGATGCACTAATCACTTTTTCCCCCTTTGAATTTAACTATTGATTCTAGAGCTATCAAAATACCTTGGAATAAAGACACTTCCTAAATCTAGTGTCAAATGCTCTGAAATGGAATGATCATTTTATAACCACTGAGTAGAAGGACAGGAAAAGAGTCCCAGCCTCTTTTTTTCACAATAATTTTATTTTGTAAATAAAGGAGTCAATACTTTGAGCTTCTTCGCTGTTCAATGACTTTTCTATTTTCTCTCATTCACTCTCTTTGGATGTTGAATGCTTTTTAGTCTTCCTTTTGTGAGGGGATGAGCTTACAATGTTCTTATCTTCCTGTGAAAAGTTTTCCTATATAATTTACAATGCATCTTATGCTACATTTCTTTTTTTTTTCTTTTGCTATGCAGCTTATTTAATAGCTCTGCATACTGCATTCTCATTTAATTAAATAACTAGGGATGTAAGCCAAAGTAAGTCTGTATCTGAAGGGAACAATTTGTTTCATATCCAACAAAAGAATTTTATTCTGTAGTATTTTGTTGGCACTTAAGGAGTAACACATTTTAAAAGTGGTCAAAGTGATACTCTTTTAACTTAATGGAATGCTTTACTTAAAAAGTTTTATGTGAAGATCTCTTTAATTGAGACAATAATAACACCTAAATGAAAAACAAAGTAACATTCTTTTTTAAAAATGTTACCTTGTTAGTATTTATTCCTATTATTAGTTTTGCTGTTTATCTGGGTAGAGAAACCGAAGTTTGTCATTTGGAAAAGTATAAATATTTTATAGTTGTTGAGCTTGATATTTACATAGAACTGTAAGTGCATCTATATATATGAAAATTTGGCCTATAAATTGGGGAAATATTTCATCTCCTAGGTAATACAATTTGAAGATAATGGTGATAATGACTTTTATGGCTTAGCAGAACAATGTTTCTGGATGAAATACTGGTTTGTTGCTTATTTCAAAAGTTTTTATTTTCTTCATTATTTTTCCTAAAACTATGGTACTTAAAATTCGAGGTTTCTGAATTTGTTGTTTCTTTTTTTCTTTTGCCCTCAAACCTCTCTCTTCTACATTCTTTTTCTCAGAGCCTAGTTTGGTTTCTGTTTAACTAATAAAATGATGTTACTAAGGTATTTTGATATTTCTACTACTTAAATTTGCTGCTGGATAAAATTGATATCCATGTTTTAAATTAAACTATCACAAATGAAAAATCTTTATTAAATTATTATATAATACTCTGACTTTTGTAGAGTTTGAAATCAGTGATACATCTTTAAAAGAACAAAATATAAAGAAAAAATAAAGCTGCACAAGAAATGATTAGTAACATCAATCAAATAAATTTTACTTTAAGTGACTAAAAGTAGGCACAAATTGCAGATTACCACTGTCTCTCACATTTATAATTTATCACCTCATGGAATTGTTTAAACATTTTTTCTACAAATGTGAAACATCTAAAACCATGGAGGTCAATTATGAGAGATGTTAATGAATACTGACATGTTTCTTAATAAAACAAGTTGGTAGAAAAGTATGTATCTCTTTAAAAAAAGTTTCAGAAACTACAAGAAAGAATGTGTGTAACTTATGATTTAAACCTTTTTTCAGATCTCTAGATCAGCTTAGTACATAAGCAAATCAAGTCTTTATATAACTCTAAATTCTGACCTTTTGGTTTCTCATCAACAACAAAAAACAAATTCAATACCATACTTAAGCAAAAGCATTTATGCCCAAGTAATTATGGCAACATTTCTTTTTAATTAAAGCTGTTTGCCCCAAAAAAGAGTACATAGCACTTTAATACTACATTTTGTCTTTCCTATAACTGATTTTTTTTTGTTTCACAAAGGCACATTTTTGAAAGCTGCAACTAAAAGCAAACTGAAAAAAAGCAAATATATTAGGGTAAAATATAAAATAATTTAAATATGACATATAAATGGTAATGCCTTTTATAAAGTTGATAATTATGAAGGAGAACTCTTGAAAAAGACATTTTCAACTCTTGTCTTCCATTGCAGCTGTTGTAGGTACATCACAAACTAAGTTTCTTCACTGTGAAGCAGAAATACCAATGACAGATTTTGAAGGGCTATTGTATTAAATAAAATTGTGTTCAAGAAATTAGCATATTTTCTAACACAGTAAGTGCTTAAATTATCATCACTTAGTATTATAACTATCTACCCAAATAAATATGGTTTCCATTATACACTAAGATATTTTTCTTGTGTTATTTGTATTCTAATCTCAGTAATAAAATTCCCCAAAACACCACAGTGAATTCACTCCCATTGCATCATTGGACCTGCCCACAGTTCTTATGTCTCATCCATTCATTTATCTCACAAAGATTTAATGAGGATTGCTGGATGTGCTGGATATTTTTCTACAGAGAAGTGTAGTAAGACAAGGCCAAATTTGCCTTCTTAACTGTTGCAACATAGTCAAGGAGACAGTCAAATGTAGCTGCATAGCTAGTTGGGTAGATGTATGTACAGAGTCCACCTTAAAATATATACACACTTAGGGAAAGAAAAACCTGTATAAATATTTTAATACTAAATTTATTGAGACATCATGTGATTAATACAATTTACCTTTGGCCTGTGTAAATACAAAAGGTGCTCAAAGTGATGGCAGTTAGCTTCTAGATATTTTTGATGCTATGAACTTCTGCTTGGGTAACCTTGGTCTTTGCGACGGCTGCACATGCATTTTCCAATTTCTTCTCTAAGGGTCGGCAGTGTAGTGAGTTCTCCACAATGTAGGACATCCTCTAGGGGACCCCTATGAGTGTAACACCATGTAACACAGTGTGCTGCACAAAGCATCGTACTATTTTTCTTTTCCTGAAGTGTGTGTACATTTTTCTAGTGGACTTCGTGTATTTAAAATGAATGTGTGCATGTGTGTATAAATAGGTACATATACTCAGAGAATGTTTATACCCTATGTGTATATACAGATGTGCACATATATACACAATAAAAAAGAAAGGGAATTATGGGCGTGAATGCTTTCTATAAAGGAAAAAGTAGGAGGACCTAGAATCGAGAATAATCAAGAGGAAGAAGAATCTAGGTGAGATAGATAGCAGGGAAGGTCTCTGCCTGAACTGCGGTAGCAGGGACACAAGGCCTCCACAGCAGGTTGAGGACACGCCAGTCAGGTAAACAAAGACCCTCAACAAGAAATACCATGTGTGAAGAAGTTAAGCACATTCACTTGGGAAAAAACAGCAAAGGTTATGCGAGATAGAGCTGAACCAGTGCTGCAAAATCATGTTGTCAGGCAATCCGAAAACCACAGAAGAAGTTTAAGCAGAAAAAGTAAGAAAAGTAAGAAAGTAAGAGGAAAGGTTTTATTAGAATGATAGTGAAAAAAGATGATTGAAAAGATAATATGAAGATAGATGTAGACTTGCAATAATTTGTGTGAAATTGATGGGATTTACTAATTTGTAGGATATGAAGATGGTGAAAAGAAGAGATTATAAGCAATTTTGAATCTTGTTAGATTCCCTTCATAGAAGTCTCAAGAGGAAATATTTAACAGAGGGAAAATTGTAAATTACTGTCTTCAAAGAGGGCTATTTTTGATTCTAGATTATTTTAGGAAAAATTACAGAAATGACCAAGTGGATGAGTTAAGAAGGAAGATGGAAATCTGTGTCTGGAGGTCAGAACCAGTTCTAAACTGGAATCCTGTTTGGGATTCACCTAGTAATCACGGTATTGAAATCTATGAGATTTCATGAGCTTACCCTAAAGACAGTGTAAAGTTAGAGAAAAGATAACCTAGAATTAAGCCTCTGGAAATTCACTGCTGTATTTAACTTGTAGGCAGAGGAGCAGCATACAAGAGGAGATGTAAAAGAATCTTACAAGTGTCAGGTAGATGGAAAATGAGGAGTGATTTTGTAGGTCAGGAAACTGTTTCAAGAAGTGGTCAACATATGGTATGTATGATATGGAACCTATTCCTGTGCTACAGCTTTTTAAAACTCCATTGTATGAATCTCCTCTGTTTTTATTTCCCAGACTACTTCCAATTAGAATCCAGTTCTGTGATCAGTGGAGGTAACCATTATTCAGTCCTTGTACTATTTTGGCCTGTTAACAGAATTAGAAATAGTCTGTATGTATCTCTCTTGATTGTGAACTTGGTTTTTGGAATGCTACCCTGCTGATTTTCCCCTTCTTCCTTGAAGATTGCTCCTCAGTTTTTGCCTCATATTTCTGATCTACACTCATTCTTCCACACAAAGTTCTTTGTCATCTCAAGTAATCCGTAACTTCATGCTTTATACTGATGGCTCCCCACCCTGTACTTCCCACTGAGATCTTCTCATTTGAATTCCAAGTACATTTTTGCGAGTGCCTACAACAATCATTTAGATTTTTAATACGCATCTCAGATTTAACATCTCCATAAATGGACTTTTGATGTTTTCTCAAAGTCTACTCCTTCAAGTCTTTCTAATATCATCAATTTACAATTTTTCCTGTTACTCTGAAAAAAAAAATTTAAAATCATACTTGTCTGGGCGTGGCAGGCAGCACATCTCTTTGACTTCAGCACTTGTAAGGCTGAGGCAACAATAGGTTCTCCACAAATTCCAGGCCCGCCTGCGCTGTGCAGCAAGACCTTTCTTCAAAGCAAAACAAAACAAAAACAACAACAAAACAAAACATCATCCTGAATGATTCACTTTTTTCTCATTTTATATTGCCACGTTTTTTCAGCTGTATCTTCAAAGTATCCATGATGTAGCTAATTCCTTCTACCAACATTATATTCAGTTCTCAGACATGATCGTTTCTAGCCTAAATCATGCAGCTTCTCCCATTAGGGCTCTGTGCTGCCAACACTGACCTTCTATATTCCATCATCAGTAAAAAACTAAAATGGCAGCTTTCCAACTTAAATCGTACAATGTCATCCCTTGTTTCTAAACCTTCCATTTATACCATCTCTTTGTGTAATTTATTTACATGAGTTTACAGCCAATGTGTTGCAATGGCTGCATGATTTCTCTCTCCATTCCTTCTTTTTCCTGGCTAGTTCTTCAAAATGCCAAACATTTCTCCTGTCAAGGGGCTCTTTTGTTTGCTGTCTCTTCTATTTTGAAAGCACTTCTCCCAGATATTTGCGTGGCTCAACCTCTGACCCTTCTTAGGTCATCTGTGCTATATATTTAAAATTCAGCCTCTTTTGTGTTGTTCAGAAACCTTCTCCTTGTATTATTTTATTTGTAGCACTGTTTGTCATCTAAATACAAGCTTCATGGCAATAGGAATATTTGATTGCTTTTTCCAGTGTGGTATGTTTAATGATTAGAAGACTGCAGGCATATGGTGGATACTCAAGAAATGCATTTTGCCAAGTGAATAAGTTGAAGAGACAGAATGAAATTTGGTAACATAGATGTTACTGAGGTGATAATATTTGGGAAAAATCTAGGACAAATTTTCTAGAGGTATGAAAGTGAAAATAGGGTGTGAGAATGCTTTCCATAAATCCTGCTAAGGGGGGAAAGAGAAATGTAACGTGCCTGGAAAGAAAATATAAAGTCAGGGCATGATTTTACATCATTTTCACTTTTTGACCTTGGATACTGAGAGCCTATTTCCTTAGGGATGTAAATGACCCTCAAGAATAGAAGAAATAACTGATGAAACAGATCAGTAAAATTAACCTAAGACCAAAGCCCCAGAGATATTTGACAGTGATACAGAATGTAAGGTTTTACTTTGTTTCTGATAAAGGAGGAATAATGTCCATTAAAATCAATACTTCTTTCTTGAGATTATTCTCAAGAAATGATATGGAACCTTAGCACATGTTTTTTCCCAAATTTTTAAAGTTCTTCCAAGTAAGAAACACTGGAGTAAAGATTCACAGCCATGCCTAACTGACACCATAGTTATCTTTTTACCCAGTATAATAGAACCATAAGAGAAAGACAGGGTGCTCTATCAATTATCAATCTTATGCTGTTATCACTCATGAGTGACTTCCTTCAGAGATACCAATGTCTTGGCTCTTACAGTATAACAGAAAAAAATCTTTCACCATTTTTGTCGAGTTCATCTCTAGAACAAAGTTCATTTGACAGTGTTTAATCCCTCCAAATTTTGGGAAACACACACACACACACCCTCATGCTTGCCATCTCTCTCAAATTATTTTTTTCACTGATATGTTTGAAAGAGCTTTTGCTTCACACCCTTCTGTAAAACAACCAAGTGTTGACTATATCAAAAACTAAATTATTTTCAGTGAGTGTTGTACAAGTGTAATTATTACATATGTATGTTTCTGAAAATCCTGAGGTAAAGTCTGTTGTTTTTTTCTTTGCCTGTGTACATCTTTTCCAGAACCACTAAAGCACTATGCAATTACTTATCAAAATCAATTAAAATATTCATAATTAAATAGAACTTGAAATTATTTTGTAGTGTATTCAATTAATGGAAAATTTTTATCTATTTGACATGTACAGCACCATGCTTTGAAGAGGATATATACATTGTTTAATGAATAAATCTGGCTAATTAACACAAGTATTACATTGCTTATTTTTATGGTGTGAACACTAATTTATTTGCTTACTAATTGTAAGTAGTACAGCATATTCAAATTAACTATAGTCACCATACTTGTGAAGTAAATCTATTGATTTTTTGATAGGTCTTATATCTAACTGTAATTTTGTATCATGGGCCAACATGGTCCCCTACCTCAGCCAATGTTAATAATAGCCCTGTTTTTACTAGTTTTCAAACTGGTGGTGATGATGTGTATCTATTATCCTAGGTACTTGACAAGATAAGCAGAAGAATCATGAGTTTGAGGCCACCCCAGACAACTTAGCTCAAAAGTTAAGACAATTAATAGGTGTTGAATAACTAGGAACACAGTTCAGCTCCAGAGCGCTTGCAGAATATGTATCAATTCAACCCCCAGGTCTTCAAAAACACAAACAATGAAAACTATTATGTACCTACACATCATTCTCACTGAGAATAGGAAAATGCAAATATGTCCATTTAGTCAGATATGACAAAATGTAGAAAAAAATTTAAATTATGTTTCGTAGATAAACTTAAATGGATATGTAAGTGAAAATGTAAAAGATGTGAAATGTTAAGACAAGAACTCTCTTTTCTTTCATTTGCCTACTTTTAGTGGCATCAGCTCATAAAATATTTTATGACTAAAACTCTAAGACACAGTTCTACTACTTACTTTCTTATTTAAAGGATCTTGATACTTAGAACTTAAATACTTAAACCACTCAGGTCCTTAATTTTTTAATGCAAATTTTAAAGGAAATATTCATTGTACCTTCAAGTAAGATTTAGAAATCACAAATAAAAGCTAAAAGATGACATGTTAAAGTCTTAAAAAAAAATTCAGAGACTAGTAGCTATGATTCTTGGGTCAACAGAGAGCAATAAATGTCTGCTTCCAACCATTTGGTATCTTTAAAGCTATCTGTTACAGAGTCTCCTTTCTGTCACATTATCTATAGCAAAATAGAATTTACTAACCTTTGATATTTTCCCACTACTTGTTGCACAGATTTTTTCCTTTGGCCTGAATTATCACCTCTGACAGTTGTTTACATTTGTCAAATTTAACATGCTTCTTATTTTTCTTTATATACCAATTTAGATCTGAGCTTCCTCTTTTCCTATTCCCTTGATTATAGATATCTTGTATATATTCCAGTTTCTTTAAAATAAAATCTCTCATTTATTAATAGTTATGCTTTTCTGACTGTGAATAGTGTCTTAGAAATGATAAACCTATGTATATTCTTAGAATGAGTTCTTCTAATTTTTTTACATAAAATAATATTTTATGTAAGCCTAGGCTCTTGTAGATATCTTTTTCACATATAATGATAGAAAACATTCACAGAACTATTAATTCATAATTCTGTTATTTTTAGTTGGCTGATTCAATATTCTTTACTCTTTAGGAGGAAATGAAACTACTTGCTTGTACACATATTCTAATTTCCAAATGAATATGGAATGTATATACATTGAGCTACACTGATCCTCATGATACGAAGAACTAAATATCAAGATTTAAGCTGTCAGTGTAGCATAAAACATACAGAATTTACTGCACTTGGAGAAAAACTCACAAATTTCCACAACATTAGACTCTCAATATTATCAGTTTGTTATTCAAAATAATAATATTTGTGTGACATTTTGCAATAATTATGTTCTATGATAATTTTGAAATCCTAGATTTCAATCTCACACTGTGGTTCACAGTTGGAAAATAAATATATAGTAATGCGATGCTCTGACTCAATTCACAGTACTTTTTATCACCTTGGGAATACTGATTTGACTCGAGTCAATCCCACATCCTACTTATTAAGAAATATTTACATCCTTTGTAATTTTATTAGCCTTAGTATATTTCCTTAGTTGTCTCTCTGTAAGCTAGTCTCCACAGTAGGTAGGTGGTCATTACTTTTTTTTTAATATAAAAAAAGTTTAAGCCCAAAGGACCATCGTGGTTTCCTAGTACATGTAAGTTAAAATAGTAATAATACAACTGATTATTTAGTGCTACAAGATTAATACCTACGTGTTTCAACAAACTCATGTCTACTTTTCTTCTTTCTGCCTATGTCTCAGCAACATTCACCTGTCTCTCTGGAATTCCTTTCTGATCTAATCTTCACACAGTTGGCTTCTTACTGTCTTTTAGGCCATTGAAAAGTCCGCTAAGTTTCATTAACTTGGTAGCAAATATTCTCAATTATAACACATTTTAAATTTTCTATGAAATCAATATTTTTATCATTTGTTAATTATTAATTTTCTTTATCTCTACCACTTTAAATTCTTGAAAAGGAAAACTTTACATGCTATGTGTTTGTGTTCTCCTCATAATGATGCATAGGATATAAAAGACTCACAACAAGTATTTGTTAAATGAACCACCAAAAGCTATATGTCTCTTATTAAATATATTAGCCCATTTGCTGAACCAAAGATTTAAAACACTTCATCTCATTCTGTGGAATGACATAATCTCATTTTTAATTTAATTTTCCTTGGCGTTTGTTTTCTTTTTTTTTTTTAACTCAGAGGTGAAAATCTTTTGAATATTTTAGATGCACTTTCTCACATGTATGTTTGGCTGTAAGGGTCAGATAAGAGCATTTTTCAGAGTCACATTCGTGCCAGTTACACTGGCGTCTCCCCGCCGCTCACAGCATGTCTCGCTCAGGGGCTGTTCTCCTCAGCTTCTACATCTGCATCACTTGCTCTGTTATTTATTTGCAACATTGGTTTCAATTAGCTACTTGGTTGGTTTTTTTAGCTCTCGATTCTCATTATAGTTTCCACACTACAGTCCTTCATTCTGCATGGATCCTGCTCTTGGCTCTTATATTGGCATCTTGGTATGATACATTCACTTTTTCAGCCCTGGCAAATGTGTGTCCTGGTGCGGAAGCCTCAGACTAGAAATTCCTGAACTGTTTCGTCTTTTGGCAAAAGAATTAAATGCATTGTTTTTCTACATGTCTCTGTGTCTCATGTTTCTCTATAGCAACCTCATATCTGTTTCTGAGGCTGCTGTGAAACACACACACACACACACACAAACACACACACACGTACTACAGTAACATACAAGGCCAACAACCATAGTATCTGTTAATAGCAAAATAACTTGTTTTATACTAACATCAAGTCTTTCCTCTCTGTTGCTGACATAATTAAATTAGAAAATAAAATGAAAACATCTTACAGAGACGTATGAGTCCTTAATTTCTAATAGGGAGTGGGAGTAAGGAGAAGGAAGGAAAGGGATAAAAATATTTAAGATTTTTATGTACATGTATCAATTCCCTATGTGGAATGTAATCACTATGTAACATAAACATGTACTATTGAAAATAAAAATGAAAAATAAACCATTTTGTCTTTGGCTTCTTGGACAGATCATGTTATTTCCTGCCTTAGATTCTACACAGTTGCTGTTTGTTCTGAACAGAAAGTTATGCTTCCAAATTTTCCAGGGACTGACCGGTTTTCATGCTTCGTGTGTCTTCTCAAAGAGGAATAGACAGTGTGATTAGAAGACCTTCTACAATCCAGGGGTTCACAATCATTGCTTCTCACACTTGGGCTCTCATGTACCGATATTCTTGAAATCACAGGGCTTATTTTCACTTTTCTGGACAGTTCTTGCTTTCATTTCATTTTCACACAAAGGAATTCCTGAAATCTATTAAATTCTTAATGTCATTTGTAGAACTAAAGAAATACAGAGGAAGAGAGTGGGAAGGGGGACATGCAAAGAGAAAATAAAGGGAAAAAAAGTAGGAGGAAGAAAGGTAGTAAAGAAGAAGGACAACAGATTGACACGAATTATTACATGCTTAAGTTTAATTAATTAATTAAATCTATATCCTTACAGGTTTGTTGATTTGGAATAAACTTAAACGTTTCCTAATGTAGCTATTGTTTTCTAGGATTAATTGGAAGAAGTAATGATGACCTCTATTTTCACTCTTTCAAAAAATGAATTAAAATTTACCTATTACAGGGCTTCACATGCCTTGTACTTAGTATTATAATTAAATTAACACAGTGATGTCTTAACTGATTCATGATGATTAGAAAGCCTCATTAACAGGTATCAGTATTCACATTTTGGAAAATGAGCAACCTTGTCTTCTTGAGAAAGCAATGTCCTTTATTTATGAAGTAGATGATTTCAAAATAATTTCTTAAAGAAATTTAAGTGAAGTGCTACTTCATGATAAAAAATTTGCTCATTACTATTTCTGTCTAAACTTGTGATAAGTGAGAAAATTAAGGTAAGTTACCCGCAACTTTATTCTTAATTTCAGCATAGAATTATTGAATTGAGAACTAATTTCCCACCAGTGTTCTTTCTCATCTGATACACAACTCATTTGTAAACTGGTGTTAAAAATGATTGCAAATAACCATATCTTGCAAAAAGTAGAAGTATATATTTATTCACATTATAAATAGTTTTAAATTCCTATAGGCTACCTTATTAGACCAACACAACAAAACACATTCTACAATATTTATGTATGAAATTTTAGTACATATTTTGTATCTCATCTGTTGTTTCTCTACACAGAAAGACTTGGTTTATTTTACTGCCTGTCATATTTTCCTTATTTCAATTTTCAAGATACACTATATTGGTTTATCTTAATTAAATACTAGCAATTATTTGCCTGTTACATAAAAATATTTACTATCTCTTTTGAAAGCTAAAACTGCATTGATTCATTAATATTTGATAGCAGAAATTATCTTTTTTGGGGAAAATGCAATTTAGGAGAACATATTTTGAAATATAGTCACACATAAAGATACATGCCAGCTGACCACATTTGCAGAGAGACTGTAGTTGACCAGATGGTGTGACTGGGGGCTCTGAGAACCCCTGATGTTCCCCCAAATCCTATGCAACCTTCTAGCTAGTGATTGAAATTCTGCAACAAAGTTTCATCCTCTCTTGTAAGACCTTAATTGAACTTTATGTGAAATACATTTTTACCAACAATTCATGTTTTTAACTTAGCAAATAATACTACCCTCTATTTTGTAAAACAAATGATGAAGTAAGATCTCATTCATTTAGCATTTAAAAGTAGATTGCAACTGATGAAAATGAGTATAGACAGTAATTTTTACAGTTTAAAACGTCACTCTTTAAAAATATAGTTACTGATGGTCCTGGGTAACCACATTTAGGAAGAACTAAAATTTTGCCCTTTAATCTCAATAATGCTTTTATATATCTAACATTGGAGGGAATTAATTCTATCATGGTTACACTTTTCTTCTGAGAAATACACTTGATTCTAAGGAAAGGTGAACAAAATATAGCCCTAGGAAGAGCGAATAGAGATAAAAGAGTCTGCTGACTGTTGGCTTTATAACAAAGTCCAGAGATCTTATAGTTTCTGTTACAATCAGTTTCACCGTATTATCATAATGTGACTTCTATGTGTTTTTCCAATTTCTTATAATTTTCTTTGAAATTGATCCTTTTTTCTGTACTGGAGGCAATCTATGTTTTCTTACCCATACTACTTGTTCTCAGATACCTACAAACTAATAAAAATGTGACCCACTTAGAAATACAGAGAAAACTCTGTCCAGACTATTTCTTTCCTTTCTCTTTACCTTGGACATCCCTACTCATCTTTTTAGATTCACTCTAACTATGTCTTTCCTTAAGACCAGATTAGTGCTTCTATTGTGTATCTATGTAAAACTCAGACTCTTTTCTGCTTTTATCAGGCACCATGGCATGTAGAGCATATTTAGCTCTTAGAAACTTAAAAAAGAATTTGTTTATTATTCTCATAGTCCTATTAGCAGGATGCTTACGTGCTTACATATGTGTTTGGCTGAAAAGTTCACTGGGATACAGGGCGCATTCATACATAGTTCTACCAACCAGGAACTTCAGTTTTAACTCTTTGCACCTCTCGTCTTTCAGTAGATTAGACACACTTTCTATCATAACCATCTGAGGGAAATATACCAATAGAGCCCAAGTGGAAGTCACAGAGATCCAGAAATCATACAGTGGAACTTCACTCCCACTCTTTTGGTCACACCAAGTTATGATAAGGGGAAACAGTAGTTTCTATCTCTTACAGTTAAGATTTACAAATAAAATTTAACCAGATTTAATCTAGCAAAGCAATTTAATATCTTATTTTGCTATTTTAACTGTTTATATTTTTGCTCCCATTAGCTCCTTTTGCTTGCCATTTTATGCGGGCACATAACAATGTTGAGCAAAGAGTAGAAGTGTAGTGCCTACATGTGTTTGTGTACACGTGTGTTTGTGTATGTATATAAAATTCAGTGATGCAATTCTTACTCATTTAACTTTTATGCCTGTAATATTGGATTCAAAGTTTTAAATTTTATTCTCAAACTAGGTTACCTTGATTAAAAAGAAATATCATGACATAGAAATATAGAGAAGATGAAGCTAAAGTACATTGTTACAGAATGTTAAATTGAAATGAAGAAGTGATAACTGGATGGGATCCGATGTATCACCAAGATTAAAAATATAAACTCTGTAACCTGGCAATCTGAATAAAAGTGCTAGATACCAAGTCTTTTTTTAATGTCTCACTCTTCCATTTTATTAAGATTCAGTTCAGATGTCACTTTGTTTCACCCCTGTTATTATATTGATCGGTTCATGCATTGCTTTTCCGTCTGAGTGGAATCTGCGTAGAAATCACACCATCTGCATTGCTCACCTATGGATCATGCTGTATCTTGCATACAATAGGTGCAAAACAATATGATTTCATGAATATATGGGTGAGTGAATAAGTGACCTAGAAAAATAAATGTTTATTGAGTGAGTACATGAATGATTGAGCAAAATAAAATTATTTACCTTCTATTGTATGAATTATAGTATATGTACTGCATATGGTTGCTATGTTGATTAGATATAAAGTGTTCAGAAGGAAATGCACATAGTAAGACATAAATGTCAGGCTATGATTATTAGGACTTTGAGGTGGCAGGAATAGTTATGGAGAACTAACAGACTGCTGAGTCTTGGATTCAAAATTCCTGAAAGTGAAGTATTCTCTTGCCATGAACAATAAAATTGATATGTGACAAAGGAAGAGTGTTCTCATTACAATTATTGAAGACTGGAGAAGTCTGTGTAGGTAACAGGCACCAGACATTTCCAGATGTTTTATTCATGCTAAAAATTAAGAAAACAATAATATAATCTAGTAATATACTAAGGAATGATAATGCAAGTGTTGTAACTTTTGAGCAGAATATAATTTTCAAAGAGAGAACAGATTACTATTTTATGAGAGAAAAACTCAAATTCGTAAAAATGGAAATTTTAAGACCACAGAACTATTAAATAGAAACTAAAGTAGTAATACAAAAAGTAGTTGTTATGTTTTTAATGTGTTTATAGGTTAAACAGGGTTGGAATGTAATCATAGACATGGACAGCTAAATACTACTGTGTTCCCTTCGATTTAGATAAATCTGAGAGCCTCTATCATATTTGACAGGAGGAAAATCCAGTTCATCCAGGTGAGAGTAGAAGTAACATTAGGCATATCTTCTTCCTTTGGGTTGCATAAGAATTCCACAGTTCTTTGTAAATGCTTAAACAACGAGGAGAAAATATCAAGTTGTTATTGTCCAAACGCACATTTTATAGCAAATCAGATAACTCTGTACTGCCTACGACAAACCTAAGTGAGGTAGTCTAGCCGAAGATAAGAATCCAGAGTTCTAGACCCTTCGCTTTCCTTAGATGTAGCAGGGAGGATGTGTATGCTATGTTCTTTGCCTCTACCATCTGTCCCAGAGTTACATTACCCTGCTCTTCTCAGAAAACACTGAAAATTGACAGAGGTCACGTTTCCCTTTATCCCATTTAACCCGGTAGAATGACTTTATGTGAGGTCAGGTAACTGCAGGAAAACTGAAAGCAATCAGGCGCGTGTTGGGCATAGAGCTCATGGAACAGAAATACAGTGAAAGTAGAACACAAATAAATAATGTGTTGGTTGAAACACTATAGTGTTTTCTTATACAGACTGTTACACGGAGAAGGCTACGTAGAAGGATTCTTGTTTCATAGGAGTTTGGATCCTGGTTTGAGGGATTACACAATTCTGCTTCATAACCTGAGTTCACTACTTTGTAGCTATTCACATGATTTGAAATGTTTGAGGTTTACTATCCTCACCTCATAAGGCATGTCTTAATTTCCTGTTGTGGAGACAGAACACCAGACCCTACAGTTTAAAGGAGGAGGAGTTTTTGTTGGTCTACAATTATAGTCCATGCTGGGCTGGCTTCAAAGCAGAAACAGCATGGTAGAAAGGCTGGACAGGGAGAAAAGCTGTGTGTCATGTCATCCAGGAAGCAAAGAGAAAGGAGAAGTCAGGCGGGCGGATAGACTTCCCCTGGGCAGGTGCCTAGTGACCTGCCTCTTCTTAACAGGCCTCGGCTCCTGTGATTACAGTACCCCACGGCCCAGCTAGAGCACCGTCTCCACTCCCAACCTCTGCAGACGTGAAATACTTCGGGGATGTTTCCAATGCAGACTATACCAAGTGCCTCTGAGGATCAGATGGGTTGTTGAGGATTGTCTACAGCACACATCGAATGCTCAATTCGTGCTGACTGCTCTTTTTTTTTTTTTCCCCATGCTGGTTTAAATACTTCTCTTATGTGGTCATCTTAAGTAAACATTCCAAAGTAAACCTTAGAATGCCTTATCTATTCAGAAACTAGAACTATAAAAAAGGTATCTTCTTACAACAGCCTGGAACAAGTCTCCATCATCATATGAAGGTTAAATGTTTAAGGCTGAAAAAATGATTGGATATTCATATTACCTGTAAATGAAATATTTCAGCATCATGTTGGCAAATATAAACTCTGGGCTATTTAAAAGAGTACTAATAATGAAGAAGCTTTCTTTTGCTTTAATTAATCATTTTCATCAAAATGTCAAACCAAAAATTATTTATGTTCTTCCATTAAAATGTTCTTACTCAAAAACTCTTTCAGAATTCAGAAAATTTATTATATATGATATCCCTTTACAGAGACACAGAGGTATAGATACAGATGTATGGTTGCTCACTTATGTATGTGTGTGTATGTGTGTGTGTATATATATATTTATTTATATATGAAAGTTTAGATGGTATCTCTACCTATAGGCCTCTGTGTATGTGTGGAGAGAGACAGAGAGAGAATAGAGGAGTGAATTTTCCATTTTGCATTTTCTATCATCTTAATGAAGGTTAACATGCCAAAAGTCTTATTTCAGATGGTTATATTACCTGGATGCATTTGAATGATTAACAGTTTATTCCTGGGATATCTGAAATTTAAGTTTCAGTGAAATGTGTTGTTAAGGAAACTTTTTTTTTAGCATGTATGACTTATGGATTTAATAATTCTCAACATGTATTTTTTACTGCAGGTAGAGAAGATGTAGGTACATAATGAATGAAGGTCTCGACTAGGTATTAGATGTTTAATACTAAGAAGAAAAATGTAGGATTTGCATGTATCTGGAGTAATTCTCTTAGAATAGTTCACTGAACTGGTCTTCCTTTCATTTTCCATCAATGAAAAGATGCTGTCATGCATTTTGTCCAGATATCTTTGTGATATCATCATGCCTATCTTCTAAAATTAACAGAAACTTTCACAGGTTCAAAGCACACTTACATTAAAACCATCAATAGTTACTACCAGTTTTTATTAACTTCATATACAAGATATTTTCAGTGTTTACATGTAGCAATTAATCTCAAGGTATGGTTTCAGATAATATCCAGGGTGCTCAATTAATTTGAATTAAAAAAGTATTTTTGTTACAAATATGCCCAAAGTATTTCACAGAATATTCCTATACTAAAAACAAATTAAAAATAAAGTTTTTAATCAAACATTCAAATTTAACTTACTATTCTATGTTTTTATTTGCTAAATCTACCAACCTTTGTTCAAAGTGCTTATTGCATCAGGTAATTGTTTGTTCCTCCTTTCGTTCATTTATCTCTTTAATATTTTTTTCACATTATAGCAAGCACAGTCTCTCTAAAATGTCAATCTTGTCGCATCAGTGTTCTGCTTAATCTCCTTCAGCCAGTGTTCTCCTTAATCTCCATGTCTTTTCAAGAAAACCTGAAGTGTCTGGACTCTTTAAGGCTTGGCATCTGTTATAAACTTCTCTTCATTCTTTCCATGTCAAATGATTCACAGCTCTCTGCATGTCTTGTCTTTTCTTCTGCTGGATGCTTCTCTGAGCTACTGCTTCTGGCCATTCTTTAAACTGGAAACCAAAATCTCTTCAATTAAAATGCCTTCCTGTTTTGTGTGAACCTAATTAGGGCTTTTCCAGTTGTTTTTCTTGTTCTTTGTGTGTCCTCTATCGGACATATTGCTCAGATTGTTTGAGGGATTAATTGATTGATTTTGGCACCAGTAATTAAAGCCAAGCACAACTCAGTGAGCTACATCCCAAGTGCAGATGAGTTTATTTATTTTAATTTATCTTACTTTATTTTATATTTTATTTTATTTATTTATATACATTTTCCTTAAATAACTAAGCTGCTCGGAATAAGGTTGGATGTCTGATCCTTCTGTCTTAGTCTCAGGGTTCTGGGATTAACGCATGTATGACAGTATCCGATTTTCCCTGATTTTTCCAAAAATAGCCACATGATTGCTTACTTGTAAATTTTTAAGACAAGATTGAGTGGATATATATGGATATAGATATACAGACCAATATAGATATGATAAATGCCTATGGTGCAATGCAGTCATTAAATCCATGTTACCAAAAATTCTATTGAAACATACAGCTAAGAAAAAATCCTAAAAATTCTCATTCTTAATGAGAAAGTATAAAGACAACTAAGTAATTAATGTTTTCATTCTGGGAAATGAGTGCAAAATTTTTTCCAATATTTAGAAAGATTTGAAAACAAGAAATTTGCCAAACCTTTTTATTCATATTTCACTATTATTTTTTTCTATTTTGCCAAGTAAATTTTGTTGTAAATGGTATGGAATTTCTTTGTAATTAAAGCAAAGATTTTTCTGTCTCATATTCAGAGAAGCTTTGAGAAAAAAAAGTTCTAATTAACCTTCTGATTTGTGTCACCCTGAGGATCTAACTCTACTACTAGAATAAAAAGACTCAAAGAAAGTTGTCCAGATTTCTCAATGTTCAACTAGATGACTTCTGAGTTTTTACTTGGTCAATTTTCTCCCTTTTATGCTGAGGTTTTAACATCATAGGTTATCATAATCAAACTAAAGAACAAAAATGTATTGGAAGCCAAGTATAAACAATGTGAACCTCAGCCATCATTTTTATTTTATTGATGATTATTTATTGGTGACATTAAAACTCAGGTTTTTTGATAACCTTCAATTAGAAAGTATTTTTCAAAAAGAACTTGGCAGAATAATTACATGAAGAAATATAAAGTTTTGCCTCTAAATGTGGATTTATTTATCGTAAATCTCTCACCTACCAATAATACCTCACACATCATACAGCGTATAAATATATTCGTTGCTCAGGTTGATGAGAAGTTTTGAGGTAGATCAGAGCCTTCCCATTCCTGAAAGTTTTCCTTTTTCACTCCAATATGATATTTTCTAAACCAACTTGAGTTTTATTTTCAAGCAAAATTCCTCCTGCTGCTAATTAATTTTCTATTATAGAATAAAAGGTGTTTGAGAGTGTATGGGGTAGGAAAATGTAATTCGTTTTGCCTGTTTCTTATTAGCTGCTGTTCTCCAGTATTTTTATGCAAATTCTGACCAGTTGCTCAGCAACCCTTCTGCAATGCATACCATAATAATCTTCCCTGAAGAATGGTAACCCTTTCTGAGCTGCCCACACATCCTTGCACCCTCATCTGGCAATCATGAAACCTCTTCCATTCATATCATAACTACATGAAATTAGTTATCAGTTGATGGTAAATGCCTCCATTAAGTGCTCTTGGAACAAGGTTCATATTCTTCCCCAAAATATATATCTTTAATTCTGAAGATAAAAAATCATTATAAACCAATTTAATCTGAATAGTTAAACCGTTACTTTGGTATATGTCCTCTATCAACCAGAAACTTATTTATCTGATTATAAGAAAATAATTTTTAAATATTTAATCTTAAATAACACTTTAAATTATCATCTGTTTGCACAGAGAGAAAGATTTCAGAGTAACAGCAGCTTAGCGGTTCCCTTCATGGCATGTCATACCTAATTAACCAGCCTATGCATACTTTAAGTATGAAAAAAGCATTTATAATTCATGAAAAGGGATGACAGCCACCTCTCAAGGCTGAAGGCCAGCATGGAAGGGAAGGATAAACAAGGACACATTGAGAGCAGGAAGTACCCAGCGAGGTCAGGAGAAAGACCCCGAGGTCAGGACAAAGACCTCTTATTCCTTTTCTTCTGATCATTATTGATATAAAAGGAAACTATCCTAGCACCTTTTCTTTACTTCTTTTCTCCTCCTTTAAAATACCAAATACTAGCATTATACAAAGCTATTGGGAAGAAAGGGTGCTGAGGAAGGAAAGAAAGGGAAGTATTTCTCCCCCTCAAGGCAATACCAGTGAAGGAATGATTTGCATATTCTTGAAGGTTTCTTTCTGTTTCTTACCTTGATTCTTAGCACAATGAATAAAAAAATTTAATTACACTGTAATTATGTGTTATACTGTGTTTGGATGTGTCTAGACAGGTCCAATTTCTTACTTGTGTGTATATGCTGACATATCTTACACTTCAAACTCAATAATTAGTAATTATAAAATAAAAACGTTTCTAAAAGGAAGACAGTGGAGTAGTACAGGAGGACAATAATACATTTAACCACTTTTACTTTCCTCTGTGGCACATTTACCTAAATTCAAGAGGAAGGAGAGGATAAAGGTGGAAAGGGTATGGGGTTTGATTAACAGATGGATTATTAGAATCAGCAAGACTGTGAAAATAAAGACATGCTTGATATGACATCTTGGTATAAGACATAAAGAATCTCTTTTTGGAATAACACCTTTAAGTCTTTCATGAGAACTAGCAGCTGTTCCACAAGATCTTGTTTGAAGGAAATAATATAACCATGTGTTAAATTTCATTTTGTTTGTTTGGACAAAACCTATGCTACTACTGTAGTTTAGCAAAGGGAGCTGCAGAAAGATGTGGCAGGAAAATTCTATTCCTTCCTCCTCTGAGAAAATATAATGGTGACACCATGAATTTTATTCAAATCCCAGGACTTCATATTTTATTTTCACTATTAAGACTTTGTGAAATATATTTAATTACAGAAATAGAACAGTAAGTACTTTATCGGTTCTTGTAAGCAATGTACCTGTTGGTGTGTGTGCACACTGCATTTTAAAATGGCACCTAGAAGTCACCACCGCACGGTGGATATTTTCAAAATGCAAACAGGAAAATACATTACTGCAGTGTGATGTGACATCTGCATTTTAGTCAACTAGGGAGCAAGAAATGATCATTCAAGAAAGAGAGAATATCTTAAAAGTCTCACAATGCTCTGCTTAAAATAGACTTTTTTACTATTATGCACTCATTTTTTTAGTACTAAAAAATTAGATGACAAATCTGTGATAGTGTATACTCATACATTGATGTAGGATACACTTTTGTCATGGGTCACCAGTGCACTACTCTGAAGGCTTTCTAATAGTTTTGGTATTTTTGTATTTCAACTGGAAAAAGTATTAGTCTTTGTTGAGCATATGAGTTGAGCAAAGTTTCAAAAAATTCACAATTTGTGATTCTTATGTTGCATGTAAATCAACTTCGATTAGAACATAATTTAATGCTTGTTTTATAATTTACTCATAATTATTGTGGTGTTAGATATATCGCTAAATTTACTGACAAAGCTTATTATCATCAATTTTAGCTTAAATTGCAAATATTCATTCATTTTGCATATTACATCACTGTAATCACTTGCACTTAATGAGCAATAACAAATCCACTTGAAAAATGTTTGTTTACTGTTCAATCTTATAAATTTAAAACAGAAGTATGTTACATAAACAAAACAAATATATACAAATATGTCAATAAATTTAGAAAAGCAACTTGTATTTAAAATTTCAGTTTTATTTTAAATAGTGTGTGCCTATCTTTTTTAACTAATCACTTTAGAAAAATTAATTAATTGAATTATTGTTCTTTTTATCTTCTTTTGCCAGCATAAATTTCTTTTTATAACATCCCAGAAATCTGCATGTTGGTTATATATTTTTTGATTGCCATAAATGATTAAATTGCTGGATATAATACATTCTTGAGTAAAACAAAAGGTCACAATCTTAAATCTCTAATTTAAATTTCCTATTTTAATTTAAAAGCAAAATATTTTAAAACAGATATAGACATACACTTTAAGCCTGAATTACGTTTTTCAAAATTCATTGAAAATTCTGTCAGAAAGGAACCATTGTTTAAAAGTTTTTGCATTTAGGCTATTTTTACCGCTTTAACCACTACTTTCAATGTCGATTTCAAGCACTACTTTCTATATCAGTTTATACATTTCTTCTCTAACTTGGATACTGAAAAATACTGAATTTAATATTTCAAAGTACTTTATTTTCACAACTATACCATGCTTAATAAAAATGGTGACTTTTAACATGCAGCAGATCAATGGCTTTGTTTTACCACATACTCATATTTAATTAATCTGAAAATGTTCTCATGTGTCTATGTTTTCCTGTAATTTTCATGTAAATAATGTGAATCAAAAGAAGAAAGACAAAGTGTAAATTAGTTATAGCTTATCAAGCAATAACTGTCATGAAATTATCACATTAGTAGTGTTCAGGAATTTTTGGTATTGTTTTATTTTGTTTGTAAACACCTTTGTTTTGCATGATTTCATTTTAAATGTTTATTATAATGTTCTCACTGTTACACATTATTATTTTTCTGTTAAACTTTCAATAAAATGCTTCAGATAAAATTAAAAAAGTAACAGAATATATGAAGCTAGCTGATATTAAATGATATACCAAACATAGGTATCTAAAAGTAATTTATTTGATTAGGTTTGAATTTCCGTAAAAAGTCTTTCATGTAGTCTTATAGTTTTGTGTATTTATTGACCCATCTAAATGCAACTTTAGCAGCATATTCTGTTCTTTACTTATGTGATAAGTTAGGTCAAAGCAGCATATCAAATCTGAAAATAATCTACAGGGAAAAACTTTATTTGAATAAAAAGGAACTTCAAGTTAATTTTGACATGAGGTTTTATTTTGTATATTTTCTAAGTGATATATTTGTTAAAAGCACATTCGTAGTCTCTTGCAGATTTGTTGCTTGAATTAAAAAACTTTCAAAATTTAATTTTCTTAAGACACAATAAAATTCTAATTTGATATTGTATGCAATAGTATAAAATAAATTTGACAATTTGCATGTGTAACATGTCATTTTTCCATTACCATGAATTTAAATATAACATAAATTATGATTTATAGAAGCATGTTTTTATATGTAAATCATTTCATTTTTATTTTTGTTATATTGGAAAATATTTGTTAAATATATTTCAGATACATTTTTATATTGTAAACGTATTATTTAAAATTACATATCAAGTAATTTAATGACAGGTTAATCTAATTGTGATAAATTACATTGTGTATACATGATATGATTTCAAATGAAGTATGAATTTTCTGAATGTACATTTTCTTCTTTTAATTTGAGTTTTATGTCTTGTATGCATTTAACTGTGTTTTCAAAGACAATGTTTACATAACTGTGTCTCATACTTCATTTTAAAAAGTAAAATATCTTATTTTAATTTTAGGTAAACTGTATTATATGTTTAAAATGAATTTGTTGCTCTACATAATTCTCAGGCTTTTTCCAACCTCATAACAATTATTTATGCAAACTTTTTGTGTTTTTTAACATGTTAAATGATGAATTTATGAAGTCTGATGATTCAAAAATCTGTTTCATAAACTGAATATTCTAAATTGGTTTACATTTTAAATAAAATGATTATACATATGCATTATATGAGTTATATGTACTATATATGTACATGGTGATGTACCATTTATTGTCTTATAAAAGAAGTATTATTTCTTTATAGTTCCAACATATGTACCAAACTTATATGTACGAAACTATATAGATATACACTATATGTGCCAAACTTATCTACTTAAAAGTAGATGGAATTCTACTTTTTTGGTAACACAAAATCATATATATGTATTACATAACCTATGTAAATAAACCCAATTTACATCACTACAGTAAATTTTCATGTCTGGTAATCACAAAAGCACTGTTAAAGTGTTTCTTATTTAGGCCACCAAATCTCGAGTCCACACTTTTTCCAAAGGAAGTTTTTGAAAATTAAAAGCAAGATTAATGATTTCTTTTTCATTCTTTGGATTTTTCTTCCATTTACATCAGTGTTTGAAATGTAACTACTATAATCATATGCCATATTTTACCTTCCTTATAATTACTATTTTAATTTTACTCTCATTATTAAATTTATTCATCCTTTATACTTTCTTTTGAGGAATGTTTCTTGAACATCTGTTTTTTGCCATGCACGTTTGTAGACACTGTAATAGGGATTCAGCAAGAAATAATATGCAAATGTCTGTGTACAAAATATAAAAATGCCTCAGAATCTAGGAGCTTCCCTTGTAGTATAGGGAAAGAGAACATAAAAAACACCATACAGTGAAACATAAGAACTGATTAGTAAAATGCATATCCAATTAGGCTATAGTTATTGAAAAGAGTTTTCTAATATTTTATCTTAAGTTAAACTGTATTCAGAATTCAGGGTATGGAAATTGTAGAATTACTACCCTCACTGGTGGGACTTACAGTTCTAGTGCTAAAGATTTTACTGCTGGGTTTGGTAGAAACCCTGAGCTGAAATGGTGTTAAGCATCAGTTTTAACTTCCAGCGTTTGGTCTGGAATTTTATTTACCTCTTGGGATCTTCTGGAAGTCAGGTGTTTGGAATTTGTCTGCAGATTTTGGATGAATTATTACAGAAGCAGCCTCAACTGGTACGTAGGAATTATTAAAGAACTATTTACTCAACTGCAAGAAAATTTTTATTTTCAGAGTAGCCATAATGAATCTATGGTGAAATGTGAAAATTCAGTTAAAGACAGAAATATTCATATTGGAAACAGAGTAGAAATTCCATGACTTCTCCTACTTTTGCATAAATTAGCAATACATGTTTCTTGTTAAATGATTTTCTTCTCTCCTTAAAATCTAGATTTTTATGTTTAATTTTTACTTTTTTAGTGGTACTGGGGATTAAACCGAGGTCTTTTGCACTGAGCTACATCCTCAGTTCAACTTTTTTGTTAATTTTGAAAAGGGTTTCACTAAGTGCCTGAATTGCCCAGGTGGGCTCAGACTTCCAATTCTCTTGACCAAGTCTCCGAGAGTGCTGAGATTAGAGGTGTGTAGATTCACAACAGGTTAGTTTCCTTCTTTAAACATTAGAAACCTGGCAGTTATGGTGAAGTTATGAATAACTTTAAGATATTAGTTTTTCCTCCTACTTTCCTATGTCCTTTCAAAATTAAAATGCTCAATTAAATTCCTTGTACAGTAATATAAACGTGTTTTTGTAATAAGCTTATGAATATAACAAAAATAGTGATAACTAAGAGACCAATTACAGCATGATTATATTGTAAGCAGTTATTTCTCAATCATGTGATTAAATAAGACTTATTCAGTAGTATTTTATTAAATAGTACAGGCTGATTTGTATAACCATCATGCTTTTAGTTGATCACACTCATATATATATATATATATATATATATATATATATGTGTGTGTGTGTGTGTGTGTGTGTGTGTGCGCGTGCACACAGCTTTTTCAGATTAATGACATAAACTATAGTAAAATATTTAGGACAATCTGATAATTTTTATACATCAATTACCTCTGATTTCCTCAAAGTTTAACCAATCATTTTTATAACTTTATCAAAGTCAGACAATATATGAAAATCTAGACTCAAATGAATTAGTAGCAGAAATGTATTCTTTTCATGCCTACATGTCATGCTTGATTTTCTTTCTTTCTTTTTGACTTTAATACAAAACAGCAGAATTACTAGACCTACTAATTACCTGTTTATTACGCAAGACAAAAAACAGAAACATAGCCTCTTACTAGTATATTAAATGATTACAGTGTTCTCCTGTTTCAGAATGACTAAAACATACCTATATTTGTCTAAAATAGTTAATTAGACATTGTACACACAATTTTGAACTTGAGAAGGGAAATAAAAACACACACTGCTCATTGACTTTTAAAAATTCCAGAAATTTTTTAACCAGGACCTGACTATGATTTATAATTAGTAATGTAGCTCTAAAATTCATAATTTTTATCTTGTTAGCATTTTAGGTGTCAAGGTCTCTTGAAGTATGTACTCAATTCATTTTTGTGTATCTATTATTATAACAGTAATGTTACAAAAGAACCATGGACTATGAAGGAAAGCCTTTCCCAAATAAAAATGAAAAGAAAAATAAAATCATAATTTGGCAATGAAAATACCTGTCTTTTGGCTTTGTTTGCTGTCCTGGGGATCCAATCCAGGATCTCTAGCATCCTAGGTAAATGCTCTACCTCTAAGATTTAACACGAACCATTAAACACATTGTTAAACTGCTATGAAACTCTAATACAGACAAAGTTAGAGAATATCATGTATAGTTATGGTATGTAGTGAAAATAGACACACATCATGAAATGTTTAAAATGTACTTGGAAATTCCCAATCCTTACATAATACTATTTTTGTATGAATAAAAGTTCCATATTGACTTGTAATTTTCAACCACTTTTAAATTAAATAGTGCAATTTTAATTAGTTTGACATTGATTAATCTAAAATTTATTTTAAAATAATGAGAAACATTAATTCAGAGAATGTATTAAATTTAAAAGTATGTATTGCTTATGGCATTGAAAATTTTACTATGTTGAATGCTTTTTGTCAAATAAGGTTATGATAAATATTTACATGTGGTAATTTCAGTCTGATTTTTTCATCATTTTGTTTTCATTTTAGATTTGGTTTTAAATTTTAAGTTCTTTACTTGCTTGTCTTAAAATAGATTTTTAAAAATATTTTTCCCAGCAAATATGAAGAAATATGGCACAAATTATTCAAAGCATACTTTTGAGAAAAGTGTGGTAATATAGTTACCCATTCCATCAAAACTTACGATTGCCAGCATATGTTGCTAAAATTCATGTCTAGTTTAAGAAGGAAACAGAGAGAATGGTTCAGGACTACATCAAGAGTTTTATCTTTCACTCCCTCCCAATATATTTTAGTGAAAGTGTGCTCTGGTTTGTGTGTAGTATCTACCTATAGGTTGATTGATAAAACAGTCTTACAGAGTGGGTGTGCTTCACATTTTAGCTGAAGTGTTTGTGTTTTGCCTCTTCATGTTGGTTATCCTTAAGGTAATAGAAGAAAAAATAGTAATTTATTAAAATTATCAGAAAAAAACAAAATTTAAAAGAAAAAGTTAGCATGTAGTGCTACTGTGTCCCACAGGTTCTTCTACATTGACCCACACAACCTCCACTGGTGAGTTAGAGGAGCATATCAGGACTACCACTGGTGCTATTGCTGTTGCTAGCACACCTGCAGATGTTACTGTATCCAGTGTTACAGCTGTCACCATCCATAGAGTTTCCGAGGAACAGCGAGTGCAAGTTACGAATCTCAGAAATTCAGGTCCGGACCCCAACACATCCAAGGACGGGCTCCCTCCTCATCAAGCAGATACACAAAGTACAAGGAGAAGACCACGAAATGCTGAACAGATAGAAAGAACTAAAGAACTTGCAGTTGTTACTCATAGAGGTATTGGATGTTATTTTACTTGTCCCCATTTAGTTACAGCCAAAGCTATCTTTTTGTTATGATTCTAATTAGATAATGAACTGAAAGAGAGCCAAGATGTAGGCAAAATAGCTTAAAAAAAAAGAAACAGAAACAGCCAGAACTTGAATAATTTGAAAGCATTAAAATTAAAACAAAAAGTAAAGTGCACAGCAAATGATGGAGGGGGAGGGGGTTAGAATAAAAAGAAAATAATGCAATCAAATGATGGTACAGACTAGTAATAAATATTTCTTATTATATACTGCTCATGATGTTGAACTAATATCCAGAAAATAAAGTAGCCAGTTTCTATTAATATGTGCACACAGACATGACTGGTCTCATATAGCAATTTTCATAAATTTTTTATATTATATGAATGCTAACACTTGAGGAAATAGATGCTTTGGTTGGAAAAATGGAAATATGTCTAATGATTGTATCATATAGGCTAGTGTTTTATTTTCTAAGTTACCAATTGCCTGAATCATGATTGTGCTTAAGTAGATTTCTCATATTGAAAAGGTAACAGCTGTTGATTGGTATTATAGCCCCAATGTTAAACATTCCTTAAATTTTTAATTATTTTAAGAGAAAAAATGTGCCACCAAACGAAATTGTATATTGATAATATAGATTAGTATAAGTTAATAATAAATTTATGTAAATATATCTTTTATAAAATAATGTAGCAGACACTTTTAAAAAATTTCTTCATGACTGGCTACATGCAGCCATTTAGGAAAAATTTATTGTAGTGCTGAATGAAAATTCATTCATACCAGTAGATGCAGCATTGGAAATGTTCATATATTGAATACGTTTCAAATATAAACTATCAACACCATTTCCAACTCATCATCACGTATTCTCAAACTGGTTATAGTTTATGTAGTGTGTAGTTGTACAGAGACCTATGACATAAGTAATAAAATGTCATTCCATCCCGAGGACATAAAGAGACAGTTCAAGATATTTTTATATCAGTTAGTTGAAATCCATAGAAAAATATTTTTCTAGAAAAATATTTTGAAATCTCATTTTCCTTAGAATTTATAGTGAAAGTCCTTACTTTAATTCTCTAATAGCACACATTTATTATTTATTTATGGTACTAGGAATCAAACTCAGGACCTTGTGCTTGTCAGGCAGGCTCTGAGATATATTCCCAGCACTTACAAATGTCCTAAAATAAATTTTTAACATGTAATAATCTCCAGTAACATTAAATTTCCATCTGTGATTCTGTCCATATTTACTTTTGTATTGTAAAATATTATTCCTCAGAAGAAATAGGGAATATGTTGAAAACTATAACATCTAATTAAGTAGACAGTTTCTTACGACTAGCAAATATAGATACATTTTTATTAAAATATTGTGAAAAAATGTATTTTTCTACTTCCTTTGGAAAATTGCATGAGCTAACTAAAATTAAATAAAGATCCCAAAGTTGTCATTAATAGAAATAGGGCAATTTATGATACAAATTTATTTGCAAATATTGACAGTCTTACAAATACTACTCAAAGTTTGTTGTCATGTTTTGTGAAAAGGTTTGTTCTTACAAATTAAAATTTTGTAGAATATGAAAGAATAATTCAGATTGAGCAAAGATAAAAGGGATAAATTTTTAGCTTAAGTAAAGTGATTTGTAAATGATGCCATGTAAGATTTTTAACCATATGTATGCAATTTTCAATCAAATGTCTCCAGTACTTTCTTCATAGATTCCAAATCAGTGCTTACATTTTCTCAGTTTCAGTCACAATCTTCAATGCGATTTAAGAACCAATATGTTTTTAACATTTCCCCATATTATTTCTAAGGTAGTAAAACAGTTATTCAATGGTCCTATCTCCCTCTGATATAGAAACCCTT
Organism: Hydrochoerus hydrochaeris; assembly: GCA_004027455.1. Classification (NCBI taxonomy): domain Eukaryota; kingdom Metazoa; phylum Chordata; class Mammalia; order Rodentia; family Hydrochaeridae; genus Hydrochoerus; species Hydrochoerus hydrochaeris. The sequence continues at coordinate 90,885 of PVLA01003484.1, forward strand.
CACTTAAATTAAACGTAAAGTATTACATGGAAAATATTTTAAGTGGTGTGCTCCTCTTTATTCTTAGTTAAATCATTATCTTTTTGAAATAACTAATTAAACTTAGTTTTCTTGTTTCTCCTAGTAACTGATGACTCAAGAATTTCATTGATTTTCTTATCTATTGTGCTTTACAAAAAAATTATTAACAATGCAGCCCTCTAAAACATGACAACTTCTCAAATGTCAATGTTAAGAGTAAAGGAAATTTGTCTTATGTGTATTGCTTAATGTTTATAAAAGCCCTTAAAATGTAGCTATATTTTCAGATGTATAATGATCATCAAAAATTTGATTTTTACTAGGCCAAAATAACTAAGTTAGTACTGACTAACATCAAAGCCATGATCTTTAAAGAGAAAACGAATTCTAGCTCCCATAACATATCGAAAGTGCTTCCTGCGTATCATGTTGTGTTCTAACAGAAATAAAGATAAACAATACACAAAACTTTTCTTCAAGAGATTGAAACATAATGAAGAACATAGAGAACCACATGGTGGCTAAAGGAGATTTTTATAAAACCCATAGCTAATCAGAATCCTAAAGGAGTGAGAGGGTCTATCCAAGAATGAGCTATTTATGTTACATTATATGTAATGATCAGTAAGCATGATCCAAAACAAATTTCTTAAGTTTTTTCTATACATTTTAGAAAACAAATAATTTTTACTCCTCTATCTCATTCTACACAGCATATTCAGCATAATCAATTAAAAAAAACTTGATTATATATCAACAGAGATTCTGAAGTCTCCAATGATTTCTAAGTGAGTTTAGGAAGAAAGCCAAAATTTGTTGCTGATTTAGGAACCTGAAGGACCTGCAGTTTCCATAACTGCTTTTAATTCTTTCTATGGCCTTAGGAATTTCTTTTAATTTGTCAAGCACACTCTATTCTTCTCTCCCTCTAGTTATTCTCATAAGCTAATCACTCTTGATTTCAAAATGATCATTGTAATTCTCTCTTCAGGATTAAATTTTTATCTCTGAAAGATTAGATCTTCCATTAATAATCTACCAGTTTAACCGGCACTTTCCTTGGCTTGGAATTACCAGAATGATGATTTTTTCCTATACATTTTGTGTTCTCTGAGCATAAATTGGCCGGGCCAGAGTGGGACTCCTTCAGTTGGCATTCAGAGTGCCTAGTACAGGTTCTGATGCACAGATGTATGTAGAAAATATCTGTGTATGATTTTCCTCTCGTTAACTTTAAGACCTGGAAAAATAAGTTTAGTAGAAAACCCACAACCAAGTAACTGGGAATAGCTGCTTCAAAGAGCTTCATGTAAAATTAACACACTTGTGAATGTAGTATTCAACACATATTAAGTAGTCTGTGCCATAGACTAGTCTGCCTTACTAATAAAGGAATAATTAAAATGTATACTAAGAAACAGAGCTATAGCAATTGTTGGCAAATGTTGCTGAAATACAGTGGAGAGACTGACTAGCTCTGAATGGAAAGGTCAGGAGGGCTACACAGAGAAAATTTGAACTAATTCTTGAAGGAAGAATAAAATGTTGAATGTAATAAATTATGTTTATATTACTAAGAGCCACACAAAATGGTTTGCATGGGTATTTTTGCTGATTAGAAATTTGAAGTTATAGTCCAAATAAATGATGAAAGTGTTTAAATATGTTTAAAGAAAGAATTATATTAATATTTTTAAAAAATTGATTTTTCATTCAAAAATATATATTTAAGTTAGAAAAAACATAGTAATATATTAAAATTTACTAGAACTTTTGACTATCACATCCCTTTAAAAATTGTCTTAATGTTTACTAAAAGTATATTTTCAATAATTCCTTAAACTCATAGTCCAGTGTAATAGCTCTAAGCAATTTAACCCCAAAATAATCTTAAAACATAAGAATTTAGGTAGCAATATGGTTAAAATGTAATCAGTAAAATGTCTTGCATTTCTGGAATCATCTTTTAGAATTAGATAGGATCATTCATATCATTTATTAGAACATCATTTGATGTCGTGATCTTCCGAAGACTGTATAAAGATACTATCTTTCTATTTCTAGTCCAGTATTCATTCATTCAGGACTTGTTTACATTCTAACATATGGAAAGCTTTGCAATGTCTTGTTAAATATTAAAGTAGCACTGAATATAATAACTGGGCATTCTTCCTTGAGAAGTTATTAGCTATACAATTTAAAAATAATTATTAATATATATTTTACTTCACAGTAATTTATTTTGACATTGCTTTTCTTAGAGCTGTAGTGAAAATTTTTTCTATGTTTTAAGCATGTAGATAGTTTCTGTCCACCATTTAATGAATGTTGATATAGATAGTCTCACATACAATAGTTACTAATTCTTTTTTTCTTGTGTTTCTCAGGGGAAATTTAATAACTATAACATTTTTTGGAGTCAAATATGTGTTACAAGATTTTCTAGACATTACTGGTGCTTGTTTTGACATACTGTAGTCTATTTTTTCGCAGTATGTTTAATGCTAATATTTATATCACTAGGGTTTCAGTATGGTTAGCAGTGTATAATACGATTATGTTTAACTGTGATTATGTTGTAGAAGTATTTCCCTCAAAACTACAACACAAAAGAAAATCTACTTTAATCATCAGTTTTAAATAAGGAGTAAATTATTATTTTCAGCTGAAGAAAATAATGGTTATTTTACTGTTAAACTATCCATTCAAGATCAGTAGTTTTACTCCAAACAGAAGCAAGACATTTCCTTTATATTGTCAGTTATGTTTTTTTCAACTAAACTCATCTGAACATTTCAAAGTTTCAACAGAGATGAGAAACAGTGGAATATTAAACCATATACTCATATCAAAGCTCTAGTTTATTTCAAGAAGTTAAGATTTCATAACTTGAAATTATGCAAGTTCAATATCATATTACAGCAGAAAATCTAACTGTGTGGCATACTTCTTAAGAGTTTACTAGGTGCCCACCACTAGATTTATATTTATAGATTTATTTATAGTGACATGTAAAAAGTATTTTAAATATCTTAAGTGTTTCAAGCAACTGATGTTGTTTTCAAGAATTTTGTTAATAACTTTGTTAAGCATGAAGTTGTAAATCTAAGACATATTATTTCAGTCTTGTTTTGTTTGAGTCTTCATAAGCATTGTCACACTGAGGAAATCAGTTTATGGGTCACTACTTAAGTATATTTTTAGTGGACACTAACATATATTCTTCAAGTACTTAATTATTGGGGTTTCATTAAATATTTTGCTGAACATATGATTTCACAATACTAGACGTTTCTATTCTTGTGGAAAAATTTGTAGGTGCCAGACTATAGAGAAAAGCTGCTGGCCCATTGTAAGTGAAAGAATTATCAAGAATGAGCATGCTGTGTGGGAAAGAATGAGATGCATCTTTTGTCAAATGTGCAATCTGTTCTTATGTGTAAGGGGGATCAAATTCTCATCTAACCAAAGTTAAAGAAGTAAAGTCTATGGAACCACAGGATAAAACAGAACAGCTTATTATAAACAAAACTGTTCTAACATTTGGTTTTGTTCACATATAGGTTGTATGCTTCAGGAATCAATTCATTCCTAACTCAGTTATAAGACACTGAAACAGGCTGATGAATAGACAACCATTCTGTCTGTCTAGACAGAATGGTTTTTCCTAAAGTATTTTTAAGCATCAAAGAATGCTTGCATAATGTGATTCCTATTGTCCCTTCTACTCTTAAAATTTCGAATTGGAAATATTGCATATTAGTTAAGGTATTTCTCTTCACCTAAAATTTTCTCTTGGAATTTGAGGTGACATGTACCTGTTTTATCAGTGTTTGATTTTATAAGTTACATAAAAACAAATGTAGAAATGCTTGATGTTGCCAGCAGTAAGTTAGAGGTTGGCACTATTTTTTATCTTAGCAAATATGAATTCAACCAATATACATTCCCGGGTATCCAGTGCACATATCTATGACTTAAATTCCAAAACTTTCCATTTAGGCATCCAACCCTAGTTTGTCTAAATTATCCTTAGGGCAGGATTACTCTGTATTTATTCACTGCCATGTTTTATAACTGATTTGTTTATTCATTACTCTGTTGTTCTTTACTCCTTTTCTTTCTTTCTTTCTTTCTTTCTTTCTTTTGTTTTGCTTAGTTTTTTTCTTTATTCTGTGTTTCATTATTGCCTGTCTTTTCTGTCTTTCTTATTCCCTTAGTGCCAGTTTTTTAATATACAGTACTGAAGAAAGCTGAGCAAACTTTGCTACACTGAACTTACATTCAGTAGGGGAGAAAAGATGGACAACTACACAAACAATTGTCTAATGGATATAAAAACTGGGCAGAACATGAAAACAGACCGTGCAGTGTACGGAGTTTACCTTAGTATGGATGCTCAGGAAAGGTCTCAGAGGAACTGAATTTTAGACTGAATTCTGAGTTAAATTTTAAAATTTTACAGGCAGGAATTAAGCATGCTCTTGGAAGTAGGCTTTGCCAAGCTCAGGACATAGTATATGGGGGAAAACAAACAGCAATTGAATTGCTAAGTTAAGAAAGAATGTCTCATTTTCCTGAATTTCAGTAGAGTGAGATAAATGAGGTAGGAAACAGAGAGACCTAGAAAATTTAGTTAAACAGTCTTAGGAAATAAAAAACTTCATTTTAGTCTAAGATATGGGGAAACGTAGGCAGGGAAAAGTTGTCATCTAATGTAAAGAAATAAATACAATAAGAATTTAAGGAAGAAAGTTTAAATAAATAGAGGCAGACAGACAAGTAAAATATATAGCAGTGTAGTTTGTAGAAGTAATGCTTTGCCATATACATCTTTAGCCTGTGATTCTTCAGCTTCATGGTAGACATAATGTAGAGGCCTTGCTTAAACTCAGTCTGACAGTTGATGGTGCTGAAGGGGGACCCAGGAATCTATAATTCTAACAAGTTTTGAGGTTATCCTGCCAGACTGATGATGATTATGTGGAGACAACAACAGTTATCAAATAGCCTTACCCTGTCTATACTTTGTTCTCCAGTAGAATAAGCACAAGGTTAATGAACTATCTCAGATAATGAGACAGAAGCTAAACTTACCTTCCTCAGGAGGAACTAGAGTGCCAAACTCAAAAATAAGGGCACATTTTATGGCAGAAAAATTTATTGAATCAGCCTTAATGACCATAACTTTTCAACTCTTGCACATGTTCTTTATGATTTTACCAGAAGAGTCAATGGGTGAATGATGAAATAAATGTCATCAAATTTTAGCTCACAGTTTTAAGTTTTACCCTAAATCCAGAACCCTGAGATGAGTATTATTATTGAATAGATTGGCCACTAATTTAGAGAAAGAAAAGAGAGGTTTAAGTTTTCCTTGACTTACTTTATTATAAATTCTTAAATTGCTAGTAGATAAAAGTAAAAGATGGTGATAAGAACCATACTGAAATTGATTGCCTAATAAACATTCTCATGAATAAATGTTTAATAATTATCTTTTAGATTTATATTAATGATGAAAATTCTATACTAATGTTTGCTCTAGATTCCTGGTCCTTCTTTGTGAGACTAACTGATGTCATGATTTTTATAGCAGCTCTACAATATAAATAACTGACGGGTGAACTTAAACTTAAAAATTACCTGGTTAACTATGATTTCTATATAGTAGCTTCATTTAATTAATTATTCATTTTGGGTGTAAGAAGTCTGATATTGATAAAGTGTATACCTGTAACAGGTAGTTCTTGATACTGGAATTATTACATGTGAATATTGACCATATATGTTGCATACTTTATCAATATCCTCTCATTTTTGTTCTCTTTGCCTTTTATGTTATTGTTACCTTTATGTACTTATTTTGTGAAAAATTGTGTTTGCTATTGGTATTTATAGCAATTTAAAAATTCATGACCAAGAATGTACCAATTTATTGTCTTAATGCCTAATTACTTATTCATTATCATTTTCATTTTCTATCCCATTACTTTATTTTTGTCACAACTGTGAAAATATCAAAACAATGTCGTTCATAATGGCAACTATATTTTTATATTTCTAGTACTTTTATGTATTGTTGACTACATTGCTTTTCTAGAAGAGAAAAAATATTATAAGTTACTTTTTAACAGTTTTATACTACAATTTTAACAATATTAGATAAAAATATTCTGCCTGTGATGTGTATGATAATATTAGGCAATGAAAAATTATTTTATTTACAAATGACATCTGCAAAGTAATCATTTTAACATTTTATCCAGTGCTATCCCTCAAACCATGAGTTTAGTTTAGCTCCCTGCAGACATGCTAAAATTTAAAGTTTCTGAGAATCCAAAGTTCTTGATATTCTTTGAGTAGGTCTGTAAGAAAAACTACATCTTTGTATGTTAATTCCTTTTGGCCCATAACAGTGATGATCTCATTCTTAAAGCTATTTCTTCATATTTGTAACTGCATTACTATTCTCATCAATATTACTCATATATAGTTTATTCTTCACATTAACCTAAGATATCTCTCTGTCTCTGTCTCTCTCTCTCATAAAATGATAAATAAGAAAAGATAATAATAACATGCATTGAACTAATAGAAAAGGATAGACTAAATTTAAAGAACGTAGATAAAAATGACTTTACATGTAGCTAATTTCCCCAAATTACCTGTGAACATGATGGTCAAGTGAATGGTATGTGTAAGAGTTTTAAATCTCCTTCCTTTTAAAAAATATTTTGAAGGGGATAGACTTTCTATCTGTGCTCAAAACTAGTGCCAAAGCAGACTCCTCTGCCTTTTGAGGAGAAGAAAATGGTCCTATGCTAAAGACGTTTTTATCTTGTTCAAAATTATTTCAGTGCATTTTCACCCACTTTTGCAACAAGCTGCTTTTCTTGCATATAGTTTTCTAGAGCATATGGCTCCCCTGCTGTGCACAGAGTGAAGTCACACAATTAATCTTTACAATTTTAGGAAGAACAGAACTTTCATATATGGCAGAACAGCATGGTGTTAGGTTTGGGGTGCGTTGCATAGGATATTTTTCTCTTCACAATTACATCATTTGTCTTCTAAATCATGGACTATTGCTTTTTAGCGTTGATGCTTGATCTTTCTTTAAAAGTTTCATAAGATTGCATTTCTTCATGATACTAAATGATATTAAAATGACAAAGATTTCAAAATTGATTTTTATCTGGACACTAGAGAGTTTAAGAAGTTTTTGAGTAGGTTTCCATTAAGAAAGAAAAAATTAATTCTCCTGAGCTTTCCCATTAAAAAATAATGCAGCCAAAGATGATGTTAATAAAAAGAATGGATGATGAACTGAGTTTCATATGGCAGTTGGAGTTTGCTATACTTCACTTTATTCATGTCTTCATATCTTTAAGATATCATAATGTGATGGTTCCAACCATAAGGACACTACAAGAAAATAGTCCATGTCTTCTATATTAAACATAGTTCATGAAATTTCTAGGCCATTTTTAAGTAAAGCGAACTTAAAATCAGATATAGATTGCATGTAAAATTTTATATTATCCTTGAATAAAAAAGAATATATGAGGATAAGACATGCTAATCCCATCTATTTGGGATTCTACAGGGTATATTTGAAACTTGTGATTGAATAAAAAAATATCCTTCATAATCAGGTGGTGGCATAGATGCTAGCATTGAAGTTTAGAGTCAAATTAATGACAATAATATGTTAGCATGTTTATGGTCTTGATAAATACCTAGCTCGTCTTCATTTCCACATCTGTAGGAATGGAAGAAATAGTTTTACATGTTTATTTTATAATAATAATAAGTAAGGCTATGAAACTCATTATCCAAACTAATAGTAAGTGGTACTACTCTTTCTAAAGCCTTTAGAAGAAAATATAATATAGTTGCATACAAATATCTTAAAGTAAAAATGCATATGTACAAATTAAAAAAAATTAACGGCACAATTTCATGTTCCTTAGGGAGCTCATATCCATAAAGAATATATATGTATATAGATATGCATATTTGCATACCTATATATATATATTTCAATATTAATAGTGTATAGGAAACTGACTCTAATCACTAAATATTGTATATTATATGACAGTGATTATATATACAATTTGATTTACCACTATCCCTATTGCTCTCATATATAAGTTGCATCAATATTGTGTGTAACATTAAATTCTTCTCAAGTTTATGTTACATCTACATTTCTTTTTTTGGCAATTTCCGCCTTAATTCACTGCAACCTATTCATTAAATACTCATTTATCTATTCTTTCCTTGCAATTTTTCTGTGGTTCTTGGGAAAATAATTTCTAGAAAAAAAGGTTGCAGTTGCTTGATTTAGATCTTTAAAACTTTTTCTGAAAAATAGGTGAACAGCCAATGATAAGATGATAATAGCCACCCATAATCCTTTCTATACACTACTTTAAAATGTGTGACAATTGTAATAAATCAGATACTGAATTTGATGCCTCAAAGATTATGTATAAAATCAAGTCTCTAATGATTGTTGTGTGCCAATGAAATGCCCATCAGAATCCATCTGAAAACAGTGGAATATTGTGCTAATTCAAGGAGGGTATTTACAAAGAGACTGTTTCTAAATAAGTGAATGTGAAGGAACCACAAAGAATCATGTTTCCTTCACAACCCAGTGGGATAAAGACCATAAAATGGACACAGAATCATATGTATCAGGTGACTTGAAATGACTGTTCTATATACCCTTTCGATTAAGGGTTCTAGCCAACGCCAATCAAAGGAATGGGGAGGGACCCTTCGGAAAAAAAATCTGATCTTTCCTTTTCCCTATATCTTCCTGCTGGAATTCGCCAGAGGATAAAGGAGCCCTTTAGCAGAGTCCAGTGTTTCACAACATTAATTATCGCGGAGACTTTGTTAAACCAGTTTTCAATTTCAGTAGTTCGGAAGTGTTTTCTGATGCTCTGCTTTTCTGTTGGTGCACTGCCACAATTTGTGTAGCAAGAATAGAAACTATTCATATTAACTTTCTGAGCAGAGAAAGAAGAAATATTCGATGGTCCTCAAAAGTTAAAATGGCATGTAAAATACACATGAGTAGTGAGTGTTTTGCTTCCTTGAACAGCCAAGAGTTTAGCTATATAATCCTCCATTAAACAGACATCAGAGCTCATCTATGTTTGTTTAAAGTAGAATCCAGCTACTTGTACAAGCTATTCGAGTGAGAGTTTTGGATAAAATGTAAGAACTGAAATAACAGGGATGAGGAGAAATGTTAGTTATTAAGCTTATCTTTCTGTGGTTTAGAAATTTAAAATTATTCACTGCACAATTGAAACTTTAAGTGAAAGAATGTATTCCTCTACACATACTCAAAAGAGTCCCTAATTTATAGCTAAAATTATACTAACAGCTGCTTTCTTTTATTTCAGAAAGCATTATAACAGATATGTTTTTTAACACTGAATGTAAAACAAATATGTGATTAATATTACCTTATTAATGTAAGAATATTAATGTTATCATTTTATAAGTTACGGTGAAATTGTAGTAGAGATATTTCATGAAGACAGAAATTATTAAAACATGTCTGTGTCCAAGAGAGTATATTACAATAAAAGGGAAAAAAGAAAATGTATAAAGAGAGTGGTTCTTAGTATTTAAGTATAGTACTAAAGAAAACTTAAAAAGTTTGGGTAATTTGAGGCTGTCAGAATTGGATTAAAAACTTAATTAAAGGCTGAGACAGTTCTAAAGTGGTAAAAGTATCTGTTAACCATACCAATGGTCTTTCCATATGGTGACTTTTATTATGCCAATTGTAAGAATCCCTGAAGAGAATATAAAAATCCCACATTTTGCATGTAGTCCTGACATTTTGCAGCACACCGTAACTGTAAGACCTGTTACGCCAAGCATCGCGGGTGCATCTGTTACGATCCAGGCAAGTGCTGCGAATTTCTGAATTTGTTCCATTTCTAGGAAAGAAAAAAACCCATTTATCAATTTTAGAATCTTTATCAAATGATTAATTGAATAACCCTTCACCAAGTTAGTCTGTCCACTGTTTCTTAAGTAAAAAGTAGCAAAGTTCACTCAACCTACAATTTGGATGGAAATTAACAACTTATTTTTATAAAACATGTTGTCTCCTTAACAAACCATTGCTGCTCAGTTTCTCGAGGGTAATACTTCATACTTATTACTTGTTCTAAAGTACTTATAAGGATTTTGAATCTTAGTGGAATTTGTTTCAAGGTTGAGGGCTTGTGTCTGCAGGATGATATTCTGTTGAAAAATGAATCATGGGACTGTCCCAGGAAGATGTTAAAATATGTTGAATAACTTTCATATAGTCATGTAACTTAATATGACTTTATTTTATAGTATTTTTATATGTTGCTTTAACTTTCTCTTTTGGTCAAGGAATTGGGGATGTTTTCAACTTTGTGTAAAAAAGTAAAATTTAAAGTAGTAATCTGGGGAAAGTAGAAGATAATTTTCATGTTATAATCATACATAGTGAAAAACACAAAATGCCTGAAAAAATATTAGTTCATTACAGCACTAGTTATAATAGCCTTTAAGATCAACTAGTTAAAATGTAACTATTAATAAAAGTGATACAAGTAAAAAACACTATGAGACCCTTGCTACATGCTGATTATGGAACTTAAGTATACTAGTAAGTTGTATACTGTATTTTCTTTTGCTGATAACTATACATCACAAAAATTTTATACTCACTTATTCCATATGCAGGAATAAGTGCTACCCACAAACTGGTAATGTGTTATGAATAGGCTTTTAAGATTTCAAAAATACATTATGGTGTAAAAACCATGTTATTTGTTCCTAGAGATGTCTAATAAGGAAAATACATTATGATTTTAAGTAATTATAAAAATTAATATATAGTATGCTTTAATAAGCTGAAGTAGTCCAGCATTATCTAGAATTTGAAAATATTTTGGATCTCTCAAATAAATGTCCCTATAAAACAGTTTGTATTTTCGAACCAATCAGTTGCACCTATGGTTTTATCATCTAATGGTGACCATTATTACTTCCATGTATTTAAGGTTTACAGCCATTTATGTTTAGCATGTTTTGAAATAAAATAATTAATAAATAATAAATAATTAATAAATAATTAATAATAAATAATTAATAAATAATAAAATAATGACTTATGAACCACTGATAGTGTGCTGCTGAATTTGCAAGTCCATTTTCTTCTTGTAAAACCCAGAAAAATGACCTAATTATAACATACTTCTCATCGCTTTAAAAACAAAAATTTAAGCAACAGAAACATTTATAAGGCAAATATATCTTCTTGAATTTTTATTTTTAAGTTAATGGCAAAATTTATATGAATGATGGTAAAGGAGATGCTGCAGGAATATAACTTTAGAATAAGATGCCAGAACTTTTATTCTGGCATCTTATTCTAAAGTGTTATACAAAAGAAGTGATGAGTCAGAGCCCCCTGCATTCCAAATAAGTCTTTTAATTAACAAATATAGAATGTCCATAACAAATGATGGAGCTACTATTCACCTTTAAACAAATAAGATAGTGACACCTATCCTCTTAACACAGATAAATACTTTTCTAACCCGTAAATCCGCTTTATCACTATGATAGAACTGAGAATTCCTATTAAACTGGCTTTTCCTTTTTACTTCTGCTCAGATTCTATTTCCAGATAGTTAAGACTAAACAAAGTAATCTCTTAGATTTGAGCAGAGAAGTTAGCTTGTGTGTCTCATGTCATGGGACTGGAAGGTAAACCTACCAATTTCTAGTCCAGTGAGAGAAATGCCACTATTAATAGACAGTATCCTAACATTGCTTTAACCTATGTTAAGACTCCTAGTCAGTGATTGATTGTGTATCTTAGCATATATGTAAATAAATCCATTGTCAAAACTAATGCGAGTCTTATTTTCAGGATAAAATATGCAATAAGACAAAGGAAGTTGTTTTATTAATATACTTCATTTGTTGAGTACATAGTTATAATTAACTGAAAATAAGAACTAAGAATTATGCATTCATGTGCCATATCAAATAATACAAAGGGAGACAAGAAAGTCACTGTACGTTTGAATATAAATGTTAAATGAAGTAGAAATAAGTCAAAAATATTAGAAATATTCAAATTATTTGCTTACTCATGAGAAATTATTTTCTGTTCAAAGGAATTAACTATGATTGGATTGAGTGTCAGACTTATAATGTAGCCATTGTCCCTTTCAGAATATTTTATGTCTAAATAAGTACTACAAACTTGAGAGTATGTGATAAATATGAAGTACTGTTAGAGCATAATCTTAAAGAGAAAATGAGATAGGTTCAGAATGTTTTGATAAGAATATTACTCTCTGAAGAGAATGCTATATAAATGTGAAAGTAACTCATTCTAAATGTCTGTTCCATTTTTAAGGATAAATTTTGTGAAAATTGTAAATTTCAATGATATACACACACCAGTCAAATAGAAGCATAAATTATGGATATGCAACCTTTGAGATTATGTTGTGAAAACCTATTAGCTTTAAGGAACTTGAAGCTAGAAGTCGTTTTCTGACTTTAAGCCATAGACATTGTGGAATAGAAAGATCACTTAAAAGTTATCATTTCCAAATTTTCAACTAATATTTGAATTACCTTTATCAAATTAATATAATCAGTTTTATAACATTAGAGACCATTATCAATACTAACTCTAAAACTTCCCAATCCATTTTCTCCCAATAATACAAGTTCTCAATTTATACGCAAAATGATTATCTCACATAAAAAATAAATTCAGATTCCACTTATTGCACAAAAAATACTGAAGTTTGTACCAAATCAAGCTGTTAAACATAGGTAAAATGCATTGTTAATTTTTATAGCATACTTAATTTAAATCACTTAAAATAACCGATGGACTGATTAACAACATTAGATGAAGCTTAAGTTGTATTAAGTGAACATTTTTTTTCATAGATTTTTAAATGCAATTTAGAATTCAGATTGTTTTGAGAATAACAGAACAGTAATTGACCTGGAAAATCCCACAGTGATAACACACTATGGCAGATTCAGTTTGCTCTAATGAATGATACAGAAACAAGGTAGTTTTCCACTAAACAAAAATGGACTTGATTGAGACTTACTGCCTCTTTTACCAGATCTTTACCACTTTAGAATATTTCTACTGCACTAAAAAGGCTAACGTAAAACAAACAAACTTTTTTGTAGCAGGAATAAAAATCATCAAAATTGTTTAGCATGTAACAACATAAGATAAATGAAATTGATTTGATGTGATTGCCTGCAGGTCTTGCATTCAGTACTAAATGTTTTAGGGTATACATAGATTTTATATTTCAGAATAGGATTACAAATGAAAGTGTTTTAACGTGTCATTTACATCATTCCTTGTTCAAGACTAATAAAGAAAATTCTTGGAAGTGAATATCCTTTTCTAAATGACCGAGAACTAAAGAATTTTACGTATCCATGGATATCCATAAACAAGAAGTACTGCATGAGCAAAGTATTTTCCTCCCTTGAGGAGCTAACTGAACATTACCTCAAACTTTTCTTGACCTATATAAGAGACTAAAATGTGATGTAGTTTTACATTTGACTCAAAAATTATGAATTTTACTTGTTTTTTTAAATGAAATATATTGTGAATTTTAAAATTAGTTAAATGTGCTCTGTAGAAACATTCATTTGATAATCTGTTGAGATTTACTGTGTGTATCTTTCATGCTTAGTAAAATTACATTTTAATGACATGTACAGTGGTACCTTGGTTTGCAAACTTAATTTGTTTCGTGATTCTGGGAAAGATGACCAAAGTTGTGATTGTCACCTGATGTGGAGTTCACAAAGAAAAGCAACATTTTGCCCAGCACTTCTGTTTTTGAATAGAAATGTTCATGAACCGAGGCATTTCTGTATTTGATATTAAATGTTTGATGAATGGATTAGAGCAGGGTCTTGGAACTGTAATTTGTAATACTTACATTTTTAGCCATAAAAATATACAGCCTTTCACTAAAATGTTTCAAAGGATTTATTCACTGTTTTACATACTTTTATACCTATTATATTCTAAAAGGGATCATCTCATAGTCTTCATCTTTGGCATTGTGTTATAGATATTATAGTTGTTGTTATTATTATTATAATTATTATTATTACTGTTGTTGTGGCACTGGAGATTAAACCCAGGCTTCACACTGAGCTACAGTCTGGCCCTTTTTAACAATTATTTATTTATTTATTTTCATTTCAAGACAATCTATAATCTAAACCTAAAATGCCCAGACTGCTTTTGTACTTACTGTCTTTCTGCTTGTCTCTCAGAGGCCTGTGTAATCACGCCTGTTTTGTAGCTTTTACTTTTAACAATGTAGATATTTTGAAATTTACAGTAAATGGATATATGGGTGCTAAAATAGGAAAGAAAAAAAAATAAAGCTAGATCCTTTTAGAACCAGCAAAGTACTTAAAATTCTTTGTCTGAAATGATTCTGTCTTGGCTAGAAAAATTCACTTGTTTTTATCTTCAGGAGTTATCCCTTATTTCTTATAATCAGATAATTCAGTGTAGTTGTACACATACACACAAACATGCCATCACTGCATATATAACATCTTACCTCATATATATAAAAGATAAAACACACAATGTATGCTAAATTTTAAAAATTATAATGAAAACTTAATGCCATCAAATCCCCTCCAACTACTTCCCCTCACCTGGAACACACTCATCCCATTATTATTGCCACCTGTATATCTGTGTGTGTGTGTGTGTGTGTGTCTCCTAGGTATTGAACCCAAACCTTGGCACTGAGCTACATCCTAACCCTTTTTATGTCTTTATTTTAATTTTGAACAGGGTCTTGCTGAGTCAATAAATGTCTCAGTCTGGATTCAAATTTGCCATCTTGTGCCTCAGTCTCTCAGAGTGTTAAGGTTATCTTGCCCCTTTCTGAAGCAGTTCTAGAAGTCTTCTGAAAATCTAGCAGGCCCTTTAGGAAGCATGATTAAAAATGCAGTGAATTCTGCTGCCTAGTACCATGCAACAGAAAAGCGGTTTCATAAAATATGTGTCCTAGTCTAACTAATTCACCAGGTCTGGAACCCTGAAATTTCAGGCTTTTCCTCAAAGTCCAAATAGTCATGACAGGTAAACGTTTTGAATCAGTTCAGTATAGCGGAGCAGATATGACAAGGTAAATAACTCACTCTTGAACAAGGACTTACAGAGCTTGTTTAGTACGTGGCAAAACAATACAGTAAGTGTGTTCCAAGCAAGGGGCAGGGGGAGTTTTTGAGGGAAATTATTGTCTTGGTGTAATACAGTTTTCTACCTTTCTGTAAATGCATGTTGATTATACTGAATGATTTTCCTTTTGGTAGATTGGTATCCACGTGATATATTTTAATCATTCCTTCTCATTACCTTCCTTTCACCAAGTTCCCCAGGTTCACATTGTCTGGGTGGGATTTCAATGTGTATAATGTATTTTGGTCATATTCATGCCCCATACTATTTGCCCTTACACTGCCTCTCACTTCCATTTCTTCCCTTCCTGTCTAGTAATAATTGACCTATTTTCATGTCATCTCTTTTTGATGTTAGGAAAATCACTTTAGGAAAAAAAAGGTGATATTTGCCTTTCTAAGTCCAGCTTATTGTGCCCAATATCATGATCTCCAGAAAATAGAGGAATATGGAGATCATCATATTGTAACAAAATTTATATATGAGTGGTGTTTTATATCACACTTCACATGTTAGTGCAGCATTATGTATGATGATGAACTGGGGTCTTACAATATTTTATTTATTGCATGTAATATTTGAATTTAAACTACCATGAAATCTTCAGACTCATTTATAAAACTAAAAAGGGCAAGCTGTATAATGCAGATAAAAATGGAGATAGATTCCTACTTATGAGTCGTGTTTGGAATTGAAAAATCGAGCATTCTGTGCAAAATACAAAATGCAAATTTTGTTGAAAGTGTTTGGAAGCAAGAGGAAATTTCACAAGTGGGTAGAACTAAGCTGAGAGTAGTCACATACTTCCCTAGAATTAAACTTTAAGTTACCACAAGAGTGTGGATAGAGAATCACAGCAAAAAGCATTCCCTCAGCGAGTTGTCTTAACCCCTTAACTGTCAGTAAAAGTGCCAGATAAATAATCTTGGAAACCATAAAGTTCTAGCTTCTTATTGAGAGGGAAGAAACTGAAGTAAAAAGAGAAATACTTGTCCAAAATCACATAGCTAATAAATGCCAACAATTAGATACTGATGCCTTTCTAATGATCATTTTCTTCCATCAATTTATATAGGTATTCGTAATAGTTCTTACTTACATTTTCCAGTAACTATCAATCCCTGTCTCTGTCTTCCTATTTTTGAGGGTATTACTAATGGAAAAATATCACGTTACAATATTTATAAATCAGTAAGTTACCCATAATTGGTACTAATTTGGGTAGAAATAATAAAAGGGTTATTTTAAACTATTGGTAGCAAATAAGAGTCATGTTTGCTTTCTGAAGATTTATAGCATGAATAAAATGTAATTGCATTACATTTTGAGACCATTACCCTTCACTACAAATCTTATAAAAAGCAATATGTAAAATATTCTAAGTTGTAACTGTCCAAATTAAATATACCACTTGAATTATTGTTTATGCTCTTTTTAGAGAAAAAAAATTAATATTTAAATATTGGGTCAGTCCATAAATTTTATAATTAATAAGGTTTTAATTAAATAGATATACAATTGCACTTTTATGAATTAAATAATTAATTAAATAAGGCAGTCTTCCGGACTTAAACTTTTCTGAATATTTCAAATAAACTAAATTTTACGTAACAATTTACCTTAAAACATAAGATCACTAAATTTTTTTTACTTTTCCAAATCCCCAGCATTATTTTTTTCTACTGTAATTTATTCAATGAAACTTGATGAATTCATGTGGATTATTTTAACTACTAAAGTTTTGATTTTATATGAAAACTTGAATAGTTTAAAAGTACCTATATGTTTATTCAAGTTTCTCCCTAAATAATGTATAAATATTTTGCACACTGATTAGTATTTTACTACTGGAAGATTATCTTGCTTTTTTTTTTTTTTTTAATTTACTTTGGGCACCCTGTATCAGGTTTAAGAGAGCAGTTTCTTTAACTTGCATAATTCCATGCTAACAAAATTTGTTAACTTGAATTTCATTTCAAATTGTATTTCCTGATACATGTTTTTGTTTGTTTTCTTAACTAGTGAAAAAGGCCATAGATTTTAAATCTAGAGGATTTAAATTGTTTCCAGGGAAAGACAACAGCAACAAGTTTTCTATCTGTGAGTGTACTTTTTTTGTTACTTTCTCTAGTGCAAGAGTGAAGTTTGTGGTTTCTGTGTTGTTTGTGTGTGTTTTATCAAAGTATTTGTGTATTTACTAATTTAACTGCATTAATATCTATATAACTTGCATGATTATTATTCAGTGCTTTTAGTGTTTTTAAATGTATACTGAGTTAATGGATTAATATGTAATTTTCCAACAACAGATTGGCCTTGGAAAAATTTATTCCTTATTTCAATATATAAACAGATTCTTTTATCTCATGGGGTGATGACAAGTTTTGTAATTCTAGGATGTGAGGTAAAATAATGTTTCTCAACTTGGTGGTTTCCTATAGTGATTCTTATTTTACCGTACCAAAATTTTTGCAGAGAAGTTTTTCTAAGGAGCATTTTCTGTATAATATATCAATTTTAAAATAAAAAAAAATTTTAATTTTAAATTAATTTATTTAAACACTATGTATTTTGGCAATTAATTGATTATTTCATTCATACTTCTGAATGCATGCTTTGACTCATAAATTCAGAACTTTTTAGAACACCTGAGTTCCATTTAATGAAACCTCAGATTAGAAAAATCATCAAATGGAAACATTTATTTACATGAATGAATTAATATTTTTCATGCTGCAATGCATTTTTGTCAGACAAATTAATAATAATTGGTAGAAATTCTGTATCTCACTGTTTGTGCAGAGACATATTAGAAACTTCACAGTGAGTCTTTGACGGTACAGTGCCTAATTTCTAAAAAGATATGGGAAAAGTGAGATAAGTTATTGTAAAATATGTATGCAACTATTATTTAGCAGTCAATAAAATAATTTTTAACTTTATTTTTCTTCAATTCCAAACCATCTTATGCAATGTTTATAACTATTTATCTAATAAAAATTAGTCATTATAAATTTTAAAAAGGATTTTACCTACATATTTATTTACTTGTATAACTAAATAGTATAATGATACTCTTTTGACAACTTTCACAAAACAAGAATTTTATGGTTTCCACTTTAAAATGTAGTTTTTACATTTTTCTACTTACACATGAGAATAATAAATTTAAAGCACCAGATAATATGAAATCATCAATCAAATGGAGTTGCCAGTTTGAAAAGCACTTGATAGTTAATTTCAAGGTATTTAACTGAATAATAAGATTTTTTTTCATATTTGGGAGGCTTAAATACACATTTTTGAGATTGATACTTTCAGTTTTTAAGATAATTATAAATTCTGAGGTATGATTCAGGCAAATCTTTTTATACAGGTTGGAAAGAAATTCATATGTTTTGTGAGAGTTGAGAATAGAAAAATACTTCCAAGTGAGGTGATTCCAACAGATCAAATTTCATCACATAAACATGAAATAAAAGTCAGAAGATTACTTAATGAAATATTAAGATGATGACACTTTTTCTAATATTTTGTCTGACTCATAGTTATTTCAAAATTTTTACCAGAATCACAAGTTATAAAAAGACTACTCTTTTTCTGATTTTGTCTTCTCAAATGTTATTTGAGCTGCTCCTCCATGT
Organism: Hydrochoerus hydrochaeris; assembly: GCA_004027455.1. Lineage (NCBI taxonomy): Eukaryota > Metazoa > Chordata > Mammalia > Rodentia > Hydrochaeridae > Hydrochoerus > Hydrochoerus hydrochaeris. The sequence continues at coordinate 109,848 of PVLA01003484.1, forward strand.
TTTAATCTTTCAGATATTCTGGGAAATTCAGTCTATTCATATACTGAGATATTTAAGATTTATTTAGGCATTATGCTATAGTTACTAGTACAGTGCTTATGTGGAAATATATATTTCATTGCTTTTGTGACTGTAAAGTGAATAAAAAGGAAAGTTACAAACGAAACTGTTACATCAGAGAGGAAAAGTGAATATTTGCTATACAGTTTCCAGGCAAAATGTTAATATGATATGAAAAGTGTGAAAAATTTACTTCATAATTTTAAAGAAAGTTTTGGATAACCTATTGTATTTCTTGTAAAAAATTGAATTTCTTTTGCCTTTTGGTTTCATCATTGTACATAAATAATTGCTGCTATATCAATGAAAACAAAGCATTTAAGGCAATTTATTCATGATTGCAAAACAGCATACAACATAATTTTAAAATTTATTTTACTATAATTCATTTCTCAAGTATCAAAGGACAGGTTTAAAACTAAACTGACTCATGGTTGTTTGTAGGAGAGGGACATATAGAAAAATTTATCACTATTACACATCTATTCTTAAATAAACATTGGGTCTTCATCTTGTGATATCATTTTTTGACACAGGACAAAATAATTAAAGAAAAGAAAACTTTTATCTAATGTTCATTTTTTAAATAAAAATGGTTATACACAGTAAAAAACTCGGTTCTTTTATTGGCCAGAGTAGAAGTGGGAATAATCATGGAGGAAATAAAAGACACAATTGACGATGCCCCTCTCTCTACAATGGCATCTTTATGGTTTAAGAAATGAATTAACAAGAGATTCAAGAAGCTCCAGTAATATTGATGGGTAGAATTTATCTCTGTTTAAGCATATAATTTAAATATTTTTTTTAAGTATTAATGCCTGAACTTCATTTATTCTTTATTATTAAAAGTTGCAAGTCTGTCAAATATACCCTCAAAAATTCTAGTGTTTTCAAAGGAAAAAAATGATTTTTCTGAATCATAAAATCATTAAAAAGAAAATATTATATTTTATAGTACATTTTATATGTTTAAAATGTTGAATTCAATCTATAGGAGTCCTCACAGTATACCTAATATCCCTCTGTAAAATAGTAAATTGAAAACAATAAACTGTTAGACTCATAAATAGGCATGTTTTTCTTTCCTACAAAAATCTATTTTCATACATTCATATGACCAATTCATTCTACAATTTTTCCGTGCAAGTACTACAATAGAATAAGAAAAAAACACTGACTGAATAAAATATAAACTCAGCCACAGGTGTCCAATGTTATTTGGAAACTAAATGAGTTAAAAGTCAGTTCTTCGCTGAGTACTGTCTGTTAGTTTAAATCAAAACACTTGATATCTATGACTTTTGAGTTCAGAACAGGATTCTGAAGTACCATATTTTTAAAATAATAAAAAAAAATTGTCTAACTTGAGACAAGTGGAGGTTAAGTACCTGAAAGAGGAAACTTTGGGGTGAATTTTAGACTGAATATACTTATTTTTCTCTTTCGAGTAGACTGTGTACTATACAGAATCAGAATAAAACATGGTTATAATAAAAATATTATACTTTGATATTCCATAATTTTATAGTGTAATTTCAGTTAATCTAAAATAATAAGGAAATCAAGATTCCTGAAACATTTAAACATATAATAAAGATACTTTAGTATTATAAGAAATAAATAGCTCAGTTTTTTAAACCCCATAAATTCTGCTGTCTCTTGTTCTCTATTGTTATGTGGGGAAGAGAAGAGTAACATTCCTTAAACAATAGAAATAAAATAGCCTTAAAGACCAAAGAAAAAAGGTCTTTCCATAAATGTTTTTTTGAAGGTGCAGCCCCTTCTTCCTTTATGGGGATTTTAAAGAGGACTCAGTCTTACCTTGCTTGAAGTTGGTATTCACATTTAAAGGATCGATCCCGCTGCTTTGGGGCATTGCACAGGCAAAGCAGCTGGTCGAATGCGTACTGCCTTCTTTAAAAATGTTAATTATCACCTCGCCATGGGAGAAGATATTAATAAAGAAAATGAAAGATTATACAGTTTCTTCCTAATTTATTTTGTTAACTTGAACATTTATCACTAATAAGCATTAAATACATACAATATACAGAAGCCCTCCTTTTATCTGTACAGGTTAAGTTGCCTTAATTGAAAATATCCCAGAAACAGTGACTGATTTGAGCATTTCTAGAGACAGAAATAACTTGACATTTAAACTCAAAGAATTGGAATGAATTAGATAAAAATAGTGAAAATTCTAAGTATGATCTGTATTTTATGGTGATATCTTTGTAAGAATGTTTTGAGTTGTATTTAGTAACATAGTTTCCACTTTGCACACGGTTTGGTCAGGCTGTAGGGCTCCAGGGTTGGCCTGGATATGAGTGCAGACTGTGGCAGAAACTAGCTGTGTGAATTGGAGACATTTTTGACCTCCCTTGCTTTGGTTTGGTCCCTTGGAAGAGGTATATAGAGTAATAGCAGTTGTGGAAATCAAGTCAATGAATACACATGCAGTATATAGAATAACTCCTGACACACAGTAAGATGTGTCAGTTGTTATTCAAATTCACATAATAATATTTAACAAAGTTCTACTTTTTGAGACTATATTTATGGTGAAATGAAAAATGAAATTCCTGATTTCTGTTTTCTGATACTGTACTTGAAGGTCACTTTCATATTACTCTTCATCTATGATACATATGGTAATTTAATAAAGTAGGTAAGCCTAATTCATGCCTCATTTTTCCTCATTTCCAACTCATGTTAAACACATCATATTTTGATAAAATATTCAATAATATTATTAAAATCATTTCAATAGTTAGAAAAATAATAACTATTAAAACTATAACTATAAAATAATAAAATAACTATAAAATAATAAAAATTTCTCTATTCATTAAAAACAGTGCATCATCATGTGGTATTGTCAATAAAACAACTAGGATACATTTATCCAAAAGTTATGAACCCTTCTGTAGTGTTGCGAGTATATTAAAATAATTATATTATTTCCTTCTATTGAGTATATAAATTTTCTTAGAGGTTGCTAAAGGAATGTGAAACTTAATAATTTATAATATCACAAAATAATTTCTAAATTAAGCATAACACTGTCTACATAAAATACACAAAGTTATATTTAAAAAGGAGATAAAATACTATGGTAAAAATAAGTGATTATCTTTTGGAAGAAGTAGGACATGAGTTAAATCTTAAAATGTTAGTTCAGAGTTAGATAGCTAAAAAGAAAGCAAATGAAAACATTGAGATATAGAGAAAAAAACTGCATATAAGGAATATATCTGATCACCAAAATCATAGAATTACAAAATTAAAGGCATTATGATTTGAGTAATGGTTCCATCTTTGTGACTGATGAGAAATACTATTGACTGAAAATCTGGAGTCATTAGATATTTGAGCAGTAATAAAATTTATGTCTGTGGAACTTTAGCTCTTCCCTTATATTCAAGATGAATTGAAAATAGCTGATAAAGCTTGTGCCTAAGCATCAAAGTGGCTGGATTGAATTTGAGAACACATAACAGATGCCATTTGGAACTTTGGAAGATGATTCACTAGGCCACTGAAGGACCAAAAACAATGCCTGGAAAAGATGACAAAAACATGTGTACGAAGAAGTTAGCAAAATTAGCAACTCAGAATAATTATAGTTGTGGGTTAATACCTTTAAATTAATCCATTATAATAAAATCAATGAACATAAGAGGGTGCCCCCTAAAACCAGAAAAGCTAAGAACAATTAAATAGCAATCTAGAGGTCAACCAAAGCAAAACATATCAAATGCTTTGAATCAATGAATATGAAATAAAGTTGGAAAGATGGACATTGTTGGTAATCTTTAGGAACATTATTTTATTATTTTAGGAAAATAATTTTAGAATGATAAAATGAGATGCATTTTTTTCATGTAACTGTGATGATCATAACTTTCCCATGCAGTGACTCTTGGGACATCACTGGTTAGATGTCTTTTCTTTGATAATCACTTTAGAAACAATTACCCATTTAAACTAAATGATTCAAAACTCCAGGGGTCCTCCACTTTTACTTTATAATAGAATCACCTTCAGAGTTATTTTTACAACAAACAACAATGACAACAACTGCAGCATAACCCCTGCTGCCCAGGGTCCTAGTTTAGTCCAATTGCATTAAAATGACTAAGGGAAGAATTAGTAATCCTTATTCTTTATGGGTCATTCTTGTCTACAATGTAGAACAAGAACCATTGCGATGGGTTAGTCTTTTTGCTTTACAGCCTCTACTTAGATACTCCTTCCTTAAAAAGAGTAATTGATAAAGAGTAAAACAATAGGAGCTATTCTCCAGTTTGCTGTAGGATTAAATTTCTCAAACAACATCTTACGGATGCATCACAAATAAAAGGTTCAGTCATTTTCCCATTTAAAAAAAAATCTGCCTTGGGGATTTACTTGTCTAATGTGATCATATTCAGTGAAAAGATAAATCTTTTACTTAGTCCGCTGAAGAAATTGCTCAGAGTGTGTACAAAGACTGATATTTATAAAATTTATAAAAGATATTTATAGTTATTGCTTGAGGAAAAGTTATTATTTCGGTCTTCAGAATTAAAATATAATCCAATGACATGTTTAGTAATTTACACCACTGTTTATTGTTGGCAGACTAAATTGCTTTGTTTTATACCAAGTGCAGAGATATCAGTAACTTTAAACTGTTTCCATAGGATCAGATTTTTCAGTTGCAAATTTAAAAATAACAGGAAACCAAATGATGCTGTCATACCCTAAGATCTTGCTCATGGCAATACTTAGTGGAAACTCTGACACTGATACACTATAAATGTGTTTTACAGTCTGCTTGTAATTAGAAAGTTTAGATGTTCATGTGTTAATATTCAGAATAGTATAAATTACTGAACATCAACTTTAGGATCTGATAGATCCATACATGGAAAAATTGTTTTGATTCATTATTGATTTAAAAAGTTGTATTTTTAATGTTTTATATATAAACAATATTGACTATATAACAATATTTTATATATAAACAATATTGACTGAATCCTATATATGTGTGTGTGTCTGTCTGTGTATATGTATATATATATATGTGTGTGTTTGTTAGTTAATTCTTTGGTTTCCTAGTAATATATTTGTTTCTTTTCTCTTTTCTCTTCATTTACAGTAAATGAAGGTGGTATTAAAACAGCTTCCAATTTATGCCCCGATCCAGGAGAACCAGAAAATGGGAAGAGAATTGGATCAGATTTTAGGTAATATTTTAATGATTTCAATATTTATCTTGTCAAATTTTATTTTAATCTTAAAAATATATAAGTAAAGACCTCTGGATTCAAGCCATAACAGCTAGATTCTGTTGATATGTTACTATTACTAACATATCATTATGTAAATGTGACTACCTAAATAATATATCAATTTTATGAGGACATTCTTTTGGAGATTGAATGACTAATTTTTTGTCAGAAAATATGTGAAAATGCATAGTATTCAGATTTTGAAGTTACATGTATTCAAATTCTTTTGTTTGCACTGCTCCTGGGTAAGTCATTCGGTTTTATCTGCCTCAGTTTCCTTTTCTGTAATAGGTAAATGAAATTAACTGCATTCAATAGTAAGTTTCAAATGCTGTAATGTCGGTAAAGTCCGCCAGTCTTTTGTTTTATAAACAGATAATTAGGAGCCACCAAACAGGACCTACACCTGTGCTCTTAGCTATTCTAGAGAGTAAGGTTGGATAGTGGGTCACATGTTTGAGTCCAGCCTGCCTAAGTGATTTAGAGCATGTCTCTAAGCAGAGGTAAAGAGGGAGGGGCATATAACTCAGAGTTACATGAAGTGCAGAGATAACCTAACATTCAGGAGGCCCCGAATTTATTCTGCAGTACTCACAAACACACACAGACACACACAGGCACATGCACATACACACAAACAACACTCAAATATTATTTGCATTTTTTAGAAATAAATTTATCTTGAATATTAATTTTATTTCTGTAATATATTTAGTATATATTTAATTAATTGGAAATTGAGTTTACTAACTAATCAGACAATGTATCTGATATATTGTGGAAGCTATTAATTTAACTACCAAATAATACTTTTTAAGAATCTTGATGGGTTTTTTTGTAATCCCCTATATTAGCAGTTTACAAATACAAAATAAAATGTCCTTTTTAGAACTAGGTGTCAAGCTAGGTAAGAAAAGCATTTACTTAGAGTGCACAAGGTCATAAATTTTGTCCAAAGTGAATTTTGCTATACATTTCATAGAATTCAAAAATGGCACTTCAACATTAGTAAAGTTATATTCTTCTAAAACATTTACAGAACAGTCTCCCAAAATTAAAGCAGATGCCACTTGAAGAAATACCCCAAAGTGAAATTTAAAATGCCTGGAGTCTGTCTGACTGATCTCATTAAACTAAATCACTTAAATCAACTGTATCTCTCACCCTGCAGTGATTAACAATAAAATCTGATTTAGGCAATTGATAAAGTGTCTTCTTTATTGCTACAAGATCATCTAAGAAGTTATTTTATGCCATTTTTACAAATAAGTAAACTCCATTTTTCCAGCCAAAATTGTGATGTAAGTGGAATTTGAACTCATAACTTCAGGAGTTCAACACCAACTTTTAATCAGTACAGTGTATTATAATTTGAAGTTAAACAAACCTCATCCAATCCTTGTAATTGACATGAACTATCTTATCTTCAGAAAGAACTTGTTTCCTTGATCAAGAGATGAGATAGTAATGCTTATCTTCTTGATTGGGAAAACTACATGAGAAAATGTTTGTAGTGTAGTAACAAGAGAACTTGTGACAATATTGCATTCATAAAAGGTGTTATAAGTAATGCACAGAATAATTAATATTACTATTAACTGGGACTCATACCCATTATTTATATGCTTTACAAGTATACAGTTAATAGCATGTAACAGTAAGATAATTTCTTAAATTATATTGAAATGCAGTGAATTTCAAGCCATGCACATGATAATCACAAATATATAAAAAAGTATTATGAAGTAAAAAATAAAATGCAAAACAAGATTCTATGAGCTAGAATAAGGACCTAGTTCAGTTGGAACCAACCCAATTTCTGAAAGTTCTCCTCCTGTTGCTATTGGAAGACTTATATGTGTCTAAACTGCAGAGGAAAAAGCATTTAACATTTAGAAACAACTTCAGTTGTTCCAGGAAAATAAAGATCTGTGAAGTTCAGTTACAGAGTGTAAAGAGAGAAAATCAAAGAATGAAGTTGAAGAGTTAAGGAAAAGATGGATCTCTTCTGCAGAGATAGTAAATTGGCAGCCATTCAGCTTAATCTGGACTAGAGATTTGTTTTATTTTAACCATACAATGTATTTAAAAATGGAGCCAGCATTTAAAATGCAGGAGATTTCACACACACACACACACACACACACACACACACACACACACACCTTCCAGACACACACAGATTTTATTCTCTTGATGTATTTGGCTAGTTAAACCAATATACTTTCATAGCAACATTTATTGAACAAAAAGACAGCTGTTTCTTACTGACCAAGCTGACTTTTTCTTGTTTATCATGGCTGCCCTTGCTCTACTTTTCTCATTTAAGTCACCTTTGCAACTCAAGTAGAAACTAGAAAAGGATACCAAGGATTTGGAGGCAGATTTATTTTGTGTTGTTGGGCACTGATCAACATCATTCCAAAACATCAGCCTTCGAAGGCCCAGGGAGGAAGGTTTTATGAGGCCTACAAAAGGAGGTACAAGGTAGATACTCAGCTCTCTTTGATTGATTTCTACAATATTCATCATAGTGACCGGTCATTTCTAAGAAACAGAAGCAGCAGAAACTGTCCCCTGGGCAACTAACAGACTAGCTAGGGGGCATTTTCTGCTACAGCTCAACTTTCTATCGTGCCAAATTGTTTTTAGTAAATGAACTACAGAAAAATCAGATTTTTAGAAGGCTACTGTGTAGTTTGGATGAAAGTTGATAAAGACAGACTGTGCTGTTGACAGTGAAGTAGAAGTACCTAAGATATCTTTTGAAGATAACATTTTCAGTATCCAAGGATAATTTGTTGTTCTGAGTAAGGAAAACAAAAGAATAAAGGATAACTTCCGGGTAATTAAAACATTTACTAGTGTGGATATTAGGGATTTGAAGAGAAAAACTGAGAATTCAAATTTTGCATTGCAGATTTCAGATGACTTAGATTTGTGAGTAAGTAAAGTTAGTAGATAAACTTGATGGAAGCTCAAAAATATAAATGTGTCATCTTCTGGTAGATTTTATAAGGACTTTTGAAAGCAACATGAGTAGATGATACCATGTATAATGTACAGAAAAAAAAGAGCATTTATATATAGGCCCCAAATCTGCTACTTTATTTGCTGAACTGATAGAGCAAAGAGTTACAAAAAATGTGCTTGTGAGGAACCAGAGAAGTATGAAAATAACCAAGGAAATAATAGAGGCAAAAGAAGAAATTTCTTTAAAAAGTTGGAGAAGGTTGATATGCAGTGAAAACCTTGACTATGATGACAAAGATTATTTATTGAATTTGACAACAAAAAGTTGGCTTAGTCATTTTTCTTCTTACTGGGAAATATACCTGACATCCACAACTTAGACGAGGATAAATTTAATTTGGCTCATGTTTTAAGGAGGGTTAGTACATAGTTGGCCTCTCAAAGGCAGGAAGATCACGGCCAAAGCTTGTGAAGAGCAAACCTGTGTAATTCATGATGTCCAGGAAGCAGAGCAGGGGGAAAAGGATATGACTGGCTTCAATGCAAGAACATTAGAGCGGAACAAAACTTCTTGGTTCATAGCAGCCAGGAAACATAGCAGGGAAACAGTGCAAGAGATGAAAGGACAAGGGAACCAGAAACAAGACTCCCAAGGCCACAACTCCATAGCCCTCCTGGACAAACCAACTAGTGTGCTCTGCTAATCCTCTGGGTGTATCTCACATTCAAACCTTAAAGCCAATTAAGTTGCAATTCTTCCCTTACCACCACAAAGGTTATTAATAAGAATGATTTTATTGGAATGATAAAGTCTGAAAACATACTGAAATGAGCTAAAAAGTAAATAAAGGCAGTTCAGAATGGTAACATTTTGGGGACTTCAAGTTATATAAAGCAGGAGAATAAAAGGGTAATTGTATTGTCATTAGGAAGTTAAGAGCGATTTTGTTTTTAGATATGCAAATGACTGAAGCATGATTATTTGTTAATACAAATTATTCTAGAGCAAGGAATATGTTAGTGATATGGGAAGAGATGCTATAGTAAAGAAAAGTAATTCTGTAGAAAAAAATAAATGAGATTCACAGATAGAGAGTATTCTAATGTAACAGAAGTGGAAAGGAGGGAGGATTAGGCTTGCTGATTTTTTTCCATGGGAAGATGAGAGAGCTAAGGCTCAAATAACTTTAATTTGGTAAAACTGCATCAAACAAGTTTATCAAATGAGACTGTGTTGGGATGATTGGAACAGCAAGGTTAATTCAAAGAAACATGGGAAATAGGTGTTAGTATTATGGGGAAAGCAAGCTTAGTATTGAGATGTTGTCTTGCCAAGTGATTCTGAGTGCCCTTTAGAGATTGATGATAATGAGTCTGACTAGCATTAGTAGGCACACCAAGCACAAACAGAAAAAGGTTGTTCAAGAGTGTGATAAACCTAAGTGCATTTAGCAAATTACCTGTAATAGTTTCAGGCATATAGTTTAGAAACATAGATCTGGAGGGAAGAAATCTTTAAGTATAGGTTTAAGTAGGGCGATTTTTAACAGGAAAATGGATTAAACTGTCTTTCAAAGTCACTTTCAGCTGTAAGCATTTCACCACATCAGACTAATTTGTAGACCCAAAGTTGTCAGAGAAGAGAAAACAACCTTAGCATGTATTTTAGAGTATAAAACAATAGTCATTCTCATATAACTTGTGAGAATCATCTAAAAAGCTAATAAAATGAGAGCCAATAAAGAGATAAATATGATTTTAAAAAAAGACAAGTCACCATATTATATTAATAATCTACTTTTAATCATAACTTGAATTAAAAGTTCTTTTCTTGGGCCCTTATCATGTTAAAGGGGAATTCAGTGATGGTTGCACAATGAATCACCACCTCCATCTGTGAAAATCAGATTAGTTGTTGAATTAAAGTTACCATCTACCCCAGAATTATTAAAGAAACTCAAGGCAAATTTTCCTGGTATCCATCACCTTTGTGACACTCCAGTTGTTGAATACAGTGCCAAAAACACAATCAGTGAATGAAAAAAATTAATAAAGTGTAGTACATTAAAGTTAAAACTCCTTTTCTACAAAAGATACTGTTAATAAAAGGAAAGAAACGCCCACAGGTTGGGAAAAAAATATTTGCTTATCTGATAAAACATGTATATCTAAAAACAAAAGAGAAAATACCTCTTAAAATGTATGTTAAGAAAAATAATTGATTACATGAAAAGCAACATGTTTGTCATGATATTCTGTACACATATGTCATTGTGATGATAATGTGTTAAAATCTTTCCCTAGAACATTGATTGCAACCTCAAACATATTTGTGTCCTCATTCTGCTGGGGTAGTAAATGTTTGTGAGTTCAAAGACTATATCTAGAGAGAAAAATTTAAAACACTAAGAAACACCTGTTTTCCAACTGATCCGGACAGTTCCTCATCTCTAATTTCGTGGTTGTCGTCTTAGTTCACCCTTCACACATTTTCAGAAAATTGCGCTGTCAGCTTTAGTAGCTGCAGGCTCTTTCCCTGAATCCATCCTTATGCTCCTGCCACACCAAGAGCTCTTCCACATACCGTCTATAATGTGTTTTTCCAACTTAAATACTGACTGAGCTTTCCTGAGGACTCTTCATCCACACACCACTCCTTTTGATATTAAAAGTGCGTGTCTCACACTGGATGCACAGTTGATCATCCATCCCCATTTTGTATGGCAGCTACTCACAGCGTTTGCCTCCATCATATAGATTTCCTTTTCCAGGAGTTTTATTGTCTCTTTCTCATAGGATGTCCCATCCCAGCCTTTTGTCAATGTTATCCCACACATGCTTTAAGTACTCACTCAAAACCGTCATAAAACTTTTCTTATGTTCCAATAACTACTACTTAAAGAAGGAAACATTTGATTTATCTCGTTGTTTGTGGGGAGTTTCAGTCTGTCCTTTGCTGGCTCCAAGCCAGGAACATCCTGAAGGAGAGAAATGGCAGAGCAAAGCTGCTTAATTCTTGGTGGTAGGGAGGCAGAGAATAGGACCTGCCAGAGAACCATGGGCAAGGGACCCTGAACAGTACCCAGGGCTGTGCCTCCATCACTCCCAAAGGCACATCCCTGAGCGTGCTCTTTTGATCATCCCTGAGTGTGGTCTTTTAGTCAGCCAGGTATTTCTTAATCCAGTGAAGGGACATACACAGAGGAAGGGTCACTTTTCCCAATCAGCTGCAACCTGGTTCTGACTCCTATAACACTATTTATGTATAACTTTACTATAAAACTTAGATTCTATGTTGTCTATGAAAATCTTTTCTAAATGTTAGAAGTTTAGAATTAGATACAGGGTTGTTCACGTGTGTTCGTGCCTGACAAAGGGTGTTAGATAAGTCCATGCTTTGATTAAAACAGCAAAACTGCATCCTGAGCATTTTTCTATTCATTTCTCTGATCATATGACCTGGTAGATCAACGTCGAACTCATCATAAAACGAAATGACTTACAGCAACAAATGGAAAAACATAAACAGTCTTGTAAATCAATATTTTTGTGCTCACTGAGGGTATCTATAAGTAAGTCCTTGAAGAACTAAGGTGTCTTTCTTGCTCTATTTTGCTTACCATCTGGTATTCTAATCTCTAAGGTGAGAGTCCTAGCAGCTGTGTTTTGAAGTTTTGTTTCTAATTTGAAGTGGGTATGGAACATAACAGGTTTTTAAAGACAGAAATGCTGCCAAAGAGATATAAAATCTGGCAACATTTTTCATGCTGAAAAATAAATTAAAAATTTAAATATCTCTTAAAATTACAACCAAATGTCTGTAAAAGCTCAACTTGTAGGATCTTTACCCAGCCCTCATGTTCCTTCTGGGAGAAGGGCTTTATCTCCTGCCTTCTCTGGAGCAGTAGAAATTTGAGAAGGGAGGAGTTTTGAAGTTAAAAAGAGATGTCACCAGAAAAGGATAGGAATTTGTTCCCCTCTTAAGACTGAAGAGTAATGTTGGTTCTAAATTTTATATTTTCATTTGGATTATTAAAACTCTGGTATATGCCTCAGCAGAGAACCTGTTAGTCATACCATTATATGAAAACAGTTGTACATAGTTTTTCAAGGAAACCGTAATAATGCAAATTAATGACATTTTTGAATGTAGACTTATCTTCAGCCATTCTCTTATCCTGAGCTTTCTAAGCATGCTAGTAGATTCCTTTATGAATTTGACTGTCTTGAATTCAGAGGTTATTTTCTAGAAGCAAAGGTATTCTATCTTTGCTTGACAAGGAAACTTTTCTGACAAGGTAAGGGCACCAGTACCCTTACCACATAGCACTATTTCTCTATTACCAGCTGTTTCGTCTCTAAGTTAATTTTTTCAGTTTGCATGTAACCATTTGTTCTCTAGTTATTATAACCCCTTTTTGTACTTTAATGATTATGAAGTATTGTTTCCCTGAGACAGCCACTCTAATCGCTGTTTGTTGCTCTTTTCTTGAGTGAACATTCTTCTCTTACCCTCTAAATAGCGTAATTCCTCAGAGTTGTATCTTCAGGTCTGTTCTCTTCCTCTGTATCGTTTTTTTCAGGAATATTATCACCTCTGAAGCCTTCACAATCAATGCTTCTGTGCTTCCCTTAGGTCTTTCACACTTTCATTCTTCTACATTTTATGTATTTACTTTTAATATGTAAAATGTGAATTATTTTTCCTCTGAAACAAGTTGTGAGGCTATCAACCTCCCAACTTGTTCTAATATGTTATCTCGCAGGGCCACCTTGTTGAATTAAACAATGAGATATCAATTATCTTACACAGTTATATATCATACTGTAGATTAAAAAGGATCTTTACATCATTGTTACTAATTAAAAAACTGTGTGTCCCACTATTTCTGTTTTGCTGCAGAGTGAACTCACATGCCATACAAATTGTCACACTTTCCAATGATAAAGGCAGTCCTTGAACTCAGGGCTTGGTGCTCTTTCTCTTTGCTTATGCATTTGTATTTTAGCATTTACATTCTTTAAGACAGTCCAAGCCTAGCTTTTTGGCATTATCTTTCCAGTTCTACCATATTGTGTTACAGAATGTTAAACCTGCCTTTTAAAGAAAAAAAAAATATCATCTGAATTGCGTGGTATGTATTTTTAAACATAAATGAAAAAAAAAGAAAGAAAGAAAGAAAGAAAGAAAGAAAGAAAGAAAGAAAGAAAATCCCTGAAACTTAACAGCTCCTCAAGGCAAATTGTTCTTTCAAATGCCTCTGTCTTTTATCAGCTCTATAATATAGCACATGGTTCTGCTATAATGTGGACCAATTCTGCTAATTTTCACATATAAGGATCCTATCCACTGGGGGCTTCAGTTGGATTTATTTCATCTTTCATTTCTATACATTTTATCAGTACCTGCTTACCTCATTTGACTTGCATGAGAGTAACTTGTGTGCTTGTCTTATTTCCACACTTGCTATTTATTCTATGTATTAAAGGAAAACATAATTTTATTTTTTATCACCAAAAACAAAACTATTAGAAAACTTTGCTATGTTTAATTTGAAGAAACTGGCACTGCCACTTATTCTAGTGTTATTTCATAAGACTAGTGAATTATAGACTCACTGTACATCTATTATCTGTATTGAAAGGTGTCTTAAGCCTCTTGGAGCAGATTCTTAAAATACATATTATTTAGGTCTGAAAGCAATGTGGACTGAGAGCACAATTGTTCTATTGTTGCTCAGGGCCCAAACATTTCAGTATATCATGTAAAAGTAACGTATAAAAATTAATCTATTTTAAATGGTATAAATATATAAAAGAAGTAGTCAAAATGGAATTTTAAATTACTCCAGTTTTTTTTAATCTTAGCTGATAAGATATGACATATAAATACTCAAATTATATAGACAATCTAAAAAGGAAGTAGCATGAATACTAGGCCTTAGGATTTAAATTGCGCACATTTTTCAGATAAGCTTAGCATTTATTTGCACTGTAAGAACTTTACCCTCCTAGTCTCCTCTTGCTGGAGGGGAAAAACAAGTTATTGCAATATTATGGTGAAAATAGTTAAAATGAAAAAGTTAATGAAAGTAATAATTTGAAGACAATAGCAGTTTAAATCATGGTAATCTTTTACTGAAGTAAAATTTAAAATGTACATATTTAGAAGCACATTAAAATATAGCATTGAAGGAATAGTTTTTGTTGAATAAAACTATATGTGGATGACACAAGTATTTCTGCCAGTGGAATGTGGGAATACTTTTGGCGCATGAAAAATAATTTCAGTTCTATATATAAAAGTGAGATTAAGCATGTGCTTTATGGCTTATATTTTATGTGTTTTACTTTCAAACAATAGCACTTTTGAAAAAAGTTATGATAGAAATAAAATTGACTCCATTCTAGTGTCACTATCAGTGAGAAGGAAAACTTAAACACAAATTCAAAAGATCAAATGAGTCAGACTTTCCCATACTACATTTGAAGAGGTTCTCACATTAATACAGTGTGTATTTCCATTGAGAAATATTTTTACCAAGTAAATGTGAATTGTTCTAACAAAAAAGCTCAATTCCATATGACTCAAACAAGCTGAAAGAAATGGTATGCCCTTGATTGTGTTATATAATGATATGGGTTACAGGCATCATGAATGTTGAAATGAAAAAGAAACTCAAAAGAAAATATTAGGGAGTATGATACAAGGCAAAGAGATATTTAAGCAATAAGATTCCCCCCCACCTTAGGACTGCTTTACCATTGAGGTATATCCCTAGCCATTTTCATTTTTTATTTTGAGACAGGGTCCCACGAAGTTGCCAGACTTGCCTCTAACTGGCAATTCACCTGCCTCAGCCTCCAAAGTAGCTGGAATTACAACTGTGTGGCCCTGTGCCTGGGAGAACGTTTTTATCATAAAAATGATCAGTACAAGAATAAAGACAAGACATTTGGGATAGGAAGAAAGAGGAAAAGGCTTATAGAATCACTGTGAAACAAATGTAGAAATAGGAGAAGAGGTACATGTCTGAAATAGCATTTCACTTAGTAAACAAACAAAAAAAAACTCTATGTAGAATTGGTCACCTCTCTTAGTTGTACCCTCTCATATTCTGTCCATCAAGAATATTTGTTGTTTCTCCTTCCAAACCATAGTCTAGATATGGCCAGGACTCTTCCTGTCAATTAAAACTTCAAATTCAAGCCTTTCTCATCCTGTTAGACCATCATAAATAGCCCCAATGGATCTCTCTTTACTATTGGCATCTGTGTTGTATTCAATACAAAACAGACAAAGTGATCTCTATAAACAGGTGAAATCAGGCTGTCTTTTAAAAATGCCTTTTACCCTTACACTTAGTATAAAATCAATACTTTAAAAAAATCTCTTCCCGTATTCCCCTCTGACCCAGCTCTTTTGGTCCCTCACTGTTTGTAAAACCTATCTCACTTTTTCCGGCTTGGGGCTGCTCCTGGGTGGACCCTGTGCTAATGCCTTCTTGTTAATAAGATACCAAACTGAATGTGTACTTCCCAGAGATTTACCCTCCTATCACACAAGCCTTTTCTCAAACCGTGACTCATCATTTCTACTTAGTACTTGTCACCTGATACTTTTGTGTTTGTGTATTTATTTCTTATCTCCGTGCTGATCCTTGACCTAAAAGCTCCCACAACCATTCCTAGACTTTCCCTGCTCTGCTGTCATGGGCTGGTCAGGAAATAAGCATTGCCTGCTAAGTTTCCCGGGCTTCTTGCTGATGTGGTCTTTCATGCTGCTAGAAAACTAAAAGTTGTACAGCCCAAGATTCATTCTCTACCCGCCTCCCACTACCATCTCCCTCTCAAACATGCCACCCTAAAGGACACTGCCATAGTTTTTAATCTGTCCTCTGGGCTCCATTTAGACTGATTGGTGAATGTTTTGTTGCCCTTCTATCAGCTCTGTTGTTGCCTAGGTAGATCTAATGTCTGGAGTTAATTTTTTCCCTTGAAAATGACTAAGGTGATGTTTGCTTTCCGTGTGGAACCTGTGTGAAAAGTTTTTGTCTTTTCACAAGAATATGCAAGCTCCATGGGAACAAGATCAATCCTTTTCACCTATTTATCTGTCTTCTCATAATGCCTGGTCTAAAAAAGAAAACTATTTTTGCCTGGCTTGAGAAAGGAAGAAATCTGAAGCTGGCATAATGAGTTCCAACTATTCAATAGTACTTGAAATAAACTTTTTATCAACATTTATTTTAGGATTACAAAGATGTCATATTAGATGAAAATTTCAAATTATTTTCTCAGTAGCCCGAAGATCTATTTTCTGCATTCCTGTTTCCAAGGTTTTTAGGATTAAAAGTGACAGAATAAAGTAGATAAGAGGACTGGGTTGGGTCTACAGATTTTATGAGTCATTCAATTTAATGAACATTTATTGAATGCCTGCAATGTGCCAGGCACCAGAACAATTGTTACAAGCACAAATATAAAGAGCACCTTTTCGCTATGTAGGAAAAAGGAGAAATTAAACATTTTAATACATCATATTAAATGCAGATATAGGAGTATATTTAATATGCAAAGGAACAGATGATTAAGTGTTTGGGAACTACAGAGGTGAGACCTAGACGTGTACCCACAAGGAGATGACAACACGGGTTTGCCGAAGTCTCCTAGGTACACAAGAAGAATAGAAGGATGAGGTCTCAGAAAGAGTTTAGAGAACATGCCCTGACAAGGAGCTCTACACCAGTAAGTGGATGGTAGACAAAAGCTCAACAGGACATGGTAGATGAAAGCTCACATAGACAAGTGAGTGGGACACATTCCCTACTCATGGAGCAATACCATGACATGTACTTCACTCCACAAACACCACTCAACTTAAAGCAGAACAAACAGGAAAGGAAATGTGGTGTTTCCAAATGCTTTTATACATGCTATTGCATGTAAAGGAATACTTAACAGAAATTTTACAACTAAAAGCTGATTTTCTCAAGTAAGAAGCCCAGAAAAGCTATTTTTTGGCATCAGTTCAGCTATTCATAATGGTTTTTATGGCTCAAACTTCATTTTTACTTTCAGAGTCTTGCTAAGTCACCAAGTTTCCCAGGCTGAAATTGAACCTGTGATGGCAGAATGTGTAATTGTAGGTCTAAGCCACCATGCCTGACATTGGTTCTGTTATTTTTATCTCTTATTATTGGTCATTCTGAGCAAATCAGTTCTGAGTCTTGTGTTGTTTGTCTCACAAGGCAGAAGAGTTACACTTTCTCCAGATAGGAAAATCACATTCCAAGTATGAAGGATTAAAAGCTGAGATTTTGTGTTTTGAGGACCTGTATTTTTGTTCAGCAAGGAAAGTCTTAGCCAGTATGTATTTCAGTGGCTATAAACTTTGACTTGCACACACTTAGAACAATCACTGGCTGAGCAGGATGGAATCATTATGAATGGTTTAGAGTGATCAGAGGTCTTCCCTAGGCCTGACATGTAAATCAGAAAGAGGAAGTCATATCTTAAGTCTCTTACAGTTCTTGGGAAATAGTTGCTTTCAGACATATTGTAACATTCTAGAATATGCACATTTTTGTACAAGAGTTTTAGAATTTTTTAAAAAGGTGTTAAGAGCAAAGGATGAGAGACTAGAAGTTTTTGGGCTGACAGCCTAGCTTACAGTGGGACCAGATCTTCATGCCCACCTGAAGAATTCTGGGGCATCGCATTGAGAGTCTCAAATCCAGGAGAATCTGAGGAGGTTGCTGGGGGGAGCATGCATACTAGGTCTCATAGCCATGAAAGGAATATAGGAGCCCAAGAACACTAAGAGGATGGGGTGGGGTGGTTTATGGGAAAGCCGCCTTAAGCCAAAAGAGTCCATGAATTTATGACTTACAGTGACATCAGTAGCCAACAACTTTCTTGGTTTTAACAAAGAGCCTTGTGTGCCTCAGCAGAATCAGAGCAGAGTCCACATTCAGGGCTTACTGACCAGGTCCTGGACCTGACCCCATTCTACTTCCCAGTTTCTAGATGGAACTCCTAGCACTTATAGGCCAGAGAAATGTCCTGGGAGCTCTCTTGCATAAAGTCCTACAAGCCAAAGCAATATGGTTGGACTCTGGCACAGTTGGGATTTACTTTCATTGCCTGACCACCCCTCACATATTTCGCTCTGCTGTTATTCAGTTATGCATTTCAGTATTGCATTTTGATTCTCTTCACACCATCTATCTTGCTTACTAATCGATGTGTTCCTGCTACTGCCAACAGTCACATTAAAACTGACCTTAAAAATAAAGTCAAAGTTGTGTTAAAGGGTAGGTTTTTGGAAAAGAACTATAATAGGTAGGCAGCATAAAAGGCTTTCAATGATCTAGTCTCACCTTTGTTCTCTAAGCTCATATATCTTATATTGTGAATCCATTATCTTCATCGATCCCACTTCTACTTCCAACTGCCACTTACAACAGAGAGTGAATATAGACTACAAATACTCAACAATGATTTTCCCTAACTTGTCATTTTTATAGCTCTGTAACCCCTAGAAAACATGATGCCATTCTTCTTACCTAGATATCCTTTTCCCTATTCTTTGCATGGCTATGTCTGCCCAGCTTCCAGTGTTAAATTTGAGTTTTACAAACACAACAAGTGTATATTATTTCCCTATTTTTCTTCATTCATAAGGGACCTCCAAATGTAAAATGAAGCACTGAAATTCATTTTTCCTGTTCTCCATAGTTCCATAGACTTTTTGGCTCTGGTTCACTGTGCATCTACACTAGATTGCCTTCAGTAATTACCTCTGTCATGCTTACACACAGACACTGGCTACCCCCTGAGTGTAGGAGATAAAAGATTA
Source organism: Hydrochoerus hydrochaeris (assembly GCA_004027455.1). Lineage (NCBI taxonomy): Eukaryota > Metazoa > Chordata > Mammalia > Rodentia > Hydrochaeridae > Hydrochoerus > Hydrochoerus hydrochaeris. The sequence continues at coordinate 129,024 of PVLA01003484.1, forward strand.
AGTGAGACATAATTATTCCTTTCAGGAGTTTACAGTCTTCAGCATATATCCCAGTGACTTGCAAAAAGCTACTGTGGATCTTCTGAACACACCTCTGTACACCTGTCTTCTGTCTGGGGTCTGCTTTCCTTAACTAGATGCTGGTGAAATATTCCAGATTTCCCTTACATTCAAACTTTATTACCAACGGAGAAACCATCTTTATCACTAAGTAGCTCATGGTTCAGGAACTCATTATGTATGATATATTGGATTCAGTTGGATACTATTGGATACTAATTGGATACTATATATTTGATATATTGGATACTAATTGGAAATTTTTGTTTTCTTAAATACTAAATAATGTGACTTTTGCAACTGTGACTTAATTTCTACAATATGAGAATAACCTTAAGTTTTCAGTTTCCTCACATATTTCTACTTGCATGGAAATCACTATGGAGAACTTTGATTTGATTTAGAGATTCAGAGAGTGATACACTCTGTATTTGTTTGGGATTATATATTACAGTCTCCAACTGACATACTCATTGGTAAAGACAATGATCCTTGAACTTGTCATCGCTGGCATGGTAAAATACATTGTCATACCTGGCAGAACTGTTGTGAAAAATTTGAGCCCCTGCAGAATGCTTGGGATTTTTCTTGTAAAGTTAAGAGGATCCACAGCCCAATTCTGAAATACATAGATATTCTATCTCATCATACAACATTTGATAGTATTTTACATTATTTTTATTTTAGTAAAATATCTATTGTTATGGACTTTCCAAATTGTGTAACTTGGAGGAAAAAGCCTCCCAGGTTATCTCCAGGTTACTCCAGGTTAAAACCTCTCAAGCCACTTTTTGGTGGTGCAGTGGATTGAATGTAGGGCTTCATTCAAAGAACGTCTCAAATGAGTAGGGTTTGACTCATAGAAGGCCAGCTCCTTGATTAATTTCAAAAAGCTGATACTGAGGTTTTTTCAACATTAATTAAACACTGTTTCTTGTTTTTAATTTTAATTTCTGTTTTTACTAGAGAGACAACTTAGGTGTAAGGGGAAATCCTGATTGCAGAATCAATCAGGATGATTTAATTTCAAGATCTATGCATTAGAGGAGCTGCTTTGTAGTGAAGTCATAATGTTAAATGAGAATGACTTAAAAGTTAACACCCCTACCTTCCATGACAGGCAATTTGTATTCATTAAATGAGCCACAACATTATATCATGATGAAATGTTCAGTGTGTATGTATTTTGACAGATTTTGCTTTAATAAGAAGCAAATTGATTCATGAAATATTACAGTTAGAATGCACCTAGATAAAATTTAATATACTCAAAATATCCCTCAATGGGTATGATGCTGATAAACTAAGTACAAAAAATTCAATTCATTTTACATTAAAGTCTTTCTATGACAATGGGAACTTCGTTTTGCTCTAGTGGTAATAATTTAGCTTTCATGTCAGAATTTCCATGTAAGATTTAAGATACAAATGTTAAACATCAGTGATCAGTGTTTAATCTCACTGGTCCTTCTAATCTGTGAAACACCAAGCAGGTCACAAACAATGAAGAGCTAGCTTTGTGTATCAGTTTTTAAATATTTCTCATGAAGTGCCTTTTGAGCTTACTCTCACATATTGTTGTTGCTTTCATAAGGGAACAAGTGACATTAACTTGTAACAGCTCAGGGAAGAACTCAAAGGAGATTTTATGTAAGAAAGTGCTTTGTAAACTAGAATGCCCTGTTTAGATACTAATTTTAGTATTGTTGTAAACATTTATTCTTATATTTAAAAATTCTGATCTTTAAATTATTTACTACACTGCAGATCATAAAGACTATTACATCTATACTTTAAAGATGTTTTCTTATTCTGCAGTAGACTTGGCATTAACTATTGAAAGCTCAACTTCAATTGATTTAATCCTGTCAGTTGTTCTTACACATAAAGTGAAAGTCATTTTGGAACATTTATTTTTCAAATTAATGACTTACTAATAATAAAACATTTAAGTGTGCTGATAAAGTAACCTTTGGAATATTAAAAACAAACAGAGTTATCTTCATTGCATTTCTTAAGTTCATTACTATCTGAAAGGAGTTTGAAGATCAAGGTAGGGTACTGGAAAAGCAATGAATACAGTTGGAGCTACTGTACTAAGGACATAATGTTAACCTTCCCTTTTATATGACTTGCTTAAAAGGCCCATATATTACACAAACCTAGACTGAGAAACCTCACTTTGGAATGGTGAAAAGTATTAAAACCATTATTAATATTTACTAGTTTAAATATTTTCAGAATTAGAATGTTTGCACTAATTTCACTTTCCTTGTTGATTTTCAAGGATTATATAATCAGATCCTATTATAATTAACTGATTTATTTTCTATAGTTATAGCAACAAAACTGATGCATATATAATATACTGTTAATCTCCTTTCATAATATATACATATTAATCTCAGATAATTTAACTAACTCTGAAAATACATGCATAATAGGAAAATAACTTGTTTAAGCTTCTTAAATAAAATATATTTTGTCATTTAAGTGTATTCATATTTTGAGTTTATTGAATATTATCACATTACTTCTGCATGCTTTTTACTAATCATCAAAGTCATTATTTACTAATATTTTTCTTTTTCTATCAAAAATACCATTCTCATACTATCTGCTTTTGTTTTATTTTATAGCATAGAGTGGGTCTGTACAAGACCTCATTAATTAGATAAAAGACTATACTTATCTAGGCTGAAGATCTTCATAAAAAGTGGTTAAGAAACAAAATCTATTCTCCTTAATGACATGTTTAAGACAAAATAAATTTTAAAAAAACCAGAACAAATGGTGATAAGGAATTGTTTTAGAGCTTTCAAAAAGAGAAAGATAAAGGTAAAAATAAAAATTTCTAGTTGTCATTTGTTTTCACAGATGTACTAAAATTAATATGTTAAAATTTATCACATGTAATTGCAGGATTTTTGAGGATTCTGAGGTTGAGGAACCTACTATAATTAATTTGGGAACTTACAGGACAGTACTTTATGGTAATAATCATTATTCATTTTATGAAGGTATAGCATTATAACTCTTTTATCTATGGGTTGTCTTGTAGCTTAATTAGCAACTTACCTAATGAGTTGTTTTCATATTAAAACTTATATAAACAATCCATTTTCTCAATTTTTCTGTTTCTTTCCAAACGTTCTGTGCCACTACAAGATGTCACCCCATTGGTAGTTACTTCATTTTTCAACATGTTAGTATGTGTTTCGTAGATGTATATAAACACTGGAAATAAAACCATAAAATGAACATCCTCCTGGTGATAAAATTTAGGCAAAAATGTAATACAGCATCAGAAGATCCAGGAAAGTAGCAGTGTAACTTTACTAGTATATTTGAAATTTCATACAAAACACCAGGTGGGAATACTAATAGGGCAAATACTCTGAATATTCTTGAAGTTGTGAGAGATTTTGAGCATTTCACAAAACAAAATGCTCAGGTTCAATATCCATGCTGGTCATAATCCACAGTGCAAACAAAGCAGTAGATGATAAGGCTAAAATACAAAGATGTGTAAATGCTGAATTTGATTCTGGTTTGGCATTGTCTTGGTTCCATTGACATTACTTCTGAAAAAGATATTAATTTTATAAGAGAGATAAAATCAGAAACACAAAGAGAATGACTATTGAATTTATTTCCATTCTTTTTTAAAAAGAGTTTTGATACAAATTAAAAACTCATTAAAATGCCTAACAGGTGTTATCTATTTAAAGTGAACACTATTTCAAAAGTAAAAATTGTATTGTGTACTATAGATATTGTATTAAATATAATTTTATTACTTATAAATAATTATCATTTTTACTCCTAGCTATACATGATAGATTGAATAAATATTCAAGATACAAAAGACATAATAGTACAAAGTCAGGAAAAGTAGGCAATTCTAAAACTAAGTGGAAAAATGTGCCCAGGAGAGGAAATTGCTCTGATTTTACAGATGACTGAATGATATGAGCAAGAAATAACTGGAAACTTGAAATTAGATTAAAGCAAAAAACTTGTTAGTATAAAGCTTAAAATAATTTTCAATTTTCATTTCATTATTCTTCATTTTAAAGTTCCATAATTATAAGGCACTTGTATAATTTGAAAATACATCAAATCATATTATAAAAATTTTGAGTTCCAAAAAAGTTCCAAATCTCATTTAAAAAATCAGACTCATGTGTAAACATCATATTGTCTCCCTGGTGTAAGAAATGGCAAGAGTAAATAAGATAAAAAATGTACCACAGATATAATGAAAAGGGAAGAAACTGTTTAAAGGGAAAGAATAACTTGGATGGGGGAAAAGAGAAAAGAAAGGGAAAAAAATATATATATATATATATATACATCTATATGTGTATGCACAAACAAAATAGCTAAGGTAATTATACTACTAATTTTTATTAGTTCATTGAAAAGAGCAATTCGTGCTTGTGTTGTTTGAGCAATTTTTCATGCCTATACCTTGCATTCTGGAAACTATTTTGAAGATAACAATATGCAATATAGTTACATTGTTAATTTCCTATTATCTTGTTTTGAAATTCTTGATTGTTTTTGTTTTTTTCTCTTTAAAATAAAAAATAAAATTTTAAAAATAAGCTCAAATTTTCTAATGTGCAATTGCTCATATTTGAAATTATTAGTTTAAATAAATTTAGAGAATCATTTGATTTTCAAAAATATTAAACTGACATTACTGTGTTCATTTTGATGATAATTACTTTTTGCATATTCAGTATTTTTGTTCATTCCACAGAAATGGTTTGTAATAGCATTAATTATTGTATCACCTGATATGCCTGGATAATTTCCACTTGTACAGTGGTACTTTTGAAAAATGTACATCTGCTTTAGCATTGAGTTTCTATATCTGTCAGAAAACTGAAAAAAAAAAATACTTACACACAATTTCACCCTCATGTAATGCTCTCAGTATTCCTTGGTCCCTTATTTTTTAGAATCTCTATGAACCAGGCAACAACTTTTGTACCTGTATATTGCTGTATTTGTTCATATTTTATTTACAGGATGGTAAATAAAATTATAGATTCAGTGTCTCGAGTCAAAATAGGTAAAAATTTATGTTTTGAAAAATCTATTTTCTTCCACTGATAACTTTGATATAATAGAATGATTTCAGTATAGCACTCTATTTTATAAAAATACCATATCTTTCTTATACATCTGAGGTTGATGGGCAAGTTATCCCTGTTTTTTTTGGTTCTTATTGCATGGAGTATTGTTTTTCTCATTTGACTTTCAGTCTATGAATTTTCTTTTGAGTTATTATACAGAATATTGATCGATTTTAATTCTTGATCCACTCCACTTATGATTCTTTTGTTGATGAATTGAGGCCATTTACATTAATGGTTATGGTTGATACACATTGGCTTGTCTTTCTCATGTTATTTTCCTGTTCTTGGTTTCCTGATATTCCCCTCTGTTTAATCATTTTTCCCTGCTTGGTAATTTCATTCTGTTGTTGATCTTGGAATCGTGGAATATCTTTCAGTACTCTTTGTAGGGTTGGTTTGGTGGTCGTGATTTTCTTCAGTTGTTCTTTGTCATGGAAGTATCTTATTTCTCCATTAATTTAAAAGATAGTTTTCCAGTGTATATCAACCTGGGTTGGAAGTTGTTTCCTTTTAGGACTTGAAATTCTTCATTCCAAGCTCTTTTTGACTTGTTCAGAAGTCTGCCATGACTACAATGGGTTTTCCTTTATAGGTAATCTTTTTTTTTTCTCTGACAGCTATTAATATTCTGTTCCTGTGTTGATTTTCTGGGATCTTGATTGTTACAAGTCTGGGTGTAGCTTTATTTTGGACATCGTGAGTTAGAGTTTTTACATGCCTCAGTTACCTGTGTGTCAGGTCCTTTTCCCATGCTTGGGAAGTTTTCTGCTATTCCTTCTGCACTCCTTTCATGTTATTTGTGTTGACTTGATTTTTTTGCTGACATCTATCCATTCATAATATTTTTCTTTGCATTGCCTTACAACTGTTGGTTTTTCCTGGTTCCTTGTTATTTTAGAGATCTTTCCTTTCATAATTACTATCTGTCATCCTGTTGTCAATGTCTGAAAATCTATCTCCAATTTCATTCAAGTGGTTTTGTCAGCTTTCAATGAATATTTTATTTTCCTGAATCTATTTTAAGCATTCTAATTCTTTCCTATATTATTCATCCAAGGTTTCTATCATTTTCCTATGCTCTTCTTATTTTTTATCTATATCTGCTTTAGATATGCTCAACAATTCTTTCATTATGGTTGCCATTTGTTATTCTACCTGAGATATTGTTTTTGACCTCATTACTTTTACAGCCTCATGGAGTTGTTTTTTTTACTTCACTTTCTATCATTTCCAGAAATTTCAGTTGTGTATCTTCCAGCTTCTTCTATGTCTATATCTCCTGGACTTGTTCTGTGTGGGCTAGAGGTATGAGATTGCATTTTGCTCCTTCATCTTGACATTTTCCAGGGCTCCTTCAAACAATTCATTTGATGGTTCTTAAACATTTCTTGCATTGGCTGCCCCTCCACAGTATAGGGGAATAGGTAAGGCATGTAGGTTTCTCAGAAACAAGGTTCCTAGGGAGGCAGTGGAGTGCAGAGCAGATTTCTCCAGACCCATGCAGTTACACTGAGGTTCCCCAATGAGGGTGGGTGCCCAGGGGAATGGCTGGCACTTCTCCCCACCATGAAGCTACACCAAGACTCCCTCAGTGGCAGTGGACAAGCAGGGTTTCTGTTGAACCAAGTCTTATTGATTCTTACCTAAAATGATCATCAGATTGGCTTGTAAAGAGGTCCCTCTAAAGAGAAGAGAACATCAATGAAAGGAACATCAGGATATATTAGTGAGCGATATAGACAGATATATTGGGCTAAAGAAGTCTGCACACAAAAAAGGATGCAGGTGCCTAAGGGTGAGATATACCGTGGCCTAGAGATGGGGATGCATGTGGTTGTGGAGGTCCTCTAAGAGGGATGATCTAACATTTTTTACTTATCACATTCTTTAAACAGTTTTCATTTGCTTCTTTATTTTTAGATCAGGTTGTGACCCTTTAGACTTTTAACTAGATTAGTTTATGGACTTTTAGTATCTAAGAGTCTTATGGATTTGAGTGTGATTTCCCGGGAAACAAAAGGCCTAGAGAAGAAATGCGTGGGTTACCTTGGATACCTTTGACCGCACATTAAAGTTACCATTTCCTCCTCTCCTGTCTACTTTGTTTCTCCTATCTCATCTCAATTGAGAAAAATTGAAATTTCTGGGACAGTATATGTTTAATGATGAATGGAATATCGGGTGTGTATCAATGAAGATATGGAAGACAACGAAATTTGGAGAATACCAACCAATCAATGGAAAACAAGTTTTGCCAAAATTTAAACATAAATTGTGAGGATTAAGTTTGAAAGTCAAGACAAGTAGATCAATACCAAGATACTCAAAAATGACTATAAAAGATCAGAACTATAAGAAACCCTGAACCATCAGAATTTCATTTTAACCTGATTGAAGGAAATGACTGAGTGCCTGCTATGGATTAGGCAGTGTATAACTTATCATCACATTATCACAGCAGAAAGGGAAGCTGAAATTTAGATTATTACTTGCTCAAAAACTTGTTGAGGAAAGAGTTAAGATGCAAAAAATCTCCTTGACCCTGTATTTTAAATTGTTATCTAGTATTCTGTCTTATTCTACATTCAAATTGCTTTCTCTGACATATTAAATGGAGAAGAATAGTTGGGGTTATTAATTGGGGGATGGATTATAGAAACTTCAGAGAGTATCATACTAGTAGTCTTTGGTAGAGAAACAAAGTAGTTAGATGTTTTTCATTACCAATTGCATGTCTCCATACAAAATAAGTTAATTTGCTATAATACAAACAAATTCAAACAGCTGTATACAATGCCATTTACCTCTTTTAATAAAAAGATGCTGGTTAAAATGAGAATATCATGCTAAGCTGTGGCAAATATAATAACCTTGACATATTGTTGATTCATTTAATGAGAAAAAGTAATGAAGTGATTCCTGTGTTCCAGGACCAATCCTGGAGCTTCCTTTCTCCAAGGGTTTTATTGGTAATGATGGTGAACATCTGTAATCCCAGCATTTGGGAGGTCAAGGCAGGAGGATTACTGTGAGCTCAAGGCCAGTCTAAGCTATATAATGAGACCCTGTCTCCAAGGGTTTCATCATCATTAGTTTCTAGTTACCATCTTCCTGGTAGGAGTTGCCACCTTATCATCTCCGTGAAAGCTCGTATTCCTGCAAGAGTTTGTTGACTGAACTTCCTGCTTCTCATTTTGCCCCTTCAAATTGTATTTCTTAATCAGCAGCCAATGGGATCACTTTAAAACATAAAGTATCATGTCATTCTCTTGATTTACAGCCCTATAAAAGCTGCCCATAGTCTATGAAGTTGTAACTAATTTGTCTAAACTCCTAACTGCTTCCATGTATTAATTTTCTATATATTAATTCTTCATTTAATATTCCAATCACCTGCATTGCATTCACCAAACAAGAGAATGGTGAAGGCAGATAAGGCAATGGAAGGCTTATTAGGGCTGGCATTTTTGATCTATGGTTTTTAAGCCTAGTTATGTACCAGCTAAGTCTTATTTGTTAGGAAATTTGTCTGTATCAATCAGTCAGTTTAACTGCAGTCTATGAAATGTCTTACAGGTCAGAAAAAAGTAAATAAGTAATTGAAATTTTTCTATGATAAAGATAAAAATACACAAATATACAGTGCATTAGGTAGTGTATACTAAGTTTTCAAAGATTATGTATAGAAATCAACCATTTTATACATATGGGTAAAGGAAGGCTGTATGCCTGCAATGACATTGAGTGTTTATGTATGCACTTCTGAGATAAAGAATTTCCAGATTGAAATAACAGCAAATTTAAAGACACTGAGGCAGTTGTTTAGTTCATATGTTCAAATTAGAGAGGGGAGAAAGTGACTAACGAATAGAGAAAGAAGTCTGGGATTTAGCTCAGTGGCATAAGCGACTGCCTGACAAGGCAAGTGCAAGGTCATGAGTTCGATCTCTGCAAAGAAGAAGAAGAAGAAGAAGAAGAAGGAGAAGGAGAAGGAGAAGGAGAAGGAGAAGGAGAAGGAGAAGGAGAAGGAGAAGGAGAAGGAGAAGGAGAAGAAGAAAAGAAGAAGAAGAAGAAGAAGAAGAAGAAGAAGAAGAAGAAGAAGAAGAAGAAGAAGAAGAAGAAGAAGAAGAAGAACCGAGAATACAGAAAGAGGGAGAAGGCATAGGAAATGTGCTCTGAAAATTAGCAGACAGAGAATTTGAGGAGACAGGAGAAGGGTGATCTGAGCATAGAGTGAGACAGGAAAAAGGGGAGGAGAAGTGGAAGTTAAAAAAAAGATGCCATATGTGTGTACCAGTGCCCCACAATGAATAAATTTATTATGTGTCACAACATACTAATGAAAACATTTTAAAACACAATATGACAAGAACGATGGGATATGTATGCTGGAAGCAAGGGGGATCCAGTCTTGCATTATAAATTAAGAAAAAAAAAAGAAGAAAAAGAATTTGGCATGGACCAGATTGCACAGATGATGATAAGAGCTCTCCATTTATTCTGAGAGAAACAAGGAAACATTGGAAATTTGAGTGTGAGTGGCTCAAATCAGTTGAGCTATCTTTGAAAATCATTGTCCCAAATGATTTAAGGATAGAAAACAAAGAATCAAGAGAAACAGGAAAAGCTAAGAGCATGGTAATATGGATTATGATGGTAGTACAGATGAGAAATAATGGAGGCTCAGTTAGCAACAATGTAGGAGTAAAACATGCTAGAGTCTGGATTTTGGAAATGTCGCTCATAGGTTTTACTTGATGAGATGGACGTGAAATGCTGAGGAAAAAAGCAATGTAACTGTGTCATACAGTGCATTTGTTAATTAGGTAGTTAGCCATCCCATAATACATATACACTTGAAAGTATCATGATGTATATGATAAATAAAATTTTCTGTCCAGAAAATTTTGTTTAACTCCAATGTTTTAAACCCTAGTAACTACAAATTTTTTTTTAAAAAATGGGGCAAAAACAAAAGGAAGAGAGTTAACCACTGTGTAAATTTATAAGGTGCTTTATGCTGTTAGGGAGTCAAAATAAAGCAAAGCCATTTAGAGGTCCCAGATCCTAAAAATAATCTTTATTTATTTATTTATAGTTTGGTGTTATGAACTCTTCAGTCATAGTAATTCATTTTGTGATTCACTTTGAGTTTTCACACTTGTCTAAATGTATTTAATGCCTGATATGAAGCCACTGTTTAAAAAGAGTGAGAGAACAAAAAAGAGCCTGATTCCAGAAATGACTGGATTGCAGAGACTTTTATGCTAAACCCAGTGTCCTGCATCACACCCCCCCTTTATGTCAGTATTTTGTTGTTTTAGCTTAGACCAGACACCACGTTGAACAACATTGTCTCTATGTATACATGCATGTATGCTGATGAGTTATTATTTAAGGACTTAAAGAAAGAAAATGTGAGGTGTTTATTCAGGAAAGCATCTATTACACTTGGCATTGAAGTTTTTTTAATACGGTAACTTTAGCAACTTATAGGAGAAATAATTCTCAATTGCAATAGGCTAAATAATCTAAATTGCAAAATGTTAATTAGTAAACCGTGAATGAATTTTAAATCACCAAATGTAGCATGACCTCTGTATAAAAAACCCTAAATAAGTATGTATTTATAAACACACATGGATATTCAAAGACCGTTTCTAAATCACTACACACGTGAATACATTCTGCAGAAGCAGTGACATAATACGTAACCAAAACTGGGATTAAAGTCAAACTGCCCCTTTCTGTTCACCTTTATCACTTATATAAAATGATTAATTTAGTAAATGATTCAACTTTAGTGTCTAAAAATGAAAGATATGCAAACATAATGATAGTTTTACCTTTCTGCATTTCCCCTTAGTATATGCCTGTGTCAACTTGCATTAGACTTGGTTTTGACTAATTTTGTGTACAAGTCATATGTTTACATGCTGCTTTCTCAGCTACCTTTTGTCATCATGGTACATTGTTGATCTCTTTGGTGTTGCCAGAAGATATGGAGCTTAACCTTTATATGGTCTAATCATATTTTAAATCCTGTTTTTCAATTTTAGCCTTGGATCCACTGTGCAGTTCTCTTGCGATGAAGATTATGTCCTGCAGGGTGCAAAAAGCATAACTTGCCAGAGGATAGCAGAAGTGTTTGCTGCTTGGAGTGACCACAGGCCTGTATGCAAAGGTAAAGAAAAGTTTTCAAATAAAAATGTTCTAGATATATTTTGATAGTTTTAAATGTGTTCGTTGAGTGTAAACTTTGGCAAAGAGGCACTGAGGAGGTAAGAAAAGAGTGTAACAATACAAAAGCTGAGAGAAGATGTACCACTGTTTAGATCTATTCGTACCTTGTCTCAATGAGCTCATAATTATTGCGATCTCTGTCATGAGTGAGAATTAAATCTGTGAGCTGTTATCTTCATGAATCACTTAACACATGTATTGAACAATATCTGCTAAAAAATCTATAAACTGCTGAATTGGGTATCCATATAATATCCTATCAAAGTCATTTGATGAGACAAAAGCATAGACTATGATTTTTTTTTTAAGTTGAAGACACTGAAAATGTAGCTGACCTTTTAAAGCAAAAAATCACAATTACCCTCCCTTTATAAATGCTGATATGGATTTTAAAACCATATTTCTACCTCTACTTGTCCAATTTGTCATTTTAACTGGCTATGTGCTTAAGGGTGGTGATGTTGGTGGCAGTGGGAAATGAAACTCAGGTTCTGTAATTAGTTAAACAGAGAGAAACCAGTGAGATCTCCGGCTGTACATACCATGAGTAATTACAGATCAAGTATGCATAAATGATATAAAAATGTGACTCATGGAAAATTTAATACAGATAAAAATGGTATTAAAGAAAAGTGGAATTTTAATTCCTTGAAAGAGGAACCAGGAAGGAGTTAAAATAATAACTAGCTTAAGCTGGTTGTTTCAATTTGTAAAAAAGTCGAAATATTAGCATAGATACGTTTCACCAGGCGTCGAATTCCGTTAAATGATTCTCAGTAAAACGATACCTGATTATATGGCAATTCCTCATCGTATCAAAACTGTTATTGTCAGATAATAAAAAAGTAATGTGCCAAGATCATTAGACTTAAGCATAGAGCTTTACAAGAACATGTGAGAACAGATTCATTCCCGGGAGCAAGGACTTGTAATTCCTGCCAGTAGAATTAAAAGCTATTTCTCAAGTTTAAGTATCAGTCGCTGACTCGTGACAGAGCATCCAAATAATTATGACTTCACTGACACAAGGTATGAACAGAAGTGAACAGTGGTACACCTTTTCTTGGCTTCTGTGCTATTACACTCTTTTCTCACCTCCTGACTGCCTCTTTGCCATCTGCTCCATTTGCTCATTTTTCCTTTTGTTAAATTTGACTTGCTAACCATGAAAATCTTCTCTCCCTGCCCCTCGCTTCCACTCCCACCATATTTCTTCAAATAAAATATTGTCATATGTATTAAATGAGGCTCTTTCTTTTTAAACTTTATGAAGCTGTATTTTAACACGCATTCACTGGCATTCCTCATCGCTGATTTGCTGGCGGGGGTGGAGATGTACCTTTAATAATGGCATTCAGCATTCCTAGGGTTCCTCCACCTCTTCCTCTCCCTGGGAACATTTCACGCAGTCACTACACTCTGTAGGCTCTTCAAAGACGGGACAAGAATGATGTCAGGGGACTAGAAAAGGAACAGATCTGAAAGCTGCTGTAAAGAGGAAAAGACACAGTGTTTCGTGACAGGTTGGATATAGAAGACGAAAGTGACAGCTAGTCAAACAAGATGCGCAAGTGTGTACAAGTAGAAGAGCCTTGTGCTGTTAATAAACATGAAGGAACTGAAAATGGACTTATGTGGGAAAGTATCCACAGTTACTACAACACTGTCATCACTGGCACGAGTTTTTAAACACTTCCTATGTGCCAGGCATTATGTGAACCAGCTCATATACTTTGTCTCATTTAATTCTCAAAATAAACCAATAGAGACATTATTATTTCCATCTTAGAAATGAAGAACATAAGGCACAGAGAGATCCAGTCACTTTTCCAAGCTCAAATAGCTGGGAAATGGCAAAGTCTTTTTAAAAATACTTCATAAATTGGGGAGGAGAAGCCAGATTTGAGAACATTAGAGAAGGATGAGACAATGGTAAAAGGGATGCAACAGATACCCTTGCTTACTTGGCAAAGAATACTCTGGGTGAGAAAGAAGAGAGAAGTCTCAGGTTCCAGTGAAGGTCTTTGTCATATGTAGATGTTTATTCATCACCACCGTTCTTTTTTTAAATGCTTACATGATGACGTATAGGACAATAATATTAAAATACCGAGTAAAACCTAAATGATGAAAAGATGAGGAAAAAGTTACATGTTTCTCAACAAAGCATTCCATACAATTGTGTAAATAATGCTTAAAATTATTTTAAATGTTAGACTTAAATATTCTAGCTGTCAAACATATGAAAAACCCCAACCGTGTCACACAAAAAGCATTATCTATGTGTAGAAGCAGACCAGTGATGCAAGTAAATTAGACTTTCTCTGGCTGTTACACATATAGTATCTTGAATAGTTTTATGAAGTAGACACTGAGTACTATGTTTTGTAAGGGTCACTTTCATCAATATCCTGACAGCAAACAATAATAATAAACTAAACTGCACTGATTTCTCTTTCTTGTGGGGCTCACCACTCAAGATACAATTACAGCAAGAAGGAACAATGTAGCTAACATCACAGCTTCATAATGATATGTTCCAATTATCTTACTTTGATGTTATTAAATTACGTGTATATTTTTGGTAGAAAAAATTAAAATAGATGATATAGTCAAGAAAAATATTAATGTTAACATGAGGAGGAAATCTCATGCAAATTGTTAGAGCTAGATCATAGAATTTAAGGTATTTGGACAATAAGATTGGGACTATAAACCATTTTTCATTAAGACTCTCATTTTGTTAACAAAGAATGCACTAGACATGTGATAGTAAGTTACTCAAAGACAGAAAAAATGTTTTACATTACTTACATTATTTCTACCTCTACTTGTCTTAATTTTCAAAACTGTATGGCATAAAGAAGAGACCTTTGATGCTTTCAATCTTATGAAATGTTAGTCAAGGTATGGTTGTTCCTTTCCTTAGATTCTAATATAGATAGCAGTTTTATAAATGTATGTGTGTGTTCATTCGACAGTCACTGAGAGTTACAAAATTGCATGTTTAAGATTCCTATGTTGATGTGATTTCATCTAGTCTTATATCGCTTTGGGAGATATTAATCACATATATATTGCTTTGTTTGGTCATTGCTTTCAAGGTACATATGTGTATAGATGATAAAATATGCTTTGCTGCTAGAAATGACTAGCTGTGGTGCTAGAAAGAGTTACGAAGGGAACATTCTGAAATAGTAATTGAAGTTTTAAAATGACTATTTACCATGAGTTTGAACAAAGAGTACTTCTTGTGTCTCATGGGTGCTTGGACAGAATAATATGCTTTCCCCCCAGGGAGAAGCATAAATAGCAATATCAGGGCAGTGCACTTTTGAGAGATTACTGATATAGCTGCTGTCTATATGTTACATGACTGAGAAATCAAGAAATGGTAATTTTTAAAGGGACAAAAAGTTCACACATATGGGAAATTATGAAATCAAATAAAAAAGAAAGGCAGAAATTAATATTAACAGGTTTCACATAAATTCAGACAACAATTATTTTCCCTAAATGGGATATGCCTGTGAAAAATTTACCAGTTTATAGAAATACAAACAATTATTCCTGTCTTGCAGCTGCAGTAGATAAACAAGTAGCCTTATACTTTGACTGGTATATAAAATGTTAATGTTATAACTTTTACACATTTAAAGATACATAGTGACATACATTAATATTAGCTAGTTTTTTACTAATTCCTGTGGATTCATATATGTTATATCAGTATTCCCAACAACTAGTGAGACTTGGCACATAGCAGAAAAACTAAAAAAAATATATATTTGAATGAATGAAATTTTGTTTTACCCTGTGTTAGGTACAGTCTAAGAAACAGAATATATCTGAATGCATCATGCCCCTGAGGAACTTAAGAGTCTCAGAGGAGTAAAAGGGAGGGTAGAAGAATGGGAAAAAAAAGAATCAAAATGTATCACGCACAGATACAAACTCCCTGCAATGAATGTTATCCTTGCAGAGATCTAAAATGTACCAATATCTTTGATTATTTAAAAAAAACATTTTATGTGAGGAACTGGAAATTTTGCTCATTGGGAAAAGAAAATATTTAGTAAATATAGACTGAACACATAATTATAAACTGAACCAAATATATTTATTTGACTAAGAAATCAAGATTTATATCTCTTATAACTCAAGGCTATAAGGTACTCTTGAAAATAATGGGGTGGGAGAATAAGGGGTGATTAGAAAAGACAAGTTTTCCAGAAAATACAGGAAATGGGAGAGAAAGCTCATGTAATCACCTTCTAATTCCTTTATTCAACCAATTAATTTGTTGTTTATTAATATATCAATCAAGTTAGTTTTAATCAAGAACACATGAATGGGAGCTGTTTTGGTAGATTAAACACTATATGCAATATTAAGTATGAATTTATACTCAAAAGTATACTTTTATTATACTAATCTGCCTTCAAATTAGGTAATATGTACCAGACCCTTTTATGTGCAAGATAGAAGCAATCCTCTGCAAAATTCAGTTGGAGAAGCTTAGTTTTCTATTTGGAGATAGACAGCCATTAAGATAGAGTAATATGTGAGCAGAATTTTGAAATTAATTTGCATATGGAAGTCATTGCAAATATATAGAAAAAATGTGATAAGTAAAATAATAATGTGAATTTCAAATGTAAAGAGGGAAGGGAGAGAGAATGGGAATTTCAGTTTCAGGTGAATGAGATTGACATAAGGTTACAAAAGTCATGTATTACTTCCTGTGAAATATCTCTGGAAGCACCCTAAACTTCTATAACCCTTCTCACTATTCTAAGTTGCCATTACCATGACTATTTCTGGTCTCTTCATTGAGCCTACAGATCATCCTATGCATGGCAAAGTAAGCTCTTCAAAATCTTACTTTTGCTACATTCCTATTTTCCAATTTGGTGTTGTAGACCAGAAAAATGAGCTAATCAAAAATATGAAATTCAGTGTCCTACTGTGCTAGTTCAAATTCATGATCTACTTTAACAGTATACCTTCTTAATAATGAAAATATTTTACCTATAAAATTGATGTTCTATTAGTACCTATATCATTGAGAGTTCAAAATTTGGATGAAAGGAGATATGAAATGCATGAAATTGAGTATGCAAGACTGAATCGTTAATAAGTAAAAGTGGTGTGGTAGACACAGTGCTCCTGTTGCACACACTAAGAATTGACGATTCTCTTCCCTCTCAAAATCATCTATAATTTGTCTTCATCTAATTGTATTTCTTAAGTTTTGCCCATTCATCCCTGATATTTCAATACTGGACAAAATTATTTTTTAGATTCCATATACCTGTGATCTGCCCCTGGATAAGCAAACCTAATAATGACCATATTCTGCACATCTCCAAATGTCTTGCTTGGTTTTCATGTCCTCCAAAATGTATTTCCTATTTTCATTATCAATATCCACCTCCTTCTTTAAAATTACATTTACTACCTTTAGAGTAGACTTTCTATTCTTTTCCCTAATGCTTTCAACCAACATTACCAAGGAAGAACAAAGCAACCAACATTTTTGAAGTGCTTCCATTTTGGATGATCTGTTTCAATTATTAACAGGAAGAGGGTAATTATCAATGCGTTCTATACCCTTGTTGTCTTCAATTCAGTGAAAATACCCAAATGAGTTTCAATTAATTTCTTCATGTGCAAAGTAACAAAACTATTGCCTATGTTACATGCTAGGCAAGTTTTTTTTTTTCCAACACTAAGAAGTATGGATTTCATTAACAATTATTTTTAAAGAGCTTTTAGTGTAAGTTTTAAAAATTCTTTTTCGTATGTTCCAAGCTCTCCCTTGTATGTTATGTTATTGTTTGCAGTGTTTACGCCAGTGATCCCTACACTCAAATTTTTGCACGTATAATAAATGCTCAATAAACATTTTAAATACAGATTTTGAGAAGATTTAATTATTTACCACATACATCTTAAAAGGATAAGAATGTGATCATTATAAGAAAAGTGAGCTTCCTGGCAGAGTGCTTCCTGTGACACAAAAGCAATTAGAAAATTTTGCCCAAGAGCAAACCATCATCTACTGGAATTTATCAACCAGAAACATACATGGCAGGAGGTTTTCTGTAGTTGTTGTTAAACCTTCTGAGTGTCCCCAAATTATGATACAGATGAAATGATGCATAATAAAGATGATATTAGCAACTAATAGTGTAACATATGGTGAAGAAGATAGACAGATGGTGTAGATATGGAAGTTTATCACACAGTCCATTTCTTGGTGGTCATTTTTTTCTACAAGCAATAGTTTGAGATTTTCTATATGTTATCATCAGAGACTAAATCCTGCTCTACCAATGAACAGCTTTTCATGAAATGTTATTCATGTGTTATTTGCTGGAAATAAGTGGTGACATATTTATAGACACCTTATTAGTAGAAACTGCATCATTTAAAATGCAAAACTATTTGAATAATTAGAATTTTTGCATTTCAATGGTGCCTTTCCAGTAATTGTTCAGAAATATATTCCACACATTCTGCTCAGCTTGCAATTATTAGAAAAATACGCTAGGAGTGAATAAATGTTTCTGGTTCCATAGATGGGGTAGCTTTGGCCAGATACCAAAGAGAACTATCTATGTTCAACTCAGCCATCGCCTAAGATGACCTTGCTCATTTGGTGAATCTTTTGGGCTGAAATTTGATTACATCAAGGTTAAGACTGTTTTCTTGAATTTCCTGATGATTAATGCACCTGTGGCTGCAAGGAGTCCCGTATGTGTTATGGCCACAGAAATCTGAGGTTCAGATCTGAATGAACATAGAAGAGCCACATAATGATTTCAAAAAGATGAAAGTGCATCAGGTATAACCACAGTCAAATAATATATTACAACACAACCAGGTAGGTGCACACTAAAGATGAAGAATCTTGCATGAGACAGAGCCTTGGACCGGTGAGAGAGAAAAACCCACATCACACTCAGTTTCTCAGTTGCTTATTGAATGTGTTCAGACAAACCTGACTTGGTAAAAGGCTTGTGTGGCTGGAAGGGACCATTCTCAGCCTTGGCTAGAGCCAGGGATGGTCAGGTTTTGCATGTGTTAACAGTTATTTGTATGCATTCCTCTCTCTAGAGATAGCCTTCCTGCAGAAAGACTCACAAACCCAGGCCATTCAGTGAGCATGTGCATTTCCCTGACTCTCACCACTATTAACCCTTTCCCTGACAGTACCCCTATAAAATGTTTATATGGTGATTTTTAAATATGCACTTTTTGGAAAGTGCAATTTGATTAAAATGTGACTCTTAAATTATTTGAACGTTAAGAATTAAAATTTAGTTAATCATTAAATAAAAAATAAATATTTTGATTTTTAAAATCAATAGATAACAATTCTAGATTTGGGAAGAAAAAATAAAATCACATTTGAACTCTTAGAATGCATGATTTTGAAGCCTGAGAATTTGAAATTTAATGAAGATAAAATGAATGATATATGCTGTGGAGAAAATAACTAAGAATATTAAACTCATAAACAATGTGTGATTTAGCTAGACTAATCAACCAATGATAAAAAGTCTGAAACATCTTAATGCAGCATAACAAATGAAAAATTAATGAAATCAGTCCAGGAAATTTAAACTTTGAAGAAAAATTACCTAAGTGAAAGGAATTTTCAAAGAATTCTTGATGTGACTTTTGTTTTTGTAGTAAGATTTCCTAAAATTTCCCTGTGAAATGAAAAACTCCACTTCATGTTTGCTGAGAGAATGTGCAATTAGCAGAAAACACCTTAATGATCTTTGATGACTTAATACACTTTCCACTAATGCTGTACTACTCACATTAAAACAGAGAAAGAACTAAAGATGCTAGAATAAGGCCTCCTTTATTCTGCTTCTCCTTAGTGAAACCCCCAGCAGCAGAGCTAGTGCTGGGCAGGAGGGGTTGTAGATAAAAGTGATCACTATGTGACTGTTAGAATGCCTGATGGTTTTATGTACACTGAAAATATTGAACTGTACCATGCAAAGTAAAAGAAAAAACATGAAATGGAAAAAGATTTCAGGGAATTCCCTCAAATTTTTGTTAAGGCAGACATGTTAGTGAGAAATGGAGATTTTTATGGAGATACTTTTGATAACCTTTATGTTCTTCAAGTGACCATATAGAATACATCAAAACTTGAATTTTTTTCCTTACATAATGGTATATTTTAACATTGCTAGTTTTATACTAATTACGGTGGATTCAAATATGTCATGTCAGCATTCTCAAAACTATTAATGATGGGAACATGGCAGACAAACTCAAAAATATTCAAATGAATGACGTTTTCTTTTATTCTTGTGTTAAGCACAATCTAAGAAACACAGACTAGACCTGAAGAAATTGTGCCCCTAAGGAACTTAAAACCTCATTGCAAACATAGTACACTCAAATTAAACAGCCAAAGAACATGCCTAAAGCAACAGAGATACAAATGTGTGGACAAATTTTAAGTCAAAAAGAAAACTGAAAGCAAAAAAAGAGGACAAAAATTGTTAAAATTTTTACAAATGATTATAATTTACCATGAAAATAGTGCTTAATTGTTGCTTTACCTTGGACTTGAGTATTATATATATATATATATATATATATATATATATATATATTATACTGTGTCTTACTTTTTTTCCCTCTCATTGTTGAGACAAAATACCTAATGCCCAAAGTTAGAGAAAGGAAGGTTTATTTCTTACAGGTTGGAGGTTTCAGTCCATACTCAGCTCCAAGGCAAAATGATGAGACTGAGGGGCAGTGGTTCATGGCCACTGCAAACAGCAAGCATGAACAGCAAAAGAGAAAGACAAGCCTTTTTCCCACCATTATACTTTATGCTGGCTCCACCTCTGGGTGGGTGTAGCACTCATACCACCAATCTGAGCACTAGAAAACAGAACAATCACAAACACTAGATTTGCCTGTGTCTCTGATTGCATGAGGCTTGGGGGGCAGGAAGCATCAGAACACAAGTTATAACATGCTTAAAATTGTTTATTCAACAAATTTGAAGTTTCTATGGTAGTTATTTAATAGGTAAATGAAGAGAAAAGAAGAGTTTTCAACTTTTGGAAAACAACAGTGCAATACAATGCAGAAAAACAGTAAAGTATAAATTACTCCACATCACAGTGAGGAGCTATTGCAGATAAATGCAGTTCTTTCACTTTGGAGAGGATGAAACTGCCATTCTGCTTGTACGAGTCCATGAAATTTTCATAGAAAGCATTAAGTAGTGATTCTAGGAGAGATAAACATAATGATTAATGATTAAGAGATGGACAGACATTCAACAGAGAGAAAACTTTGTATTCATATAGTACAAGTTTATAAAAGAGATTTGTGAAAGACAGAGACAAAGAAATGCAGATGAAAGATTAGCGTAGGTGAGTGAATTACATACAGGAGAACATAAACTCAGTTATGGGAGAAAATGTAGAGCTATAATCTGTCTATCTGAAAAGCTATAATTATCTATCTCCCCTGATTGTGAATGTTTTTGTATACCCAAATTAATACTGAGTTTTAACCTACGTACATAAAAGATAAATGCCTTTTGCTTTTTTCAAAAGCAGAATTGTACATAAATGTTATGCACTGAGCAGTCTTTTACTGACTGACAGTTCTGTGTCAAATAGACACTATGCTAGACATTAGGATAAAATACTAAGCAAGATAAAGAATTTCTACATACTGTGAGGCCACCCTCCATGGTGAGGTTGGGGATATGCCAAACTTAAAATAGTAAACTGTAAGTCTTTATCTCTCTCCCTCCCTCCCTTCCTCCCCCTCCCATTCTTCCCTTCTCTGTCTCTCTGTCTCTTACTTTCTTTTTTTCATTCATGTGCTGGAGATTGAACCCAGGGCCTTGCATATACTAAGCATGCTACACACCCAGCCCAATACTTTATTTGAAACTGGATGCTAGAGTTAAATCAGATTTGAGTGTTCCAGAGATTGAAAGTGTTTCCCACAGGAAGAAATGCCTGAGCTCTTCTGAACATTACAGTTACATTGGACAAGGCCAATAAGGAGAACTATATACTGTATATGAAGGGTACAACAGAGTAAGAATCATTCATACAAGGACATAGAAAACCACGGCCCAATGTGATTTTAAAAACAGAATATGAACTTTTTTCAGTCTACTTATTAACTATTTGTATGTCTTCTTTTAAGAAATGTTTATGCAAGCCCTTGACTGATTTCTGTTACTGGTTTTCTTTTTGAATTGTTGAGTTCCTTATAGCATAATAAGCTCTTATCAGATGTATGGTTTGGAAATATTTTCTATCCTTTCATATAATGGTTCTTACTGTGTTAATTGCTTCCTTTGGTGTGCAGAAGTCTTTACTTTGATGCAATCCCATCTGTCCCTATTTCCTTTTGTGGCTCGTAATTTGGTGTTATGTACAAGAAATCATTGCCCAGTGTAATGTCAGGAACATTTTTTATTATGTGGTTTTACAGTTTCAGATCTTACACTTAAGTCTTTCGTCTTTTTCTTAGCTGATATTTGTGTGTGACATCAACACTAGCCCAGTTTTATTCTTCTGCATATGTATATGCTGTTTTCTCAGGCCCAGTCACTACTTTACACATTTCAGAAAGGATATTATAAAAAAGATGAAAAATAAATGTTTTTGAGAATGTAGAGAAAAGGGAACAATTGTATACTTTCTGAGAGTTTATTAACTAGCACAGTCATTATCAAAAACAGTTCTATTATCAGCAAAACTACCATGTAGTCCACCAATCTCCCTATTGGATTCAATGTTCAAGGGAAAAGAAATCAGCATATAGAAGATATACATGCATATCTGTGTTCATTGCCAAATTAGAAGTATAACAGAGATATGAAATAAAGTAAACTTGCATCAACCCATGAATAAAGAAAATGTGGCATATACTCACCAAGAAATACTACTCACCTTTAAAAATATGGCCAGCTTTTTACAACATGGATGAACCTGGAGGACTGTCTGCTAAGTGAAATATGCAAGGGAGGGAATGAAATTTGAATTTATTGAAATAGAAATGGTGACTGCTGAGGGCTATATGCTAAAATTGGGAGAGGGGAGAGGAGCTGTTGAGCAAAGTATAAAATCATCCAATTACATTTTTGGATGAGTAAGTTCTGAAGAGTTACTGTGCAGAATGTCTATAGTTAATAATATTAATATATTGTATATTGAACACTGCTGAGTAGATTTTAAATTTCACCAAAAAGAAGTATATGAAGTGAGGGGTATGCTAATTAGCTTGATGGAATCTTTTCACAATGTGGGCCTATGTAAAAATATAGTTTTTGGCAATTATATTTTAGTAAGACTGGGAAATTTTTTTTTACAATAAATAAGTTAAAAATACATAATGAACTTAGAATGGAGTATGATCAGACAGAAACAACCCTGGAGATAGACTACCCAGTTTGGAGCCTTTTACATTAGTTTAGGTTGGAGCTTGTGTGACCTTAGATTAAGTCTGTGATAGGAGAAATGCACAGAAGAGGGCAGAGAAGTGAACTGAGGGGACTACATCAGGTAAGGAACAGGGGGAGGAAGCTGAGCCTGTAAAAGAGACTGAAAGAAGAGCAGCTTAAAGTGAAGCTATCGCAAATCGTAGGAAAGTTTAGTGAGTGAGATATGGTCAACATTTTAAAAAGTTGCTAATGATCAAGAAAATAAAAATTCAACAGCTAAGAGGTCCCTGGTGACCTTGGTAGAATCGTTTTCTTTGGAATTATTGATGGAAGCCACATGTTTACCATTGAGGAGTAACAATGTGAGGACACTGGGGCTTCGGGTGGGAAAGCAGAGCTGGGTTATGAAGCAGAGCAAGGAAAAGATAAGTCAGTAGCTAGACGGGCATGCAGTAGAGGCAAGACTGCTGTTACAGTGTGAGAGATTTAGAAATGAGGACCAAGATATTGTGCTGGTGAGACCTGAAGACACAGGAGAGACCAGGTGGACCAGGTGGACCAGGTGGAAAATCACAGTACAGGGAAGAGGAGTGTTTGGGAGATGGTGTCACCATCCTTGTGTACAGCTGACGCACTCTCCCCTTTGAGGCAGAGACCCTAAGGAACTGGGAAAGAACAGATGAATTTTAGGTGGAAAGCAAAGAAAGACATCATTCTCCAGTGGGGAAACGCCTAGTTCATTTTGTTTCTTACTATGCAGGGGAGGTTAACGAAGGAGAGGAGGTTCGGTAATGATGGTGGGTGGAAGTGAAGACAGAGCTGATGCGAACAGGAAACTGGGCGAGGTCAGAAGCAGTCAGCCTCTGAGAAACAACCAAATCCTGAGGGTCTCATTTAGCTCAGTAGTCCTCATCTCCAGCCGCGTATTAGAACCACCTGGAGAGCTCTTACAGTTACGATTCCATGCCTGAGGCCTACCCCAGACCAATTAAATAAAGTCTCTGGAGGATAATTTACTAACTACATATCTCTCTGTGGTACATTGATTGATTTAACTGCATCAAGGGCTCAGAAAACAACTTGAAATGATTCTGTTTCTTAGGGAATCTCTCACTTATTCAGGAAATCAGTACTCGCTGGCAGGCTGTTTGGAACATTTAGTCCACACATATCACATTCCTGATGTACAGACTGGCAAAGTGGGCAGTCAATGCATTCAGGTCAGCAAGCCGAAGCACCAGCGAGCTCATCACTCCTTCGCCCTGGACATTTGCAGATACTGGGGGCAATGCAGATATGCATACTCGATGTCAAAGATGGATTCGTCTTCATACTTATCATGTATTACCAACTAGAATGCCACTGATTTTTCTGTGAGAAACGTGTGTTTTTGGAGGAGAGGAAACGGAGTCAGAACCAAATGAACTGCACAACATTTGCATTCCTGCCATCCCTTTCAGCCACCTCCTCACTTATTCCAAGGAAACACAAGACATCATAGTTTTACAGCATGACAATAATTTTGAGATGAAAATTAAGCAACCAAATATGCCTTTGAAAAACATCAATTGTTTGAAAACTCTACCCAGAGTGTCAACTTTTCAACATATCCACTAATTTTACAACTTCTTAACTCCTTGTCTATTTTCATCGATAATCCATCTTACCAAGCATTTACTTTATTGGCTTTTCAATTCAGTTATTTAATTTTAAATAAATATCTATTTAAATATTTACATTTTGCTAAAAAATTACAGTCAATATTTAATGACTATTTATTATCCTGTGTGTGATTTTATTAGAAAATTATTTTCTCAGATCTTCGGAGAAACATTGGATATCACATGTTCATCTTTATCTGAAGTGATGTCCTCAATCTATTTAAAGTTAACCTAAGTTTATCTTTATTTGCTTGACTTCAGGTTACTTTCTGATTCTGTATTTGAAAGATAAAAATTTATGCCTTTAGGATACAGAATTATTTATTTATCTGATAATAAACACATGCAGAGTTCTGACAGTTACTGTGAATGACCACAGTACTATTCCCTTCCTATTTACTATTACTCTCCTTACTAATTCCAATAAATTCTAAGGGGAAAAACTTTAAATATAAAAATCATACAGAAAAATGATGTGAAAAGTTTTATTGCTTTTCAAAGTCTACTTTTAGAGTCAAATATACCCCATAAGTCTAAAAACTCTTCTGAAAAACTTTTATCATTGTTTACATTTATTTTGTTTTTCTCTACATTTTCTTCTACATTATGTAAGGAACATATGGTATTTTTTCTACCTACTTTGAGAATTTTTGAAGAAAATTAAAACATGATAAAGATCATGTTAGGAAAATTCTAAAATGGCTTCATTAAAAGAACTCCAATTTTCTTCCTTTTCATGACCATTAAAGGATTTATTAATTACATATATAGCAGCATACTCTTAGTTGTGAATACTCATGGACATATTTGACCTCTTTTTAAAACTTATTCTTTTCACTACTTTTTCTTCCAGGAATTAATGACTACTGACAATGGTGAAGCTGTGGTGTTTTTTTTTTTTTTTCTTCCCCTCAATAAAGCAAACTGTCTGATGGAGCTGAAACCTGACAAAAATGAGATTAGCTTATTTTAGAATTACAATACGTAAGGAAGAAAATAATGCACATTGTCAGAGCGAGTTTAGAATTTTAAAAAGGAACTTTAAATGAATTATAAGAAAGTTATTAAATTACAGCTGTAAACTTGGGAAAAATATTACAGATTGCTTGTGTTTTCAGGTGGCTAAGACTAAGTGATAAGAAACCATGCAGGAGAAGACATCTGTCTTAAGTATTTTTTCATTGCTGGGACAAAATACCTGCCACTCACAAGTTAAAGAAGGAAAAAATTATTTTGGCTCATAGTTTTTAGGGGTTTTAGCCCATAGTCAGATATCTCTAAGCAGGGCTGCATAACTGAGGGCCATGGAAGAGGAGAGACAGTTCATGGTGTGGCAGGCAGGAATCAGTGAGTCTTCCTTTCCCTTTTAATTCCACTCAGGCTACAAACCTATTGGTTGGTGACACAGCACACAGGGTGGGCTATTCCATTATCTATACCTAGAACTAAGCTAAGCCAATCAGTGGACTAATACATCTATCACACCTATAATCTAGGATCACACACCCATGATCAAATCAACTTCCCAAAGCCCCACCTATAAGCATGGGAGACTTTGGGGGGCATCTAGGTATAAGCCATAACATTTAAAACAACTAACATCTTCACATTCTGGAAGGCTGCGGCAAGAGGTCAGCCTCAGCAATTTAAGAAATTAGTGAGACTGTCTCAGAATTACAAAAACAAATTTTTCCAAGTTGTAGCTTAGTGAAGGTCCAAGAATCAGTCCCCAGTAACACCAAGACAAAACAAGACCAAAGAGATAGAGAGAGAGAGACAGAGACAGAGAGACAGAGACAGAGAGACAGAGAGAGAGAGAAACAAACTGAAGTGGCGATATAGACTCACATGAAGAACTAATTATTAAAAGACTTGTAGCCGGGTGTGGTGGTGCTCACCTATAGTCCTAACACTCTTAAGGTTGAGGCAGGAGTATTGCCATGAGTTCAAGGCCAGCCTGAGCTACATAGAGAGTTTAAGTCCTGGCTGAACTACATAGCAAGACCTTGTCTCAAAACAATCAAAACAAAACAAAACCACAACACTTACACTTGTGGACATATAACTGAAATTGGATATTAATACATAAACAAGTGATAAGCACTTATAAGAACAATGGCAGGATATGTAAAGCCCAGAAAAGTTAGAAATATGTGATTTGATAACAGTAGTAAGTCATAAATTTTTATGTATTTGAATCAAGGAAAAAAAAATATTTTATGTGCCACTTCAATGTGTTTTTCTTTATATGCAGTTACTCTGAATGTAATTACTATTACATAAATGTTATGATTAATAAACAGATATAAAAGGTATCAAGTGATATGCAAATAAGTACATAATTTACTGTTACTACCCACAAAATTTGTCAGAATATCTGTTATCTCTTTTGTTTATTATTAGAGGTAGAAATGTATATAACATATTTCCAAAAAAATCTCACACGTATGAATTTTTCTCCTCAGCTTTTGCACTGAGGATTGCACTAACTTGCTAAATCCCTCAGGCAGCGCTCAAAACTGCAGTCCTCCTGCCTCAGCATCCCAGAGTTCCAGGTTAATAGGCATGTGTCATCATGCCCAGTTCTGGCTGAAAATTTGGAAAGCTGTTAGCTTAGGCTGTGCTATTTCAACAGTCATCCACCTAATCTTAATTCTAATTTCCCTCTTTACACATTTACCTTGTATATTGCTACTAGAGTATTTTTACTAAAGTGCTGCTTTGAATATACCACTCCATTCTGCAAATTGATTCATTGCTTTATGACTCAAGCCAAAATTTTTACTTTCGGGGGGATTCCAAAAATTGACCCTGAACTTCTTTTCAATATTACTTCTTAGTCCCATCACAAATGCTGTTCTCAAAATGTAGGTCTGATCATGCCCAATATTTCCTTGTACTATGTCTCTTTAGTGAAGTGGAGACCAGATTTAAGAAGACAAAGGGTAGTCTACTGCTTTCCCCTAGAATAGGAGTCAAAATAGAAGCCTTAATGCCAATTTCCTGACCCCCATTTCACGCAAAGAGGAAAACATAAGAGCCAAGCATGCAATGAGTTATTTTATAGGGAAGGGACTGTGAAAATAAGTTGCCTAAATCTTTCATAATGTAGTAGTAAACATACCTGTGCTTTTCCCCTTAAGGGAGACATTATCTCTGTAGTCCAGCACAAGAGAGTGTTAACATTCATTCTTAATCTAAACCATAACAAAAGGAGACTTCATTACCACTTCAATTTCATTACTTATCATTTATCTGTCTATATTTCCAATCTTTTAGTTTTTTTATTTTATGAAAAAGTAAAACAAAATTTCATAATCAAATAATAATAAAAGCAATAGTTTTACATTTTTTTATCTTCCAAGTGGTGACTGAGAATATAAGACATAAGTCCAAAAGACTCCGATAAAAAAGAAACTATAATACAAATCATTCTTTTCACTGAACTCACATAAACTAATAGTATGAATGAAACCAATCAACATATACATTGAAATAATTTTGAAACAATGCAAAATATATAATTTGGGAAGTAGTAAATAACTTTAAATATATACACCAGAAAAAAGTGCTTTCGCTTGGAAGATGTACAAAACCACAGTTGATACAGAGGTTGGTCTGATAATAAAATCCACCCTTCATTTCTATAGTAACTTGACTTTTACTATATTTTCCCATGAGAATTCTCATTAGACACTCTGAATAATCAGAATGCCACAGATGGGGCCAAAGTCCATTCAATTTGCATCCTATAACATTTAATTAAGATCATTATCAACAGGCCTCCAAATTTCAGAATCAGGCAACCTCTGCAGACCGAGGCCCAACCTGTGAACAAATCACATCAACCATCAGTATTTACTCAAGAAAGCCAAGTGACTTTCTCTTATTTTTTGTACCGATATTTGCACTTGTTTCGAGGCATTAATCCATGTACTTTATATTTAATAACTGACTTTGCCCACAAGAGGAAGATCAAGGGCAGTTCTGCCTTCTGTAGCAGCGCTGTCTAGTAAATTGAGGCTAATCTGAATCAGGTAGAATCATCAATCAGCTCAGCTAAAGTCTAGAACTGATTTTCTACCACTTTTTCTGACTCACAGTGAACCTCAGTAATACAGAGCAATAGACCTCAGTGCCATCATGAAAAAATAAGTCATCTGTCGTCCTTCGTCACTCTCCCAAATAACCAAGGTAGCCTCTTATGGCAATATATATATATATATAGTCATTAATGGCTGTGTGACCTATAGGTCGTGCCTCTTTAAACAGTTTCATTTATTATTTTTCAACTGAGAGAATCAAATGCATTCATCATATGTAATGGGATCTTTTGAAACATTTTGGAATCTAGTTAATTAATATTTCAGTTATTTTACATAATCATCATTTTTTGTGAAGAGAACATTTAACATCCACCCTCTTAACATTTTTATCTATGGTCACCTGCATAATAGATTGTGAAGGTCTCTTATTAACATACCTCAGGCACATGCTGCTGTATTTTGGGGAAAATATTCTAGTTATTATCCTTTTATACATAAGAACAATCTCCAGGGTACACATCATATCTCAGGAAAGTATTGTTTAAATATTTAAAATTAACCACCCCCACCCCACCCCGCCCAAGAAGGACATGTATCAGCTAGGGAACTCAGATGGATAGGACTTTCAAAATTACCTCCAAGTAACTAGAAAAGCTTAGGTTTCCCAGTCCAATTTGAATAATCTAATTTAGACTTTATTTTTAGAGGATCTCTGTTGTATTTGTTCATCCATCCAGAAGGCTGACATTTTTTCATGCCTTGAA
Organism: Hydrochoerus hydrochaeris; assembly: GCA_004027455.1. NCBI lineage: Eukaryota > Metazoa > Chordata > Mammalia > Rodentia > Hydrochaeridae > Hydrochoerus > Hydrochoerus hydrochaeris. The sequence continues at coordinate 158,406 of PVLA01003484.1, forward strand.
ATGACAGAGCTATGGGAACAGAGGAAGAGAAAATATCTAGAGTTATGAATAATAATTTATTTTGGAAGTGTAATCTTAGGTCATATCCTGCTCTTTCCACAGAATTCTTGATGAGGTTAAGGAAAACTGTCAAGCCATTATCATCGACTTATGGCAGGGGATCATAGACTTATTTGTGAACAAAATTTCTGGTTTTTCCAATAGTTTTAGGAATTCAATCCAGGGAGTTCTCCATCTTAAAGACTCAAAGGGTGATCTGTAAAACAAAAATCATAAGTATCCTTACTTCCTCACATGTGCTGAGATTTTCTCTTCCCCCTATTTCAGAGCTTCTGCTCCCCTTTTATCACATGAAATCAGGGTGCCCCATTCCAACAGCAATACCTCTGCCTTTTCTACGGTCATCCTATGTTGGCATCTGCATATTTCTTCCATATATGCCAGTAGAACACAGGAAGTTTTGCAGAACTTTCAAGGCTCTTCAGGTCTTCTGCTGCTACCTCTGTAGGCCAGTGTAGAGGGGCTCAGCTGTGTACTCAACCAAATGACCTTCATCCTTAAAGTCTAGGACTGTTTCAGTAGAGTGTAGCAATCTAATTCAATAAAGCAGAATTAAATCTGACTCTGTTGGGGCTTAATTTCTTTTTTTTTAACCCAGAGTGCCACTCAGTGCCACCCAAAGGAATGTCAAGAATGGCAATGATTCTGAAGTTTATAGGTCATATCTACATATCCCTCAGCTCTTTCAGGAAGTCGTTGAGAAACAACGATCTCATTTTGGAAATGGCCTCATTAATAAACCAAACTGCTTTACAAAGGCTTGTGGTCCAGGAACAATGTGAAGTAGAGTTAGACATTTCTTGAGTCCACATTAGCATTCAGAAATTCCTGCTGTTTGTACATGGTAGAGTACATGGAGGTTCAACACTTTCATTATCAGTCCATTTTAAACGTCTGTTGTCACAATAACCACTGTCACCCTATGCTCAACCTATCGTTTTCCAAGAGGCACACTAAATGGATATTCTCAACAAAACATAAGACTCATCAAGGAAAATGCTGAACAGAGCTGTGATAGCCCTCATTTCTTCCCAAAGAGCAGAGTGACTGAGGCTGCATTTGAGTAGCCATAGAAGACTGGTAGGTACTATTTATGAACCATGAATCTGTGAATCAAAGGTCCACTTAGCCAGATGCTTTGCTTGACAAAGTAGAGAAGATAAAATTTCCCTCCCAAAGAAAAATCATTTTCTTTTCCTGTAAAAATGAGATTGTTTTGGCGTCCATTCTTGGAAATTTCCGTTCTATTTGGAAAGTTAGAATTGTTATCTCCTCCTCACATTGCTAGTCAATCAATCTAACCAGACATGCCCAAAATAAGAACATCAAGCTAGGGCCATCACGAGGATTTCCTAAGACAGCCATTAACATTTCACCAGAAAATAGTAGAAAAGTAGTATCTGCTTTGCAAAAGGAATGTTACTTGTAGTGTTGCCATTAACAAGTTTGGGGTCTTCCCTGGAGGCTGCCTCTTTTTGCCAGAGGCTCAGTTGACAAAACTGTTAGTCACAGTGTTTGTGGCTCAAAGTAGGCATTAAAATTGCAGGGCAGCAAGGTAATAGTACTTGTTTTCAGGATGACCTTCCCTGCTGAAAGCAGCCCTTTGGGTATTTTAACAGTACAAACTCACGTACTGAACAAAGTCATAGCGTATCAATATTAGTTTCATATTTAACAGCACAATTTTTAATATAAAAGTATCGAGCTTTCCTAAAGGGCATGACCCCAGTTTGAGGCAATGTGGTAAAATACCTGAGAAAATAAACTCCAATAGAATAAAGGTTAATTGTGAATTAAAGTTCTGGAGGTTTCAGACCGTGGCTGCTTGAAACCATTGTTTTCTGCCTGTGTAAGGCAGCGGGTTGTGGCAGGAGTATATGGCGCAGGGAATTGCTCACCTCATGCAGCCAGAGAGCAAAAGTGGAAAGAGAAGGAGCAGTAGTCCCAACATCCATCCCCTTCCAGGGCACGACTGTGACAACCTAACTTCTTCCAGTGAGCTCCTGCTTCTTACAGGTTCCAAGAGTGCCTCAGGCTGGAGTCTGAGCCTTTAACGTGCTGGCCTCTGGAGGACTTTTAAGATCCAAATCCTAACAGGCACTAAACATCTGAGTATCAGTCAGTCTTTCATTTGTTGTTCCCCTTGGTAGTTTTGCTCAGTGATGTCTTCCAAAGAATGCCAAGCTTCCTTTACTGAAGCCAAGAATTGCAGCCAAAAGTTAAAAGCCTTTTTAATGTTTCCAGATGAGTCAATGGTCGTCCTAACACCCTGCGGAAGGGTAGAGTCCTAATATGTATCCACTACTGTCATCCTCTCCTATCAAGCATTAATCTCCCTGACCCTAATCTCTGAAGCAAATCCATCAAAATTCTGACTTGCCATATTTCCTCCTGGAGTGGTCATTAATTTCCAGCCTGTTCTGAAAGTGGACAAAATGTGTGCCCTCTCTCCCCAGTATAAATCAATACCAGCCTCTCCTGTGATGCATACCAGAGACTCAGTGTCACATTGTTGAGAAATGTGCCAACCTGAAGGAAAGTGAAAGTAAGCATTCCTCTAAGGGCTTTTGCTCCTAACTTCAATACTCATCCTGCACCCCTTTTTCCAACGTCTTCTCATTAACAGGCAATAAAGTGAGGGACATCTATTGCCTAGTTGACTATTCAGTTTGATCAGTGTGATCAATATGTTAGCCAATGCTTTCCAGGTACATTTCTCAAGTCCCATGAGTATCTCATCCCTGCTATTGTAAATGTCTTCTCTGAACACATCTCATCTTCTTAACTACTGCAGCAAGGGTTATGAAGGTGCTGAGATTTTATTATGCCACGGGCTAATGTGTTATATTTCTGCAAGGTTATGGATGTTAGCCAATATTAAAAGGTGGCTGAGTCGTGATGTGTTATGCACAACACTAGCAGTGTCCAGATTATCAGTTTTGATGCCACTTTCTTGAGTTTGTACCAAACCATTTGAAGAGAACAAGGTTATTGGTTACCACACATCATGCTTTTCAGGAAAATAAACACTGAGTTTAGGGGACCCTAAAAAGTATTTATGCCAGGTGACAATTTGCAATATATGTACCATTGTTGCCCCTGAATGAAATGTGTTTTGAAATTTTGTTGTACTTTTTACTTTCTTCTTCTTCTTTTTTTTTCTTTTTCTCCTTGAAATAAAATGGATTTGGGAGAAAAAAATATGTATACCTTCCTCATTTCTTTGAAGGGAGATATAATCCATCTTCCAAACTAATAAGTTCATTCTTTGCTGCATAAGGCAATACTCTTTTTCTTCTAAGACTGTTTGGTATGGAAACATTCCTGAAAAAAATAGTAGAAAATAAATGACTTAATGAAAAAAATACACACATGTAACAGACCCAAGGAAAATTGCCTCTCAAGAGCTTAGAAATAACCTACTTGATCCCGAGAGCAGTATCTGCATCCTGAGCAGCCTGCTGTGATCGCCATGATGGCTCTGAGGGGACTGGTCCCTTTTCTCTCTGTGCGCACAAAGAAAGTGTTGCTCATACAGTGCATGGAAAATGTGTTCACTGGTAGCCACTGGGGGAAAATAGAAAAAGAATAATAGATAAGAAATAAGGGTATTTTGTTTTCATAATCACTACAGTTTGCGTTAGAGTGTACTTTATTCTAACCAATAAAGAGACTATCAGACAATAATTATTTCAGTGGAACCTGATATACATACATGTACATATATACATATATATGTATGTATATATAAATGTGTCCCTCTTCAAACATTAAAAATAATGTGACTGTATTTATAAAGGACAATTAAGAAAATATTTGGTTAGGTGGGTATGCGTAATGAAAATACATAGTAAGAAACCTTTAGGGAATTCGTTAGAATTTAAAAAAAGCTAAATGCATAGAAGGAGAAATTTTGAAAATATCAATGTGAAAATGTTTTTATGCACATAATTCACACTTTAATACTGATTACTCAGACTTCTTCATGCATAGAGCCAAGTATGGTGTATCTTTGTTCTGTTTACAAATAAATAAAGATACACGAATTCTAACTTCTGCATGGTAAAGAAGAGCTATAGCACTAGTGTTCAGCTTATTAGAGGTTAGTTAGGAATGCTGAAGTAGAGGTTGATTTATATATGCAATGCATTAAAGTTAAAGATTCAAACCCATGCATTTCTGTATTGTCTTACAGAAAACTGCATGTTGTATGTGTACAAGTTACAGTATAGTTGCATATAAAATTGAAATTAAGCTCATTTATCTTATCTATTAATATATTCTCACCCATTTTTCAAAGACGGTTATGTTCACTTTATTAGAATGAGTTTTTAAATAGTTAATAATCTAAACTTCAGATGTTAATAAAATAACACAAACCACTGAAAGCAAAGAAAAATTATATTTTTTCCATAATTGTCCATGGTACTGAATACCAACTAAAGATTCACTGATCTGTAACAGAAAATAAAATATATTTTTATAATAACTATATTATAACCACACATATGATAAAATATTCTTTTCTTTTGGATTTTTTTAGTGTAATGGACACCTTAGTGTGTATCTGTGTATGCATGGACTTATTTATGTATACAGAGTCTATCAAAATATATATACACATTTCAACAGCTCACTGTACTATAAATGTATGGAAGCTCATGGTACCACTTTGAACACCTCTTATAATTGTAGAGGCCAAAGGAAACTTGTATTATTGTCATGATGTCTCAATAAATTTAGTATCAAAATATTTATACTTGCTTTTCTTTTCTGATGTATACATTTTTGTTGGGCTCTGTATGCATAAATTTTTTAAATGTGACTCAATTTTATTTTAATATTGCAATCCTATGACAATTTTATGTATCATACTAAAATAAATAGTGATGTTCCATCTGTGCATTTTATTGTCATTGCATACTTTTAAACTGTATTCTTCAAACTGTACAGAATCAGAAAACAAAGTATATATATATATATATTATCTCTTTGTGAAGAAGCAAAATATTCACTGAAGTCACCAGTAATGAATAAAAGTCTTTTTATTTACAAGTAATATACAAATTTGGTTTAAGAACTATGATTACAGATAATAACTATAATGTATACTTTGCGATGAATTTTGTTAATGCAAAACCAACAGCAATACAGGGCCATCAGCAAGCTAAGCATAATTATATTATTGGCAAGAAAATTGAATTCCTCAAGCATGAGAAAGACATTTTCTTTGAAATCAGTCTGCCAATATCACTATCTTGAAGCACTAAAAATGATAGCATGCTTGATGGTTTACTCTTAATAGTTTTTATTAGGCATCATAAATTTATGAAGCTGTTTCTCAATAGGAGATTGCCTAAATAATACTATGATGTCATTTTAAGCACTAAGGAAAAAATAACTTGTATGCATAGCATATTTTTGTATTGTTATGTTAATAAATAACAAAACAGGGAGCCCCTTAAAACTCGTTCTGTTAGTGTTTTTAAAAACCAACCAACTGAAGATTAGCTAAAAATGAAAACACAATGCTTACTGCTTTTTAGCCCTTTTACTTCATATTTGTAGTGTTCTGATTCATTGTCTCTCTACTTATTCTTCTTTGTCTTCTTGTCTCAACTTCCTCTATACACACACAGAGCAATTTATCTTCAGAAGTTTTCTATTATAATACCTCTTTTTCTGAAGAGTAGCATTTTGATCAATAATACCACTATTCAAATTAATCTTGGAAATTATTTACCACATTGATGAATTTTCTGAGTTCTTTGTCACATGAAACATAAAATTAATCAGTCAGGGAGCATAATCACCAGGGCAGAAACAAACAGCGTTACACAAGGCTATCTACCCTGTTTCTCTTTTTGCTTTCACTTTTTAAAACTCTTACAATCATGATTTCCTCTTGTAACGCTGCCTCCAATGCCTGTATATACATTCTTGATTTTATAGTTATTTACTGAGTGTATTTATGCATGTCAGGCACCAAAGTAGTTTTAGTGAGTAAAACCATTGTTTGGTGATGGATATGGTCTCTACTGTTATTTTTAAAAGCTTACTAGGTTATCCCAATTTAGCCAAGGTTGAAATCAGCGACAACTTAATATAGCCTAACCTAATTTTCCCCACCTGAAACCCATCGATAATGATGTTTACTCCCATTTATTGTTGTATGATTTAAAATAAAATGTGTATAATGCCTGATATGAAGTAAGAGCCTAGCATGCAAGTTATTAGTAATAGTAGTCATAGAAATAGCAGCAGTGTTATTCATAATCCTTTGCCTATCGACCTGCATAGACTTAGTTTATCTGTTCACTTACTCAAGTAACAATTGCTCTGAGTCTGCTATTTTATCATTTACTAGTCTGTCTCTAGATAGAATGGCTACCAAAGCAAGCAGTGTTTCATTCTATAAGAACTTGCATTTTAGGTCAAGCAATACATACAATAAACAAATACAGAAACAGTAATAGAAAATAATTCCAGGATAGGTACTGGGAAGAAAAACTGAGAGAATGACAGTCTGTTACTTTGGATGTAACAGGGAAATCCCTCCTCCCTGAGATGCCATTTAAGCAATGTCCTCAATGGAGGGTGGAAAATAGTACATAACAGAGGTAGTTTTAGTGTAAGTGGTGAGAACAGCAAATACAAAGTCGCTAAGTTAGGTTTCTGATGTTTCCAAAGTGTACTTTTTCTTAATATATAAATCAAATTTTCAGCGTATTTATACTTTCAAGCAACATTTTTCCTTTTAATAAATGACAGCAAAATTTCACATGTAACCTCATTCATTCTTTTGATATTACAACAAATATGTTATCAACAAAAGTATCCCTATTTTATAGAAATAACAAAGAGATTCATTAATATTCAGTGTTTTGTTAGGATTCCAAAATGTGTATGAAAGTTGTAATTAAAATAGGTTCCTAAATTGATCTTCCTCTAGCAGTATTGAAATATGGTCTTTGAAGTTATGAAATCATACTTTCATATATGTTCATTGTGGTAATTCTGTCTTTACCTATCAGCAAATATTTGAAAATATCTCTTGCCTGAGATTATACTCATGCAAATACACTAACATAAAATACTCTAAACAGAGCGTTAATGGCAATACTTAGAAATTTACTTATAAAATTAATAGAAAAATATGTTAGAATGGGTTTTAAATATGAACTAACAGTTGATAGAGGAAATAGAAGTAGACTTGTAGTAAATTTCAAAATCTACACTTTTGGATGGATAATGACCATTGGATTTTTGGTAATAAAAATAGCTTCTTACCATATTTTATGCCCCCAAGATAACAAATGTGCACCCACACACACACACACACACACACACACACATGTATGCTGACTCATCTTAATTCAAGAAGTTAGAGTAGTGTTTTGGTTAAGAGATAAACTTTGACATTGAGGTGTACATAGGTTTGATTCCCCAGTGTACCCTCTAATTATATGATTATTTACAGATTAAATACAAACCTCAGTTTATTGGCTTATTAGGGAGAAATATCAAACTCGCTCCATACCACTGTTACACGAACACTGAAACTCTGATTACTCTATTAACAGCAGAAATTTATTCTCATTAGTTCCTGTTTCAAAGGCAAAAAACCAAAGCCATGCCTGTCAGAATGAAAGAGGCCCAGCTGGAACCTGCTACCTGGAGAAACACAATCTCCTTCCATCTTCATATTGTTTGACACAGCTAGAAATTTCACCAAAAAAAAAAAATCTATTAAAAAAACCCAACACTTTACAAAACAAAATCATGTTTAAAAGCATTCTTTTTACAGGTGACAAAGCTAGATGGAGTAGGTGTAACATGTAGGTGATACATGTTTCCCATTAATAATCTTAATAATTTAATTACTTGATGGGCATCTCTGTGTGACAAAGGCTTTTTGACAGAGGGCAGACTGCTTAAGAGTGGCAAGGTAATTGCCTGACACCTCAATAAATGAACCTTCTGATTCATTAGGGTTGAGTAGGGCCAGGATTGTTCTGTCCTAATGTGCTTCCAAACGATGTTGCTGCTGCAGATGAACAATTTTAATAGCAAAACTAAAGGAAAAACCACTGGGTCAGAGGTGAGGATTCCTAGATCTCTTGTGTGTATGGCATTAGATCCAGGTCTCTTGATCTAAAAAATAGGTGTGGTCAGATTTATGCATCCTTCTTTTCTGCTGGGATATGAGTATGAAAAGACCTGGTGTAGTATTGTGAGGTAGAGAGAGGAGGGAAATGCTTTTATTCTGCAATATTTTAGATGTGACTATCTCTCATTAACTATTCATATTAAATAATAAGATAATGTTGAGTTCTCTAGCTCATGGAAATCCTGAGAAACAAACAAGCTCTGAATGTTCCTTTGGTACTTTATCTTGTCCACCATCTTCATTTCAGTATCTGTTTACCCCTATATATACATCTTTAAAATAAAAAAGACTGGTGGTAACAAAAGAAGCTACATGATTCAGGTATTGCCTTTCAGCAAATATTTATTAAGAACTATGAAGTTTGAAGAATAATATCAGTTACTTATACTTTAGTATGCACTGTTTTAAAATGAGAAATGACAAACTTTTGAAATAGGAGATGGACCTATAAAGCTAATCATTGGAAATTTCCCATATAGGAAACTGAGAACCATCTTGAATACAGGAGGTTCCTGAGCTAGCAAGAGCTTCTCTGAAATATCTTAGGCTATTTCTGCCCTACAATGTGAAATCATTTAATGAAAAGAATTTTACTTAGCATTGTTTCTGTCATCATGATGAAATTGTACCTATTACAGGTTAGAAAAAGAAAAAAAAAGAGTAACACTACCTCATGTTTCCACAATGATCGCCCTTTATATCAAGTTATTATTTCATCCTTATGCCATATACTTATAGCAAAGACATTATCATCACCTCTAAAAGAAATGCCTGCAATCACTGAAACAACTGACATCTATCTTACATAATGGCAATTTAACCACATGGTAAAATGCTATTGTCACTTGATTCATTTTGATGGGAAGGATGTCACTGAAGTTTCATTGCTCCTATGAATTTTAATGGGAAAGTAAACCATTAGTGCCAAACTGACTACAGTATGTTTCTATGACACTGTAAAAATTGAGAATTTAAAAACTGACAAGCACTTTCTTATTATATGTTCTTAAAACTATGCTCATTTCTCATCTATTAAATACTTAAAAATACCTTCTGAAGTCAAATTTCTTTTCTGTGTCTTTAGCGGTGATGATGTGGTTTCTTGTCAAGGGAAATCAGAGAGGATGTCTTACGTGGGGAACACTCAAGACCAATTATCTGGATTTCTATACTAAGGACCTGTCTTTAAATATAGCCTTTCACAAGACAGTCTGGAGGTGGAGGGGAGGGTATAGTCAGAAAGACCTCAGTTCACTTGATACATCCTAGCTTAAAATTACCTTCTCAACAAAGCTGATCAAGATTTTACATCTGTAATTAATATTTTTGATATGCGCTTCTTTTCTTTTGAAGGTTCTCAAGTGTTTGGTTTCACAGGGCCAACATAACCATCATGCAGATTGATTTCACTTGCTCCTAAGCCAGTCCTGAGTCAAAGATGGGATCCTTGAGTACGGGTTGCAAGGTGCAGGCAGGTTAAGTGCAAAAAGACAAAAGACAATCACTTCCACAGGTGCTGCCTGGAAAGGCTTGGGCAGATTGAGATCTAGAAATAGACCACTGCTAGACTGTTCTGTGTGAGTCACCTCATCTGAGAAAGCCCAAACTTCCTCTCTTTAAGTCCCTTGGTGTTTCTCAGCTATACCAGCCAGGTCTCAGGCTTTAACGATTTGGAAGAATGCCAGCACATCTCTTCTCCAAACTCGGCTGTTGAAAGTCGCGTGGAAGCTCAGTAAGATCTGAGTCCAGGGGAAAATGAATGGCACAGCTGAGTATCATCAGGGTAATGATGGCATCTCATTGCTCTCTGAATCTGTTATTTGTGACAAAAATAGAGCTGGGATTTTCCTGGCATCTCAATTATAAGAATTAGAAGGAAAATGTGAAAAATGCAGGGGGCAGTGAGGAGAAAATTTTGGAGACAAATGCAGAGTACACTTAACTTTTCTTTTTCCCATTAGAAAATGCAATATTGCAAACAAGAGATTTGTTTTCAGTTTTAAAACAAACCATGTCCTCAATGACTTACTTTTCTAAAAAAAAAAAAAAAAATCCAGTGGAATTAAATTGTTTGTTGTTTTAATATTCAAATTTTAATGAGGGAGACAATGTGTCCCAAACCCCACATATGCTCTACCGAGCCTCTTGGCTTTATCTCTTACTCCATTTGCTGCTGTGGGGACCAGGTAAATTCCTGGAAGGTGCAACTCATCTGGTCTGTCTTTTCATGTCTTCCTTCCTGCCTCACACCCTCTCCAACACCTGCCACAGGAGCCTGCACCCTTGCTTTCCCTTTCCACAGAAGCTAACAGAAAATACAAAGCTACCTGCTAGGCTTTCTGACTCAATTCTTGACTTATAAGGAAATAGGAATACATGAATAAACGCCTTCCCCACTTCTCCAGCTTCCTCTGGATTTTTGACAATATTTAATTTTACTGATGTATCAGAAGTTTCTATAAGATTCAAGAACAGTTATATAGAATGATAGCAAGTTGAAAGATGCCTCTTTGAATTGGTTCTCCTGTATTTCAAGCCCTTTTCATATCTACCTGATCCTCATTTCTACCCCCTGAGGCCCTGTTATTAAGAAAATCTTATACACATCTTATACACATAAACCTTGTCTCATGCATACTTCCTGAGTAATGTAGTTTAAGATAAGTAATTTAATCGTCCCTCTTTTGCATTTGTTAGCTTTGAGTCTGTGTTACATAGTTCCTTTCAACCTCCACTTATCCTTTGGCCAGAGGTCATACTAATACTATACCCATGATAAAGGGATTATTCAGAAATTTATATCTCCAAAGAATAATACTACAGGAAACTCATGAGTAACAACCATTTTAGTTTTATTCCTCCCTGGTTCTGTTTATCATTGCTGACTAAAAGTGTATTCAAATTATCCCCTGGACTAAGGGTCATTGTTTGTGCTAATCTCCAGGTATGATGGAACCACTGATACAGTTTTAAGCAAGAGAAATAAAAAAAAAAACTTTTTTTCCAAGATTTGTAATTGTTGTTCTTATTCTATGTTATCTACATATGCACAAGGGAAAATAGTTAAAACAGTTTGCTCTGGTTTACTGCAGGAGGTAAAAATATTATACAGCTTTCTACCAAGGAAGGCATTATGCATATATTTTTCAGTGACTAAGAGGATTTCATTACCAGGTAGAATACTAAGTGTTCAAATTGATTTATAGACTAAATGCTGTGGGAAATTCACGACATCCTGAGTTCTTGGATTCTGCTAGGTGTTTTCTAATAAAGATATTGGTTCACTTTATTAGGCAGTCAACTAGTCATCCTTTATGGGCCACATGATCTTTAAAATTTTATTAAATGCACCATACACACTATAAAAATAATGCATAGAGAATGTGGAAAGAATTATGCATTACTTATTTATAGGGCTTTGATCTTCAAGCTCCAGGGAATTAAAAAATGTGTTGGAGTAGGAGGCATATTTATAAGATATATTTTCACATATTCAAATATAAAAATGTTTTGATATTATGAATGTGCATATGTACATGTGTAATGGTGTTTATACTAATATAGATTCATGTATGCAAATAAAAGAGCTACAATGACTTAATTGTAACTTCTTTTCAGTAATGTGTTGACTACCTCAATATGGCCTCAAAAACTAAAAATTGACAATATCTAATGAATATTTTTAACATACCAGATAAGAACTAAAATTTTGGTGTGTGAACTCTCTGGGTTAAAAGTAACCAGATGAGTTATTTAATTATTCTAACCTCAACTACATACTTTGTAATAGTTGAATAATGAGAAAAATAAAAACAGTAAGTAACACATATATAATAGAAAAACATTAAAGATATTATTTGACCTTCTCAACAAACCTAGGAAATGCTATACTTCCCTCTACAAGTGAAAGAAATTGGAACAGAGGATTTAGTAGCTTCAGTGGTCAACTTGATAATAGAGATAGGATTTAAACATACATTCAAGTTCCACTATATGGGCTATAGTATTGGAAAGTAGAATTTCCTTGCTGATGCTATGTTTTGATGTTGAATTATAAATTATTAAATACTCCAAAATAAGCAAAACTCTGTAATAGGTAAAACTGGCATGTAGTCTGCCATTACTGTGGGATTATTGTTACTCTTGCTTACTTTCATCTGTGGAGAAAGGCTGTTTTACACAGTGCCATTTAATATTCCAGAGTATATCTGAGGTTTGGAATTGCTTGAAAGAAGAAGATTCTATAAGACAAGACAATAGCAATATATCTCCAGTTAAAAAGTGAGCTAGCCTTCTTTAGATTAAAAAAATGACCATTTTACTTACCAAAAAAGGCAGCAAAAGAAAAGATAAACAAACGCACAAACAAACAATAAAGCAGTATCATTCCTATATAAACACAAATCTCAGGACAGTTATCCTGTTCAAGGTAAAAATTGTTTTAATATGTACACAGGGGAGGACAGTAAGATGAAGTTTAGATATACAGAAATGTAGTGATGTGATATCTTCAATTCTTACCACCACAAAATAGTCAAACTCAATATTTTATTATGTGGCAATTTGGCTTGAAAGTTAAATTTCTGCTGGGTGTGGTGGTGCATCTCCAATCTCCCAGCAATTGGGAGACTGAGGCAGGAGAATGGCTGTGAGTCAGAGATCAGCCTGGGCTACACAGTGAGACCCTACCTCAATATAAAGAAACGTATATTTCTACAGTAAGTAGTTAGTGTTTACTGGAAATCAGAAGTAAGTCATTTATGCCAAAGATTGTAATTTGTACATGAAATTAATATATTTTACCAAGGAACAAAAATTTGGAGAGAAAAAGTTTTGTTATGTTCCATTGTAATGGGTGTTCCAACAATGGAACTCTAGGCATCGAGGGATTAGCAAATATGCAAAGGATACAGAATCATGGCATTTGGAATATATGAAGTTATACATTTCTGATTAGTAGAGAAAGATAAGCATTTAATATGTGTAAAAAGGTGGAATATCTTTAAAGCAATTAGTAGTATTTATTTTAGTACCTATATTATTTATCTGTGAATCGTATCTTAGCTGAAAGGATTCATCACTGACCATCTTTTTTATAAGTGCATGCTCTATCTTCCTGGGATATTGATATGTGAGATTTTTATTATCAGATATGATAAGTAATTAGCAATTTTCCATATGACCTCAAATGAGCCCTGAGAACACCAGTCTATTTCTTGGCATGAGCTTTAGAGCTAACTAGACACAGAGATTAAAGAAAACTATTAAGGGAAAAGCAGCACAGTAAAAAACATTCACCAATTAAAAGCAGTGTTTTTTAGGAGCTTAAGGTCTGTCTTCAGATAGAAAAATTTTGAATCTCATAACCACATGAATTCAGAAGAAAAGTGGCAGACATAATTCAAATGCTAACATCTTTTTAGTGTCAAGTCTTAGCACATAGCTTTAAATAATTTATTTTATGTTATTCTTAATTGACATTAGTTCTTGAGAATCAACATTTAAGAGATATACAGACCAGTAGCTCCATGTATCTTGTACCCTGATCTTTTCCTTCATCTTCCAGGACTTTTATTCTGCTTATTTTGTCTCCAGTTTTCTTGTTTGGTGTTTCAGTCATGACTATGCTTATTATTGGTGTCATTCATTCTATAAACACTTAGTGATGGCCTACAGGAAAAATCGAGGCCCAATCAGTAATATAGGCAACAAACATGTAAAGAGTTTACACCTTACTGAGGAATAAAAAGGCAGACAAAGAGTAAGATTGCAATACTAAGGCTTTTGTTTTTAAAGATAAACAAAACTGGAAGATGGAAAAGGTACTCTGAATGGTCTGGAATTGGGCTTTCAGAGAAAACTTTTGTGTTCGTCACCTTTCATTGATGTGACAAAATAGCTGAACTAATCATATTAAAAAGAGTAAAGGTTTATTTAAATTGTGGTGTCATAAGATATAGCCAGTGGTTGGCTGGCTCCATTGCTTTTTGGCCTTTGACAGGGAAGAATATCATGGTGGGTAGCATGCATCAGAGCTAAGCTGCCCACCTAATTCTAGTGGAGAACAAAGAGAAAGGGAGGAAGGAGAGGATCCAGCGCCTCCTGAAAAGGTGTGGACCTGATGACAGTCTTCCTCCAGTTAAGCCCCACTTCTTCACAGTTCCTTCATCTCCTAACAGCAGTATGGTGTGGGGAAGAGCCTTCACCACTTGAAGGGGACATGTAAGATCCAAACAGTAGCAGCTTCCCAAAGGGGTGCTGAGCGAACTCCTAAAATATGAGTGGAAATTAGATAAATAACGCAGAAGAGCCTGGGAAGAAGACTGTTTAGTTTTCATTAAGAAGATTTTTATTCTTCCTTGGGTATCAAAACAATTTTCTAATAACTGACTTTAATTAGCTTCCAATTATAATGGAAGGTGAAGTTTATAGTAGTCCCATAATTCTTTTTTAAAGGAAATTTCTTGGTAGACAATAAACAGAAATCAGTAAAACTCAAAGAAATTAAGTAAAAAAATGATATACTCCATTAAGTCAGTCTTTATGGGAGGTGGGGTGGAATTTGAGATTTGTGCATAAATACAGTAACATGCAATGTTGTTAGTTTTCTGAGAGGCACAGAATAAGCAAAAGTAGGAGTTCACTACTTTTCTCTGACTTGCATAGGTTGACGTAATGGACTAGTGAGAAATCATAACCCTAAGCATAAGGCTTCCATGCTGTGCAACCTAAGCACTTTGTTCAGAGAATAAAGTAGCTATATAAAAAATTCCCCGGGAAGGAGATCCCATAGCATCTTGAAGAACCCAATGATGATTTTATGCATTGATTTCTAAAATCAGTGATTTTTTTTTTCTTGTGTCTATTTTAAAATATTGTAGGGCATTTGTAAGTTGTGAACCCTATAGCTCTGGAGAGAAAGAATTTTGCTTGCAAAAATGCTTATTCAGCATTCAGTGTTGCAACAGGTGTAACCGAGAGCTGGTGTGGTTACTGTTATCGTTGTGACTTCACCTTTTCCTGGCACTGGCTGCAAACTTTGCCTGTTTAGAAAATCAATTGCCTTTCTTTCAGCACTGATTGTGCTAGGGACATTGGTTTTTCATACTGAGCTCACATACAAAAACAAAGTGACAACTGAAAAATACTAATTTAAAATGGCATTGGGGAAAAGAAAAAAAGATACAGGATGGAATCTCAAACAGGGTGCTAGAACAGAAAAAGACATCTATGAAAATGCAAAGGTGGCAAAATTTGAATAAATTCTGGAGTTTAGTTGATAGCAATGTAACTACTTTTAAAAGTGTACTATTTGAGTGTTACCCGGATAGCATTTGGTGGCGTTCGGGTCCTGGCGGGGATTCCGGTGCCACTGGTGCCCACCGGACTCTGAGTGGCGGCAGCACAAGTCGGCTCTGAGCGGACCCAAGACATGGCTCACAACAAATCCCGCCGCGGTGGCTGAACTGTCCGCGGCGCAGCCAGCTGGTGGCAGGAAAGTTCTTACCTCTAAAGGCAATGCTGGGACCAAGATATGATAGCCAAGTTGCAGAAGAAAATCGGTTCCATCCCAGTATGCTCTCAAATTATTTAAAGAGTTTAAAGGTTAAAATGAGCTTGTTGGTAGACCTGACAGATACTTCAAGGTTCTATGACAGGCATGATATAGAAAAAGAAGGAATCAAATACATAAAACTTCAATGTAAAGGACATGGTGAATGCCCTACAGCTGAGAATACGGAAACATTCATTCGTCTCTGTGAGCGGTTTAATGACAGAAACCCACCTGAGCGTATAGGCCTTCATTGTACCCATGGTTTCAATCGCGCTGGTTTCCTCATAGGCGCCTTTTGGGTGGAGAAAATGGATTGGAGTATTGAAGCAGCAGTTGCTACTTTTGCCCAAGCCAGACCACCAGGAATCTATAAGGGTGATTATTTGAAGGAACTTTTTCGTCGTTATGATGATATAGAGGAAGCACCACCACCACCTGTATTGCCAGATTGGTGTTTTGAGGATGATGAAGATGAAGATGAGGATGAGGATGTAAGAAAGGAATCAGAGTCTGGGTCAAGTGCTTCCTTTGGCAAAAGGAGAAAAGAACAGTTAAAACTGGGTGCTATTTTCTTGGAAGGTGTAACTGTGTGTGTTACTCAAGTAACAACTCAACCAAAATTAGGACAAATACAGCAGAAGTATCATCAATTCTGTGGCTGGGAAGGGTCTGGATTTCCTGGAGCACAGCCTGTTTCAATGGACAAGCAAAATATTAAACTTTTAGAACAGAACCCATATAAAGTAAGCTGGAAAGCAGATGGTACTCATTATATGATGTTAATTGATGGCACAAATGAAGTTTTTATGATTGATACAGAAAATTCAGTGTTTCATGTTTCAAATCTGGAATTTCCGTTTCATAAAGATCTCCGTATGCATTTATCAAATACTCTGTTGGATGGGGAAATGATTATTGACAGAGCAATTGGACAGGCGGTTCCTAGATATTTGATATGTGATATAATTAAATTCAATGCCCGCCAGTTGAAGATTGTGATTTTAATATTCTTCTGCAGTGTATAGAATGAGAAATTATAAATCCCCGACATGAAAAAATCAAGAGCGGGCTCATTGACAAAACACAGGAACCATTTAGTGTCAGAAATAAGCCATTTTTTGATATTCATGCATCAAGAAAGTTACTTGAAGGAAATTTTGCCAAAGAAGTCAGCCACGAAATGGATGGACTTATTTTTCAGCCTGTTGGAAAATATAAACCTGGTCGACATGATGATATATTGAAATGGAAGCCTCCCAGTCTGAATTCTGATGACTTTTGCCTAAAGATAACAAGAATGTATGGAGAAGGGTTACTTCCTCAGAATGTTGGCCTTCTGTATGTTGGAGGTTTTGAAAGACCCTTTGCGCAAATCAAGGTGACAAAAGAGCTGAAACAGTATGACAACAAAATTATAGAGTGCAAATTTGAAAATAACAGCTGGGTCTTCATGAGACAAAGGACAGACAAAAGTTTTCCTAATGCCTACAACACTGCCATGGCTGTGTGCAATAGCATCTCAAATCCTCTCACCAAGGAGATGCTGTTTGAGTTCATTGACAGATGTACTGCAGCTTCTCAAGGACAGAAGCAAAAGCATCACCTGGACCCTGACACAGAGCTCATGCCACCGCCACCTCCCAAAAGGCCACGGCCTTCAACCTAACACTGGCCTCTGACTTTAGAGTCAAGGGAAAAGATGAGTGAGAACAATGCTGTTGCCCCATTTTTTGCAACCAGAGAAATTAAAAAATGAGTGTGACTTGAAAAAAAAAGTGTGCTATTTGTGTAAGATGCAAACATACTGTACATAAGTGTACTGTACTGTATGTTCCAGGGGATTGGGTGAAGACTAAGTGTAAGTGCTGTACAATATTTACCACTTTATGTAATTCTAAAATTATTGGCCTCCAAAGTAAAGATTTAATTCATATACAAGAGCATTGAGGAGAAAGAAGTAAATTAGTGACTGTTTTTTACTTTGTAAGTCATTTAAAATTATCTGTTTGTCAATTTCGTTGTACTGAAATCAGCACAATAACTGAAATTCCAGTTTGAAATTATTTCCTTTCTCATTCTATTGGAATTTACTTTTTGTTTCACATTAAAATGTCTTTGTGGATCAAATAGTAAAACTAAGGTTTTATAGAGCAGAAGTACTCATATTTATGTTTAGCTGTTATCATTTAAATGACTGTCAACATTTTTAAAATTAAATATTTCACATTAACCTGCAGATTCCTTGGTTCTCTTTGAAAAACTGGAAGTTTGGCAAAACTTGGGTCAGATCCAGATATTTCTCAACACTTTGAGTAAAGACATTTTTCCCTGGAATATGTTTGTCCTTCATTCCCCCATCTCAGTAACCAGATGGATCAGCTGCGGACTTTTAAACTTGCACAGCCTGATTTTGAAATTTTAATTTTATTTCTCACTCCTACATAAATATGATGTTTTTAGTTTTAATAACTGAAATATTTTAGGGATTTAATGAAGCTAATTTGACTGTCAGCCTGTCAGGGTAAAGAAACCATCTCCTGGAGCTTCATTTGTGAAGTATTTTAAATCTTTTATGGTGGTCCAATCTTCTAAGTGTTATCTACCTCATAATAGTACATAAAGAATCAATTTATTTTTCTTTCTGATTCCATGTCTAGGTAGTTTGTGACCAATGCATTGTTTTTATATTTCTTTGAGTGATAACCTTGTGCTAAGACCTCCTTGTTTTTTGATTTTTTAAAATTGTTCAGAAATTTTTCTTAGATGGCTGTGATAATGCGATTCTGTGTGCCATTCTCCAGAAATACAAATGAGTAAAGTACTAACTTCGCAAGATTTCTTCACTCTTGGTATTCAGTTGAATATTTTAGTTTATACCTTGAATTTAATAATAGTTTTAAAGTATTATTATTTGTATAGAGGAATAGATTCTCTCACATATATTGTTTCTTATGCCCCCAAAATTGATTGATTCAATTTTTCTGAAGTAATTTTCTAGTCCATAAAATTACATTTTTCTCTTGTCTTATAAGAATGCCACTTTAGAAGGATATTCTACTTGTTAAGCAGGAAGAGGTTTCTAAAGAAACAATGTTATTTGGGGAAATGGTCAGGTATTACATTGACTTCTTATCAGCAAAGATTCTTTCAGTCTATTAGTATAAACAAAAAAGATAATAAATCTACCTAAAAACAAATTGCTTTGAGATCCATTAAAATCACTTAGCATTATTTCCATTGGCAAGGCTGCAATCTATCCCTAATATTTTTATAGAACCATTGTCATATGGATTATAAGGAAATATTAGCCCTTCATTTTATGTTGGATCTATTTAAAATGAATGTTTTATGTATTTAAAAAAATATTCTTTAATCCAGATTTTTACTTGACTTGTCTCTATTTACCACGCCTCAAATTGTCTTGTATAAATGAGCTTCTAATATTAAGAAACAGTGCTTCTTAATCTGACCTTCAGTTTATAGTTAGTCTCTCACATATATCTCTCAGGGCAATCTATGCATTTCCTTTGTAACATTGTCATAATTACATAATTAGCAGTAATTGACTTGTGACCATTTCTCTTGGTCCTTTTTATGAGGGGTTAGGCAGGCAGGCTCTGGTCAGTGCCTTCTCGACTATAGACGTTCACATGGTCAAGTGAATAACACCTCTTAATACTTAAGAATGATTGAATGAATAACTGGGCAAGCAGATAAATGAATAAATTCACATGCCCCTTCATTTAAAACTAAATATTTTAAAGCAGCATATAGTGCCTTATGAATATATACAGTTTTACGTGAGAAATAAGTAAGATAGAAATGAAGAATAAGTATATTTGCTAACATTTCTAAGTTAGACAGGAAAAAGTTATGGTTTGATATTTAGTTCTTTCTAAACATACTATTTTTATTTTCCAAATCTATCCTGCATTGGTGCCTGGATAATCAAAACATTTATGTTCACATGCTGAAATCAAATGCCTTCTATAACCTCAAAGACTTTTCTTTTGATATAAAAAGGCTTTAGCCAATCACACATGACCTTTTTTTACCTACCACTATTTAAATGATTCTTTAGATATATTTTTGGAAATTTTGAAGTTTTCTTATATACAATGTTATTTAGGTTTTTTTTTTTTTTTCTGTTGCCTGGAACCCCATCCTGAATTTCTATTCTCATTTCATGTGTTCTAAGTTTTTGAGTTTCAATTTCAACATTACATTCATGACACATTTTCCAAAATCCCAAGAAAGCAGTCACCCACTCTTATTTTTCCATTCTACTAACTTTTATCTGAGTCCACATGGTCCTTCATTATTATGATCTGTGTGTGTTAATTTAATGCTACCAACTCTTTTCATATGGAAATAGAATTGAATGGCTGTTGATAAATGAATAAGTTCATAAATGGTTTATAATAGATCATTATCAGATATTCATTAATTAGACTTTTGTCTAAGAAGAAAGTTTATCTAGTACAAGTGATAAGTAAATTACTCTGAAATGCTTCTATAATTATTTTTTCTTGAACTTTATTGAAATATTTAAATTGTAAACTTTGACCTTTTTATTTCTTACATATAGATATATGTTACTATTTGTTAGTTTTTCAGAATGAAAATTTTTGAACATTAAGTGTGCAGGGTATACTAAGGCAACTTGTCGTGAGGAAATTAAATCAGTTGACACTGACATAAAGGAACCCAGTAGGTAAATAAGTTAAGTACCATATTACTACTCTAATAGAAGTAAGGATTTGGAAGAATGAATTTTAATCAGTAGGTCAAGAGCTCAAAGAGAACATTTTCAATGAAAACAAATGTGAAAAAACACAGAAATAACTTTTAGAATCTCATCTTGAAATTACAAATTGTTAACGGACTTTTCTTGCCTTTGAAGATATTGTTCAGTTAGCGTAACACTCAGAGCACCACACTTTTGTGTACATTTACCTCCTGGTGTCAGTTGGATACTATTTTATTTTTATTTTAAAAATCATAATGAGAGTCAAGTGTGGTGCCTCTCACCTATAATCCTAGCTCTTGGGAGGCTGAGGTAGGAGGATCGCTGTGAGTTCAAGGCCAGCCTGGACTATATAGCAAATTGAAAAGGCCAGCCTAAATTACATAGTGAGACCCTGTATCTAAAACTAAATAAAGGAATACAAATTTAAATTAAAAATCATAACAAATCAGTAATTCACATAAAACCTCGTGTTACTGATTTTAATGTCATATGTGTTCCCACCATTAATACAAATAAGATGATTCACTGATACGAACAGCAAGGAGACGGAACACGGAGTACAAATGTGACTTTCAGAACTAACTTAAATTAATAAATTAGTGGAACAAAAAATAAACTTTCTTACTTTTTTGCCTATGAGATCTGAATATTGTATTTTTCATCTTAATTGGAATTGCATTTGTTGGATTTTAATCAAATTTATCTGATCTTGTGTAACCGGCTTCTTGCTGATTTTAATTCTTTCCCTTTCATAGCACCTTTTTCGTTATTATTCCTACTCACAGGCTTTCTTTCAGAGAAGACAAGGATGAAACCTCCATTCTTATGCAAATGACACTGTTGTAGCTCAAGATTGGTCCTAATTGTTCCTGCATTCCTGACAGTTCTGTCAGTTTCTCATGAAGACATAGAGAATATGGGGTGTCCGTTAATATTATGAAACTGAACCACTCTGGGGTGATTCTAGATTGGTTTAGATAGACTTAATTTCTCACCTTTGACTGCTTGTGTGTGTGTGTGTGTGTGTCTGTGCATACATGGCCTCTTTGTGACTGTCAAACACTGGGAGATTTTTACTGATTCACAGTTTCCACATCCTCTCAACTGTAGTTGTATAGCAGATTTCTGATTTTAGGTCCATAATTTAGCACTTTTCAGGTAGATTATATTGCATAGTATACTTTTTGTTAAATTAAATGTTTTAATTGATGCATAAAAGCATCAAAATGTACCTATTGAAGGGGCAACGTGATGTTTTGATACACGTAAACTTTTTTTTATTTAAAGAGAAAAAAACAGAAAAAAGGTAGAAATATTACAGAATTTCAAGAAAAGAAGATAAACAGTAAGAACTCACTAGTTGATACATTACATATTGTTTTTTTAGAAATAGTTTTTCAAGTTACAAAATTAAAGCACACAAAGTAGACACTCAAGCAGTGAGAGTGCAAACAGATCTGTTCAGCAATCCAACAAGAACCTAGAAATATGGTCATCAATTCCACACACCTAAACATACATGTAGCTATATCTTTTATAGAGCTTCCTATTTCCCCTTTTTTTTACATTTTAAAAATTTTATTTAAAGAGAAGGAAAAAAAAGCAAAACAGAAAAAAGGGTAGCAACAATAAAGAATTCTAAAAGAAAGAAAGAAAAAAAAAAGAAAATGAGAAAAAGCCCTGCTAAGAAATCAGTAATTTATAAATTACATATTGTCATCCTGGATGTAGTTGTTCAAGTTACAAAGTTAAAGGGTACATAGTAAACATTCAGACAGTTAGACTACAAACAGCTCTGCTCAAAGATCCAACAAATATTCAGCAATATGGTCATCTATTTTACACACTCAAATATACATGCAGTTATATCCCTTAGAGCATTTTCTTTCCTCTCTTTTTTATAATAGCAATTACACACTTTGGTTTTATTACACTTGTAGTTCTTATTTACTTTTTACACTAGAGACACATTATGATATTTATAAATATGATTCTTATTTATTTCACTAATGAGGATAGTCTCAAGTTGTCTCCATTTGCCTATGAAGGCCTCAAGATCATCCTTTTTATAGCTGAGTAATATTCCATTGTATAAACATGCCACATCTTTCATCCACTCTGCAGTTGATGGGCATCTTGGTTGATTCCAGGATTTAGCTATCACAAATTGGATGCATGTAAATATTGTGTGATGTTTAATCACAGCATCATAGCAAACATTTATTTCTTCAAACATTTATGGTTTCTTTAGGATGCAAAATCACTTCTTTTGGCTTCTTGAAATGTAAAGTGCATTCTTTTTATCTATTGTGCAACAACACACTGTAACAACTTATTCCTATCTAACTCTAAATTCTTATCCATTTATCCCTCTCCTCACAAATTTCCTTGGCCTTTGGTTACCATTACTGTGCTTTCAACATCTAGGAAATCTATCTTTCTCTCTGTGCTTAGCAATTCCACTTAAACAATGATGTCCAGTGTTACCTACGGTGCTGCAGGATTCCTTTCATTCTATGCCTGGATAGTAATGGATCACATTTCTTCATCCATTCATCACTATGAGGGACACTTGAGCTGTCTGCTTCTTGAGTACGACAGTGTAGGTGTCTGTTTATCAGATCGATTTTACTGACTTTGTCTCTATCTCCACTACTAGAATGGCTGGGTAGAATCTCTAGTCTTAATATTTAGCAACCTTCACGCAGCTTCCTATAAAGCATATACCCTCTTCTCCATACTCTTGCTTGCACCAACTACCTCTAGCCTCTTTGGTAATAGATCTTTTTTATTAGACTAAGGTGCTAAATTCTTTTGGTCTTAATTAGAATCTCATTGATCACATACTCATTGGCCATTTGTTTATCTTCTTTTGAGAAATGTCTATTAAGGTGTCTTCTCCAGGTTTTTTCATTATTTTTATTCTTCTACTTTATTTATTCATTCATCTTTTAGAGGCTAGTCAAATTTTCTGGGTTCGAACAATCCTTCCATCTCAGCCATCTAAGTGGTTATGACTAGGGGTCTAGTTTACCATGTCCAGCAGACGGATCTTTAATTTTGAGATATGTGACACCCTTACATATTGTAAAAATTAAATTTTTGTCAGATGATACATTGTCTCTTCACTCTATTGATCATCTCCTGTGTCATGCGTATGTGACTGGTGCTTCGATAAGCATTGTGTTGAGTGCATAGATTTCTTTTAGTAGTATTGGCAGTTTAACCGTATCTGTACAATAGTTTCAAAACAAGGAGTATCATCCTTTCAGTTTTGTTCTTCCTTCTCAAGATTGCTTTTGAGGGAGAAAGAGGTGTCATGATAGATGTCGAGGTTATCAATCATGTTGTAAAGCATGATAGTAGGAGTGGAGTCGTGAAAGTACTGGTGGTGGATGAGCAAAGAAGGATTAAAACTAAAATTGGAACTCACGGGTAGGACTTGTCCTAGTCCGACTCTGTGACTGAGATGTCACCACAAGGCCTGTCAGTGTTCGAAACCACAGATTTCAGAAACCATTTCCAGTCATTTAATATTTATCATTGAGAATATCTGTTTCTGCCTCACAGGACCCAATCAGAAACCCCTAAGTAACTGAGATTCTTTGTCAGGGTGTCTTCCTTTGTGTGGGCTACTCTGACGTGGTGCACATCACAAGGTATGGCTTTTACTTCCTCATCATTGTTATGGAGCTGTACCCAGTTAGACTTCAAATTCTCTAAAGAACAAATTAAAGATGCTAGAAGCAATAGAATTTATGAAATTGAAATAAATATTGCCTGTCTGTCTACCATATTCTGTGCGTTGGAAGAAACAGTCTATTACCTTGTTAAGGTCGTTACTGTCAAATAATGTCAGTTTACTCTGATTCTAAGAATTGTTATCTTTCTCTGTGCATAATTAGGAAGTCACTGTAGATATTAAAATTAAAATTGGCATTACTTCTCCTGGATTCTAGACTACAGTGCTTCCTAATTCAGAAGTAAACAACAACAAAAAAGGAAATATTGCAAATACATTTGAATTCAAATAGATTTCTCAAATGCATTTATTATTTTTCATATCACGTGTCAGTCAACAATAATAATAGTGACATTTCTTTGAGATAGTGTAGCCATCATTGGACAGTAGTATACTTTTAGACCCTACTCATGTTATTGAACATCTCAGGAGAATTCATTCAGAGTACACGGATAGCTGTAGGATATAATCTGAAAATCTTTGCCCTCATAGATTCTGTGGCTGATACAGTCTAAGATCTAGGTAAGCAACTAAAGGAACCAAGGTCCCAAAGTTTTGGATTTGCTCAACTGTAAACACAAATTTGAAGAAGCAAAAATAATTGAAGAACTGCAAATCTATTTGAGATTTAGATTATTATACTCCTAGTAAAAAAAGAAATATTCCTTGTCATAAATCTTCCAGCAACTCAGAGACATAGTTTTGTAGCACCAGCCAATTAATTCCATTTTTCACAGCATTAGTAAATCCTTGGTGGATAAAAACAGTTAACAAATGTGGAAGCTCAAAGTGTCACTTAATCTAAAGAAAAAAATACACACTGTAAACATGAAAATCAAACCCAAAATCTCTGGTGGAACTCTCATCATCTAATCACTTGCGTACTCATTGATTCATGCGTTCTCCTCCGTACCAGAGGGACTTGTGGAGCTCTGGCAATGTTGTGAATACATTGTGTTTGCTTTCATGCAGCTGACGTTCTAGTGATGAAGGTGGACAATAAGCTGTGTGTGTATGCACACTTTTGTATATTTACCATATGTATCTGTGTGTGAGGTGATACTTAAAGATGTAGAGTTTAGAGGCATTTTCAAAAGAGGCAATTTATGGAGTAGAGTTACAGATCTCTACACGTCCTCCAACAGAGGAATAAACAGAAACATGCAGCAGTAAAAGATTTATTCTTGTACTGGAATACAGGAGGAAGCCACGTGAAAGCATTGGGAAGCAAATTTCCCCAGGCTTCCCAAGGGCAGGTGGTGCCCATATCTTCTATCCTTTTTTCAAGCAGAGGTCCGGCCCTTTGTCTTCATCATTGAATGTAGAGGGAGGGAGAGGTGACACCTGCACAGTAGCTTTTCATGCTTCTATAAATGCTGAATCATATTAGCGTTTTAAATCTCCACCTACAGGTGTGCATTTTCTATGATGCTGAAGCTCGTTACTCTTGGGCAAAAGGTTAGGTAGGGTTGGCACAAGACGTCTCCCTTGCCCCTTAGGCGGAACAGAGGCTTAGATGTCAAAACATCACAGCCTACTAGTCGACTTCATAGTAGTTGTTGCACCCAGATTCTGTAATTTATATCTTATCTCCTTGTGTCCTTCTCTTAGTACTAATTGAACATGATGAGAAAAACAGCAAATAGTGAATTAGGAACATTCTCAGTGTGTGTCAGAAAATGAAAGTAAATTATTCGGAAAGAATTTTATGGAATTTTCAAAGCTTGAGTATCTGTTTGAACATGATGACAAAAGTCCTTCCATCTAAAATTTCATAAAGGTCTAGAAGGAGAGAGTGAAGAGAATACAAGGAGCTCAGAGACAACTATAGGCAAGACGAAATTGTTCATACTCTGTGCAGAAGAATCCTAAAAATATAAATCATCCTTTTCTTACTCAATGAAAAACATAAAATGTCAGTTTGACTTACTTGCATAGTGGAGAAATCCTATGTAGTACAAATCTAAATGCCTGAAGGTTGTAGTTTCAGCAAAATATACTTCATTGTATTTAACCTTATTCCTAAGTCATTTTTTGAATGCCTTCCCTTTCCAGTTAACAGTATGTGTTTAACCTAAGGCAAAATAAAAAATACATATCTTGACAGAGAAGCTAGAGACTTTCTCTTTGTCCTTTGCTCCAATACTTATGCCTTTTTTCTTTAAAGAAATAATGCCTGTAAGCCTATTTGAAGATTGCTTTGTAAATATTGGTTTATCTTATTCTATAAATAAAACTAAAAACTGGTACAATGGCCAGTCTTATCTTTCCTGTTTAAAAATATGAGTGCTTTATATATGAAACAAGGAGAGTATTATAAATACCTACTTTGTCTAAGGCACTAGGAGTTACTAGAGCTATAGGAAAATCATAGAAAATTGGCTTATCAATTATGCTTTTTTATGCTCTCTTCACAATGGTCATGGACCATTCATGCTGAATTTGTGAGGTGTGATCAAAACACAGAATGGATGTTGAAATTTCACAAAATGTAATTATGACAAAACACATTGTCATACACCCCATGTGAATACCCCTCCTTGTTACAAACAGCCCATTGTTCTTCCCACTTTCGGAAACAATCTGAAGTCTTCTTTCAGAAGTGTATGGTTGCACCCTAGTGGCTACCTGTTTCCTGAATTGATTCTAAACATTTACTTTTCATGATCATTTTGAGTTTAGAGAAGAACCAAAAGTTTCAAGGTACCAGATCCTGTGAATAAGGTAGATGAAGACCTATGGTAATGCTTTTAACTTGCTTTTCCATTGAATGACACTTGAGAGCAGCATTAACAAAATTTTTGATCACACCTCTTAAGGAAAGGCATGAAAGAGGACTCCAGAACTCCTTCAGACAGTAATAATAATGAGAACTAGAGTGCCCAAAATAAGAGGATATTTTGATGGAGAATAATGGTAATGTTATGTTTTACTGCAGTAATTTTTTTATTGTAAGCATTCACCATATTTTTTATTTCATTTCATATTTTCAAAATTATAACCATATTTTTCTTCTTGGATGAGTTGGATCTTTTCAGTTGAATTACTAATTATTAGTACTATAAAAGAGAAATATACATTTTCATATGTATACCTTCTTCAAAGTCAACTATTGGGATTCTTAAATATAGCATCTTTATATTATAGATAAATTATTAAATCACTTGAATATAATTAAGCAAAAATTAAATGTAAATAATAACAATTTTGTTGCTTCTTCAAATTCTCTAAACTTTTTCAAGGTTTTTTCTAATTTATTGCCTTTCCTAAAACAACTTCTATTTTTAATGACAAAAGTTTTCATGATTAATTGAATAATAACTTGTTTTGATTTATTCATTTCTTGTCATGTTTAGAAAGCTTTCTCTTTCTGAAACAATTTTTCTTTGCTCTTAAACCAGCAATTGTGTTTGATTTACCAAATGTACTTCACTATAATACATCTGCTGCAGTGACATTTATTTGCCATTTTTGTCTTTCTTTTTTAATAAAAGCCTATTTCAGATAAAAAAATCAGTTGTTTTTAAATTTTTTATTAGTTCATGTTTTCAGTATATGATTATTAAATTCCTTGTGTGAATTTGGCACAAGTACATAGCACGTCTTTACTCTTTTTTTAATTCCTCTCTCCTCTCCACTTCCTTATTTCTCTATCTCTTAGTCCTCTTAAATTTGCAAAAGTTCTAGTCCTAGTTTTCTCTTTAATTTATTTATTCTTTGGGTTCTCATAGAACCATTCAATATTTACCTTTTGTGTCTTATATCTTTCATGTAATATTATGGCCTCAAAATGCATGTATTTGCCTACAACTGACTCAAACGGACCATTCTTTATGGGGGAGCCACACTTCATCATGTGTAAATCTCACATTTTATTTGTCCATTCATCTGTGGATGGAAATACAGGGCACTTCCAAGATTTAATTATTACAGATTGTGCTGCTATAAAATGGGTATGCACATATCACTGTAATATGTTATCTTTAACTCTTATGGGATGACACCAGAAGGGAAATAGCAAGTACAATTTCTGTTTGTGGTTTTTGAGGAATCTCCATATTCATTTCCATCGTAGCTGTAGTACTTTAATTTATAACCACAAAATACATGAATTCAGTGTAATTCAGTACAAATAACAATCTTTTTTTACCATAACACATTAGAAAAACTTCATGATAAAATAAATATCCAAAAATAATCAAGAAAATTACAAAACTGAACAAAACGCAGATTTATATCATTTATGTTAAAAATGATAAACAGTAGGTTACCCATAGAAGATGAATAATATGTCAGTCAATTAATACAAAAAATAAAGCCTCATTTGTTCACTTGTCAGTTATTTATACAGAAATATATTTAAATATATATATTATGTAATATAATGTAACATAATAAATATAATGTAACATAATAAATATAATGTAATATAATTTTTGTGTTCCTGGATATTAAAACTAGCATCTTCACAACTCCATTCCTATTTATTTTTTATTTTCTTATTTTTGAGATAGGTCTAATAAATTATGCAAGCTGCATCTGAACTTGTTGTCCTCATGTTTAAACCTCTCAGAGTTCTGGGATTCCAGGTGTGCACTACCACACCACACAGGCATTCTTAATTAGTAGAGGGTAAAGTGGCATTTACTGTAAGTGCCTGTTATCCCATATCATACAATGATAGTCTTCAGATAAAACATTTAAATATAATAAAATAAAACTATGAATGTATGTGACACAAGATTACATTTCGTTCATAGATTTGAGGATAACTTTTCCGAACAAACCATAAACTACATGACATAAAAAATGATTCTGACTCATTTCCATGCACTTAAAAATATTTGAAGATAAAAATCAATTCTTCACAAAACTTAAAAACTTAAAAACCAATAAAAGAGTTAGAAAATTTTGTAGCAGACTTAAAATGATTAATATTGGTGCTACACTGAGGCTCTGTAAATCAATAAGAAACAAGAAGATGAGTAAAATTATTCAAAGAAAACTGAGCAAGAAAAATAGAGGCAACATGAAGAGTAATATTAACCCATAATAATGTTGTATATGGAGAATTGGAAATTAACACGTATTCACATATTAAGTGAATGACAAAGAACAAATAATTGATATTATGAGAATATAAAGCCCTATTTTCTTTCTTGTTTTTGAATGTGTATTGAACAAACTTTTGGAGAATAAATTAGACATATTTTGACATACTAATCTTTTTTCAGTAATTTTATCTTGTAATAATGACAAAAATGTAAATTATAGATAATTGCATAAGTGTGCAGATAAAGGTACTATGATTTTCACTCAGTTAAAATGAAGATATTATAGTTGACAAACTAAATGCAGATATTACAGGTCATTTTTACATATCATTTAAAGTTTTTCTTTGCTGTCTTTGTGTAAAAAATTATTTTCAGTACAGTATTTTCCCATTTTTCTGTTTATTTGTTGGGATTCTTTGTCAACAGCAAGAGAACATTTAGTCTATAGGCCATGAAAATGTTGTACCAAGGATCTCTAATATTTGATCCTATTGGAAATGTGCCTACATTATGAAACTCACCATACTATTAGTTAATGGAATAAGTAAGACCTTGCTGTCAAAAAATCATAACTGTCTTTATATCTTAGAAACCAAAGTATTTCAGAGAGTCACCAAGTAGTAAATACAGGAAAGTTATTTCTACTAACTTAAAACCAACTATGTTACAATTGCTGCTAAATTATCCTTGCTATAAACTTCTTAGAATTTTTTCCGCATACTGTATCAGGTTACTAGAAATAAAATATTTATATTAATTTATGTCCAAATAATATATTGTGGATACAATAACACATTACAGAGTTCTCCGTGAAGGAATTAAAAACCTTACAGAAATAAACAATATGTAGGCATGGCTTTTGTTATAAGTATGATTATTGCACATAAGTCTATACCTGAGGAAGAAACCATCTATTCTGACACAAGTAAAATGTAGGATGAGATGAAATGCAAAACATTGGACTGGAAAAGAAGCTGAGATCCTTTGGAGGACAGGAAATAGACACCACATTTTCAAGAAACCAAATAATCAAATATGTGTGTTAGAAAGATAAATATAGTAACACTGAGGGTGATGAGGGTAATTGGAGTCTTGAAATGGAGTTGTAAAAATGACTAGAAACACAACACGTTGCAAAAAAAAACCTAGGAGTCCTGAGATCTTTCAGAAGAGAAATATTTATGGCAGGGAAGTGGAGGGGCTTATTAAAAAATGCTTAATTAAAAGCTTCCTAAAATTATCACCTGTAATATCCAATGCAGAGAAAATTAATCTAGAAACCAGGAGAGATGCCAAAGATGGTGCTGTGAATTTGAGAGTTGTCAACACAGACATGAACATCCATGTTTAAAAATAAATTAGTTTATTCAAGAATATTAAGCAGAAAGAGGCTATAAAATCTATTTAAAATTATGCTTTTTAAGGGTCAGATAAACAATCTAGTAAAAGGACAAGAACTATTTAAAACATAGAGAGTTCAGTACTATATAAGGGAAGGCAGGAGATTCCTGAATTCTAGTACCTTCCATTGTTGCTTAAATAGCAAGTATGTAGAAAAATTAAGAGTTTAATGGATTCTGTAATTAGGAGCTCATTGCTGATAGAGCAATGTCAACATTGAAATCAGAACAGAAATTACATTGAAATAATATCAAGGGTGCAAGTGGGAAATGTGGGGGAATATGTTATAAGCATAGAATGATGTTTTGCCAGGGGGATGCACATGGGTACTAAGTAGAAACTAGAAGAGGATAATGTGAGTAGGATTTTTAATGGGATTGCACAAAAGTGCAGAGCAAATGTAATGGCATCTATGAATTTTATAGTAACCAAGAAGCAAATTAATATACACACTCTTACTAAGCAGAAAAAATAATTAGAAATTGAAACATTAAGGCTTTTAACTTTTGTGGGAATTCATTAAACATGTTTAAATATAGCTCTTTTTTAATGGTCTTAGTTGTCTAATTTACAATCTCTGCAACAGAATAAATGGTTTTAATATTGATGTCTCTCAGCTGTGCTATTATGAGTCCTTGAATACTTAATAAATAGAAATAAAAATATTTTTCAATTACTTAATCAAAAGTTTTACTTCTTTGTAGATTTTTATTAACATAATATTGGATAAGTGTACTTCTCTATAATTAAAGTAACCAATTTACAGTCAAAGGACAGTTTACTATGTCTCACAACTTAATTTGTAATTAGTTTTCAATGAATATAGAAAATACCAAGCTTGTGACTCTTTACATGGAGCTCTTTAATATTGATGTGGTATTAGAAAACCATAAAACACATTTTGATGTGTTTTTTGATGTGTAATTTTGATTTTCAAGTTTATTGAAAGACATTTTATTCCTAGGGTTTTCCATGTGGTTTATACCTAGCTTTTAAATTGCAATTTCTCTTTTAGTGAAAACGTGCGGCTCTAATCTTCAAGGACCCAGTGGTACCTTTACGTCTCCCAACTTTCCATTCCAGTATGACAGCAATGCACAGTGTGTCTGGGTCATCACAGCAGTGAATGCAAACAAGGTAAGGAAAAACAAAAACACGAGAGATTAAAGAGAATAATCATAAAGGCAAAGGAGAAGAGACTATGAAGAAAATTTGCTACAGAAAATTTGTAACCAAAGCATGATTTCAGCAATAGTTTCTACTTACACATTTTATAAAACAAAAGGTTACATAAGAAATTTGGAACTAATAAAAATAATGCACCTTTCCTTTTGTTTCTAACATACAAAGGAAAAAGCATTGAGATTGCAAACAAATGATTACTGAAATACATCTTTGAAGGTTGCAGGTTGTGTGTATAAGCTTCTTTAAAAAAAAGAGCTGTGAATAATGACTTTTCATTTGATGGCTTTTTGCTTGACACACCATTCAGATATTTCATTTTTTTGCACATTCCTAGCCTTCGTTTTAGTTTCTTTTTCTATTGTCAAAAAGCACAGAGCTGTTTATTAGAAATAGCTGTGCTAATTTCTTCTGCATTAATGGAGGACACATACTGTAGGTATTTCAAAAGTTTCATTGTCTTTCGCTTTGATTCTAAGATGACTAAAACCTTTAAATATGTAAGTGCCAAGATCCTTCAAACAAATTGATAACACTGGGTAACTATGAGAACTGTAGAAAACAGTTACTTTTCATCTGCTCTTATTGCCCTGCTTCTCCTTGTGAGCTCTGCTTTTATACCAATAGAGCCTATCTTCGTCAAATCTAAATTTATCTCAGCTCCTTAGATTATATGAGATATTCTTTGGGTTAATTATTTCAAAGTATTAGTGGTAAAGCTCATAAAATTGGTTCAGGTTGTGGCTCACATACTGATTTATAATGTCCTGATAATTTTAAATTCTTTAACCTCTGTAGTTGTGTTTATCTCTGAAATGTGAATAATGAAGACATGAATTTAAAGATTGTTATGAGAAGCAAGTAAGAGAAGGCATACAGACAAATTCATCATACTTGGAATATATTACATGATTTTTGTTAGAGAAATATACTATTTCCTAGAAATATTTGTGATTTCCATTGAATTATTGAAGTCTGATACTACCTGAAACTAGCTTGGTTTAAAATCTACTCACTGGTCAATTAAAGTTGCTCCGTAGGAGATCCCTGATTGATGAATTTGAAAAGCAAGCAAACAAACAAATAAAAGTACACAGAAATCTATGAGTCCATAAACTTGAAAAACTCACTCAGTGAAACCCTTCAGTCATAGAAAAGAAATCCATCTGTCCATACAACCTATGTTATGAACCCAAGTCAGCCAACAAATATTTATTTAACGAATTTTCTATGCAAATTTTTGGTTGTTGAAAAAATGAAAAATAAGACTTTGAACAATAGGGTCATACTTATTGAATGCTTAGCACATTTTCAAACCATTTTTATAAATTATTTTATCTTCATAAATTACCTATGAAAGAGATATTCTACTTGTGTACAACAGAGAAAGCCCTAAATAACTTTCTAAGAGCATATGGCTGTAAAGGTCAGAGCTGCATACTTTACAAGATACAATATAGGCACAAAGATACATCTCACACTAAGATATATATATCATTATAATTAAAATAAGCATGAAATAAATCCATGGTAAATTATGGAACAAATGCTTCACATTAATCTTACACTGACATAAAAATCTTTTTGTATCATGACAGCTAGCTATAATTATCAAGATATGGTATTATCTAAAGTTTTATATAAGTTTAGTAAATTTAAATCAGTCTCATTGCTGAGCTACATAAAGTTTCAAAAAGGCTGTCATGTTTCTTCACTAATCTGCAAAACATCTTTTCTCATTTTCTCTCCTCAAAAATACCAATTTATTCTAAAAAAGACATAATTTTATTTCCTGCAAAGTTTACCAAAGGAATGTGAACATTAACGTTTAACCTGTTATTTTTTCTCTGTTTTCTCATAAATATATTTCAATAATATTTAACCATCACCCCAGTAGAAAGTATATTTTATGTAGTGGGCCCATTAAAACACACACACACACACACACACACACACACACACACACACACACAGAGTTACATACACAGAGAACATTTTCTCATACTAAATAAATCAATCTACTTCTGCATTATTTTACTCTAATCAAATGTAATGTATTGATGCTTTAAATAATACACATAATTTGAAAAACACTTTGGGGAATGTTAGCTTCCATAGATTACTACTTCAGAACCATTTTCAGAAGGCAGCAAAAACCATAGGCAAGCAGCTGTACTATTTGGTATAAATCTTAGTTAACCAACAAAGTCCTTAATCTCATGATATGTATAATATTCTTCAATTATCATTGCTCATATTTATCTACATATTTGATCACTTTTAAAGCAGTCATAATATCCTAGTTACTTTTCTCATTTCTGAGACAAAATACCTGACACCCAAAGTTAGGGGAGGAACAGTTTATTTAGCCCACAGTTTGTGGAGCTTCCAGTCCATAATCAGCTGGCTGCAAGGCAGGGTGGCATGGCACCAGGGCAACAGTTCATGATGGCAAGAGACAGCAAAAGCAACAACCAAATCTTAATAGTGTCTTTCTCGCCTTTTGTACTATATCCAGGCTGCTGGGATTAGAGTGGTACCAGCCCTATCAAAAGACTGATCCAGCAATTACCCATTCTTACTCTTAGCACTTTTAATGCTGGTATTGAATCACTAATCAATCACAAACTCTAGATTCAGCCACCACTGAAAAAACTATGAGGCTCCTTGAGGCTTTGAGGGGACATCTAGACATAAACCATAACACATAGTAGTGTAAATTTCCCAAACAAGTGGATGGTTGCTTACAGATATCTGAAATTTGAAAGTGAAATAAAACAATGCAGCTGGTTCATATGTTAGCTATTGCCTCAAACTATCAGATATGACTTTAGACATAGTCATTGAGTCTTATACCATGATATCTATTTTTCATGTATTAGAGATCATAATGCCAGGTAATAAAATTTTGTACTGATTCGATAGTAAATAAATACTAAATTCCTTATTCAAAGTAGGATCACTTAATATCGTATTACTAAATGCTATCATCTTGTCAAAAAGCATGCTTCTCTTCACTTGTTACATTTACTTTATAAATGCAAAAATAGTTGCATACTTGATTGTGTAGCTTAATGACATAATTAAATTATGCTCATCGTTACTGCTTCTTTATAAATACTGCAATTAATTCCACTAAAATAAAATATAATGGCTACAATTTTATAGTAATACATATTTTTCATATTGCTTCATGACTATTCCACAAGTTTCTGTAGCCTTTGACTTATCAAAAAAATAGACTGTTGGCTTCAAGCCACAAGTTAAAAATAGAACTGGCTATTGATTTAATACTTTAAAGTGGCTATTGATTTAATTGCTTTTGCATTAAGGAACACATTCAACATTAGATCCTGGTGTGAATAAAGACATAAAAACTTGTCTGTATCTGTGCTTCTCTAACACTTTCTCTTTCACACTTGTTTTAGTTTAGAGAAGAAGGCATGTGGTACCTTCCTAGCTACAGTGTTAGTATATTACGTTGACTGAATATAAATAAACTCTGGAAAATCAGTCAAAAAATTCAGATTCATAGCTGCTAATGGAAATCTGAAGAACAAAGAAGACAATCTTCACTAAACTATTTAAAAGGAAAAATATTTTATACATGCATAAACTTCAGAGAAGTACTCATATGCATAGTTATGTATCTAACATTCATTTTTGTACATACTTTTATTTCTATATCTAATGATATACTCAATTCATTAAAAAGAGACATGTTATAGGTTATTTTGAATTGAAAAATACAAGCTACATTGTTTAGGAAAACATTTCTGGTTTGTCTTTTTTTATTTCTTTTCCATTTGTATTGGATATTTTTTGCAAATTGAGTGAACTATTGCTGCAAGTTTTGAATAAATTCAAGATATTTGTGAAATTAAAGCATAGCAGAAATTGCATCCTTTGAAGTTTTTCACATTTAGAATCTTAAAAATACATGTAAATCATAAAAGCAGAAGGTACACTTTTAAATTTTTATGTGAGGAAAACTTTGAAGGCCTCGTTAACTAAAATTAAATGTGAGGCATGTATTTCATTTTCATTTTTCTAGTATCTACATTTTGAAAGAGAAGAAATTAATTTTATATTTTATTTACCCAAATATTATATTTCAACATATGAAACAATGCAGTTTGTGCATTGCAATAATTTAATCCTTTTTTCATTTTTAGTGTGAAATTTAGTGTATACCAAACACTTTTAGCACACATTGGTTCAGACTAGCCTTATTTCAAGTTAACATTCACATGTGACTAGTGTCCACCATACTGACAACTTGGTTCCCTTAGGAAGTTGATGGATTGCTGGTGGTGGTGAATATGAAAAATGATGCTCATGAGTATTCACAAATGCTGCTTTATGAGGTGATTGGCTCAGGCAAAATTTTTACAGGAACTTCAAGGGAGGGAAAAGAGGATTTTGCAGAATTGTCAACTGTCATTACACAGCATCCAAATGTTACTATTTCAAATTTTAGGATCCCTTTCTACAACAAGAGACAATGTTTGGCTAGCTAGATAAGATAAAGCAGTGGAAATATGACAATATCTGTGAAAGTAAATGTTACTCAGTAACCAGAATGGTTTAATGGAGATCTTCAGAGCTGTAACCCTCTTACTCTCCCTTAGTCCCCCAGTGGAGCTCTGTTCTGAACCCTTTTTACCTGATATTTAATGAGCATTATTACAACTTTCAAGATATATATATATATATATATATATATATATATATATATAATTATTATCCCACTTTTCATGTAAGGAAACAGATTCAGGAAGATTAAGAAATTTCCCTAATGCTTGAATATGACATTTAGAACCAGGATTCAAATCCAGGCACTTGGACTTACAGTGACCCCCTTAATTCTTCGCACCTGAAATCTCCCTGGGTTCTGTCCTTACATTTTATGTTATTTTAGCTTTTCCTTGCTTCCATTAACATACAGCTTTAAAGATGTATGTATGTACCTTTGTCTGCCGAAATAACTTTCTGTACTTGTGACCCAAAATCCTACATCAGAGAGCTACTTGTCTTATCATTGTTTTATTGCTGTTTCCCTATTGTGTGTGAAAGAAGCCCTGGCTAAGTTTAGCACTGCAGTTTGCTCATCCCCAGAGGTATCCTCTGACTTATGTCACTATCGTTGGAATTGCTGACATGCTTATTCCTCTATCCACATCTATATCTGGATTGGGGAAATCTAGTTTATCAAACACATGGCAATGTTGCCTCTCTGTACTTTGATTTTTTGAGTCTCTAACAACCTTTCAAAGAGTCAGTCTTCCATTGTAATCATAAATTCATAGCAAAAGCAAATTTTTATTGAAGAATCCTTCCAATATAATGGAAAAACCTAGGTTGAAAATGTACAACAGAATTATTTAGGGGTTTTGTCCAGTCCTTGTTTCCACTTTAAAATGTATATAATGCATTTTATCCACAAGGAATGATTGTGATAAGCATAATGCTGGTGTCTAGGATGTGAGCAAATCTCAAAACTTGAAAAATTCTATCCATTAGGAAGTTGGTAATGAAAGATTAAATTAACTGAGCAGGGAATATAATTCAGAGAGAATAAAGACAAGCATATGAGGTCAACTTCAGTTCAGATTATAACTCATGAGTTTAACAGAAGTTTTAATTGTCAGAAGATATAGAATAGCTCTTCAAAAGAATAAAGAGTGATTATTGCTTCTAAAAATAATGTTGGATATTACAACCTAGAAGTACTTTTTCTAGATATATTCCAAGACTGTATTTACTTTGATTCTAAATTTGGTGCATTTGTTTATCTATTTATTATTCTGGGAATGTGGTCTAGTATGACCAAAGTGAATTAGTTTAGAATATCAGGAAACTGGCCAGTTTTAGATATATGTATTCAAATACCTATCCTGGAGCCTTCTGACATATTTATAAATAACTTCCTCGGGTGCAATAATAATACATGGGCAGTTGGTTCAAAGCCTTAAATACTTGTGTAGTTTATCTCACATCTTCGAACCTCAGTTTTCAGATCTTTAAAGGTGATTACCCACAATCTCCTGTGTCACAAGTGTCATGTGATTATACCTGTTAATCAAAAGGCACTTGGCACACTGAAACTTATCTTCTAAATTTAAAGTATGCAGTATGACTATTATTTGTTCTACATTCTAAAAATGCCTTTGTGTTGATTATATCATCAAAATAGACCATAATTCATATGGGAAATTTTATTAAATAATTGAATAAAGCATTGAAGTGCACAACTCATAGCAGTCGCCGCCTTAGCATTTTTTTGTACACAGCAAATCACTAACCAAAGTAAATGTTAACATATGGCATATATAAGGAAGTTATTAGGCTCTTTGATCTAGCAGAGTATAAAATTGGTGCTTTTTAATATTTTGGTACCTCTTACATTACTTTTAGTAGTAGACGAAATCTCTATTTAGGCAGGTCACTCAATTATTTTGCTTATTTAAAAACAAATAGTGAATACCTATTTTATAATTTTATAATGAGGTAAAAATAATTAAAATATTGCATTCATGTATCTACTACAATATGTAAGCACATTTTTTTCTTTGTTTTTTCCTTAAAACCATGAAAAAGTACCCATTCAGTGTTCCTCCCTATAAATCCTTTGGGAATACCCTTGCCATCCACTGAGAACACTGACATCAGAGCAGCCCTTGTCAGTGTCCAGTCACTGAAGCCAGTCTTTTCCCACTTCATTAGCCTGCCCACTTGATGAGCACGAGTGCTTTGTGCCATATGTTTAGATATCTGGAAACTGCAGAGATTCTGGGCCAGGTCTGTGGCCTCAGTCAGGCATGGAGAGTTCACTGCTTTGCAGACTGTAGCTGTAGCTTCTTAGTGCAGGTTACCTAAAGAGCAGACCTAAGGTAATGTATGGCATCCAGGTGACTCATGAACGTGCACCCAGGAGAAACTATCAAGGGAGGGAAGTAGGACCGGGAAGAACTTAAGCAAGAGTGCAATTTTAGGCAGTATCAATTTCACCTGAGGGTTTGTTCCAACTCAAAACAAGACAGCTGAGCTCTCACATTTCTCATGCATATAGAGAACTTGATTGTTCCCAACCACAGCTGAATGGTATTTAGTTTCTCATCCAACCCATTTGGATCTGCATCTCATGATCATAAGCTAAGGATCATCTAGCTCTTTCAGGGTTCATGTATAACCTAAGTGTCTTCTAAAGCCCAAAGCTGTGGGCTTAGAGCTATGCGCATTTAGAGGCGAATGGCTATGGAACAGTGAGCTGATAACACAAGATGAAGAGGCATCTACGATGGTCTTGATAGATCACTGATGGCATCTGCTACTGTGCATTAGAGACTAAAGAGCCAGCCTGAGGCAGAAGTTCAGGAATAAACTGAAATTATAGACCGATTAGCCATTTTATCAGGGAATGATTCAAAAAGATCCCAGGAATCAGGTGTGGATCTCAATATAAAACCATTGAATGAGACTCAGGGAAATCAACCTGGGGATTCCTTAAGAGGAAAAAGTGACTGAGGCTCCCACTTGTAGAAAACCCTTGGTTTGCAGTGAGGGGAATGTTAAAGGTGCTGAGCTTCTATTCTCCATCCCCCTGACTGGAGCATACTGCACAGCACGCCCTTGTTCCATACTCCTGTGGTACCAGTTCCCACCCAAATTGGTTTATTTAGTTAAGATTTTTATTTATAATTAATTACTCTGTGCAGACACAATAAAAAGATATTTCCAATAAATCTTCATGCAGAAGACTGTGAAATATTCTCAGTGTTATAGGGATTACTGTTATAGAGAGAACTACGGGTATTTTTCGCTTTAATTTTAGACTAGCAGAAAAATCTGTTAAATTTCAATTGTAATATGCTATTTAGAATAACAATGAATTTTAAAAGAAAGACGCAAATGTAAAGTGATTAATATCATTGAACACTTCCTGCTTTTTGAAACGATTTCATCCTCATTTTCTTTATTCTGTTTTCCTGAAATTTCCTTTTTTCCTCAGTCCTTTGCCATCTCTTTTCCCAGTACTCCTGCCATTTGCTTAAGAATCTGTTTTCCTGGGGCTGAAAATGTGGCTTAGGGCAGAGAGGTTTCCTAGAATATGTGAAGCCCTAGGTTAAAGCCCTAGTACTGTGAGGGAGATTTAAAAAAAGAAGAAAAGAAAAGAAAAGAAAAGAAAAGAAAAGAAAAGAAAAGAAAAGAAAAGAAAAGAAAAGAAAAACTAACTTCAATATTAACAATTCAAACTTTTTTTTACATTGTTCTTTTTTTTTTCACATCTAAATCCAAAGTCCTATGAATTCATTGTAACCCACTGATATTTCTTGAAGGGAATAAGCTTTTGTATAGGCATCCATTATTCTCCTTTGTTTTACTAAATCTCCCAAACTCGTCAATCTCATGCTCTCTAATCTAAAGTCTATTCACTCTCCAAAACATCCAGTGGGACATTTTATTCTAAAGTAAAGTACTCTCTCCTTGACAAAATGTTTAAATGGATCTATTTAGTTTAATGAATGAAAAAGCCTGCACTACTTATATTTCTGGCTCCAACCTCAGCACTCTGCCTCGATGTGGTTTGACGGCTTCCAAACACGTTGCTCCCTCTCGGGAATATATTTCCTACTTTGTTTGTACCTATTTTAACTCATGGGCTTGTTTATTACTGGTACTATCAGTCAGTCTCTCAATTTTGCATGGAAATCAGTCCTGTCCTCTTTCTTGGTTGGTTTATGAAAGCCTTTTCTGCCTACTGGTTTAACTGTTGTCATACTATACTGTAGTTATTTGTTCACTGGTCCATTTTCTTTAGTTTGACCCTTAAGAACAGAAACAAAGTTTTGAGTTTTGTACCCTTAACGTTTAATGAAGTAGCTGTCATGTAGGACATTTTCAAGTAAATATTTATTGCAATGAAAAATATTGCCTAGTACATTTTCAGGTTTGTTAGTGTTGTAGTCAGGGGTTTTGAGAAGAGCAATTAGAATGATGACATGGAGTTTATAATATTATTTTATGATGGTCACCCAGAGTTAACACAAGAAAACACAGGAAATTTATCCATAACACTAAAGACATAGAATATTTAGCCAAAGGCCTGAATTCCACAGCAGTGTCCCACATGAGTCCAGATGAAGACCTAGAGCTCATGACAGTGCCTCCCACAAGTCCAGCTGGAGGTCTAGAGCCCACAAGAAGGACTCACACCAGTCTCTTTTATGGATCCGTGCTTGGAAGGCCCAAAGGTCAGTGGTGGAAGCCAGAAAGTCTGTGCCAGCGGGGTGAAGGAGCTGTGCTGGTAGGATGAGGGTTCTATGCTAGAGCTGAGAAGTCACACTCACAAAGACCAGGGCTGTCCTGAAAAGCACCACAGCCGTCCTCAGCGACACAGAGGCCCCGAGCTCCTCCAACGATATGCACAGTTAAGTACATGCCAGGAAGCCAGTGTGACAAGTTCATCCTGGAGACCAAGGGGCACACATCTTCCCCTCCGGAGCCAGGAAGCATTGCTCGATGTGAGGACCAGAGCTTCTCCAGGAGAACCAGCGGCTCAAACAGCAACACGTAGGAGAGCCCACAGTGCCTCAAGGCCTCACATGTAGCTTCTCCTTTTTCACGTCTCTATTTATGCTGGCAACTTTCCTCAAATGAAGCATCTATGCTCAGCACTGTGGTGATTTCATTCCACTGGTTTTAAGTTGACCACCAGTTTCCAATCATAACAGTTAGTTTTCCTTTGGAACTTATCTGACTCTTACAAAAAAAAAAAAAGAGATGCAAAATACTTTTTCAGTGCTTTTCTCACTATGGATCATGGAGTATCCTTACTACTTTAACCTCAAACTCATAATGCCCATTGAATTATGTGGATAATCAGTGTGGTGTTGCATGATCACTTAGCATAAATAGTATGGCAAAAGATTTTATTTAAAGAGCATTCTGTTTCCTTCTCCCATCTTCAAATCCAGCAAAACATTGGTCTGTTCCTTAGATCACATTTCTCTGGCATGCTCTTCTGCCTTCTTCTTCTACTTTTAAGAACTTGGGCGATTAGATTGAGACCACCTGAGGAATCCAGGATGCATTTTCCATCTGTTGGTCTCCACATTTCATTATATATGTGAGTCCCTTTAAATATGTGAGGTAACACTGTAACACAGTTCTCTGAATTAGTGTATAGATCACTTTTAGAGCCCAGTATTCTGCCTTCTACATTGGTGATAGGGGAAAATGAGAAAATTGGAGATCAGGCAGATCAGGAGGTAGTGTTTTCAAACAGGAAGATCTGGTCAATGAAGGAGACAAGAGTGCAACTCTAGTTGATATCCAAAATATTAAAAAATGACAGAGGTAAAATTTGAAATCTCGGCCTTTGTTCCAGTCTGTTCCTTTTCACTTTCAGAGTAATTCATTTATCAATAGACATAATTAAATGGCATTTGATTATTCTAAAATCCCATGCCATTCATGCTTCCATTATCTACATTTAGCATGTAATATATAGGTATCTCCTTAGGAAGTGC
Source organism: Hydrochoerus hydrochaeris (assembly GCA_004027455.1). Lineage (NCBI taxonomy): Eukaryota > Metazoa > Chordata > Mammalia > Rodentia > Hydrochaeridae > Hydrochoerus > Hydrochoerus hydrochaeris. The sequence goes on from PVLA01003484.1 coordinate 200,852, forward strand.
AGAATATTTATGGAAAAGCAGTAAGGTCCACAGTTGTTCCTAAACATTTCCTGGTGACTATTAGGGCTGGTCAGCAAGCACACCTTGAAGGTTTAGTAGGTGAAAGTTTCTGAGAATTTTAAACTTTTAAAGTAAAAAAAAAAATTGAAGGAATAGAAACACTAAGGGGAAAGTGTTTGTGAAGGTAAAACTGAGAACATAGTTTGCTGGACATTCCTTCCCTTCCCAAGCTGCTTGTCTGACAATGAATATGTCATTAATGGTAGAAGACAGACAAAGAAGGAGAAGGTGGTAAAGTAGAAAACACACTTAGAAAGATCTTTTTAAGAAAGTCAACCCATCTTCAAACTAAGTCATGAATGTATTGTGTCTATTAACTAAAGAGCCATCTCTCTTCATCATCGTTAATATCAAGTGATACATAAAAGTAGAATTATTTTGGAGGAAAAATGAAAAGAATCATCATTATCAACAGTTAAGTAATAAATATCCTATTTGTTTCTTTTCCATTCTTTTTATATATACTTTAGAATGTTTATAAGAATATTTTTCAAAAAAGAGAGAACATTTACAAAGAATTATTAGGACATAAGGAATCTTCCTTCAGTTACAAAGTATAAATATTAGGGAGATTGTAGTACATAACCATTAGAAATAATAGGGAGGGAACAGCTTTACAATCCCCATCTGTTTTCTTTTCTCACTAGAGGGATGTAGTACTGGACCTCAGTCACACTCAGCATGTGCTCTAACACTGAACTACTTCCTCAGTCCACTCATACGATTTTTATCTGACACAGCAGAATGACACAGGATACAAGCAAAGATTACAATTTTGAGTCATGTCTTTGCTTACCCCTTGTTTGAATTTCAGCCATTCCTGTGGTAGCACAACTCCCCAGACTGTATGACACCAGAAAAATGGTGAAATAAAGCAAAAAAATACATTACAGTAGCTGAATGTTTTTGGTATTGGGACCTCTTTTATATCCTTCTCTTAAAACCAGACTGTATATTCTCTATCATCTAAAAACAAACAAAAACTTCATATATCTTATGTGGGCCACATGAATACCAATACATTAAATTCCAGAATTTACGTGGTAAATCCAACACTTTTACTATATCAAATCTATGTGTACAACAGATTTTATAAAGAGAAAGATACAATTTTTCAAGCCAGTAGTAGGTAAAACAGACAGTAGAAAGATAAACACAAAAATGAACAATAATTATTTTAAGCAAACAACCTATGTGGAATATACAGGGCGGCTGCCTAGAATTGTTGGTGAGAAACTTTCTGAATGAGTGAAGTTTAAGCTAATATTGGAAAGTGACAATGGACTAACGATATAGATGAAAGAAAATGTACAACTTGTAAAAGCCAGCAGTGTGTCATGGTGGGCAAAGAGAGTCAGTGACAGGGAGACTACTGAGCAAAATAAAGCTCTGCTCACAGAGGGCCTTCTGGGACTCAGCCAGGAGCTGAATTTGAACTCATTGAAAATCATGGGCTTTCAAAGTTCAGTCTGTTGCTTCTTTCAGAATTTTCTCAAGTATATCTCTTCTTTTCCTTTAACACTGATCATTTCGGTTCTTCTCTACCTTCATTTATTTTATTAATACAAAAAAATCAGAAAAAACCTCTTGTAGATTTTTTTGTTTTTTTGGTCTTTTTGAGGCAGGGCCTTGCTATACAGGTCAGGCTGGCCTTGAGCTCACTTTGCCCCCAGACTGGTCTCAAACTTGGAACAGTCCTCCTGCCTCAGCCTCCTGAGTGCAGGAATTAGTAGGAGTGCACCACCAGGCCCAGCTGAAAGCTCTTCTTATAAAGTTTACTTTAATATGTCTTGTGCATATTTATTTTTAAGCTCTTTTGAATATGTACAATTTTACCTGTACAGATTTGTAATGAAATCGTATTTAAACCCACAATACTATCTACAGATTTTTTTTGTACAATATATTCAAACTGATCATTTTTATATGTTGTGAAATTCAAATTATATCCTTTAGTAGCTAACCATGATTCAATGATGGAAAAATCAGCTTTGAATTGTTATGTTACAGATTTAATATTTCATGCATTTTTCATTTTGTGTAGCTTCTCCCATTAGGTGAAATATTTGTAGTGCCTTATTCAATCTGTCCTTGCTACATGTTAGCAGTCCCCTACAGGCAAAGTATAGCAATCAGATACAAAAGGTATCTCAATAAAACAAAGCTAACACCTTTCATCACTCCATCAGTACCACCTGCACCCCTAGACACTCCTCCTCCTCCCCGTCTCTAAAACATGAGCCTTTGTACGAACTGAAACTATTAACCTGATGATGGCAGCAGAATGGATGAAGTAGGGCATTCCTTGGGCTGGGGCTTCACACTGTGCCACGGTCTAGGCCGAAGTCCAGGGATGTGTCGTCTGTGATACAATGTCTGAGTGTCACATTACAATGTTTAATCCTAGAATACCAGTTTCTTTTCTCTAAAATGAGATTACTTTCAAATGATTAAAAAAGGCATAAAGTGTCTCACTTTATGCCTTTAGTATCATGCTTCCTTTTCCTAGTTCACAAACTTGAAGCAAGTTTAACTTGTACTTTTTTATAAAAATTAGAAAATTTTAAATGACTTTCAGTTAAACACATTATCACCATTGATGATGTATGTAGACATATATACATATGTGTATATAAAACAAGGCACAATATACATCATGAAAGCAGTGAAATTTTGAGTTATTCTGAAGGTTATGATTTTTGAAGTATATAATTTTTAATAAATGTGCTACATATTCTGCTCCATCATAATTAGATATTTAAAAGCAATTACATTTAATAAAATAGACTTGAGACATTACATTTTTCTAAATATGTATGTATGAATAGCAATTTCATATGTACAGAAAAAAGTGAAGGAAAAATGATACTATTCATGTTATATGAGGTAAAAAATTCTCCTGTGAGTGCACCTTTTATCATCTCCATTTGCCTAGCCCCAGTATAAGTCTCCAGTCTCTCTAGCCCTGCCCCTTCCATCCAATACCATCCCTGCTGCTAAGGTGAGCACATGATCATCAAATACAACCTGTTCAACAACAGCCAACAGCTCATTTGCGGCTTATTCCTTAGAAAACTAAAGTTCAGTCCCTAACATGATAGCTCCTCTGCCTTGACCTCCTGTCTTTCTTCTCACTTCTTGCCTCACAGTTTATGCTTCATAGACAATGGGAATATTGCTTTTCTCTGTGCCATGCTTCATGCACCCCCCTCAGATGTTCTCATGCCGTCTCCATCTCCACCTTTCTTGGCAATGACTGGTAATTTTCTCTTTGAGGAAACCTTTCTGCTTTACTCTCCAACTAAGCAGGGTAACTCTCACTGTTTCCAAATAACCCCGTGTGTCTAAATCACAAAGCACTCAACACTGGGTATTGTGGTTATGTCTTGTCTCCCTCATGGGACAGTGATTGCCAATGTCTACAAAATAGGTTTAGAAAGAGGTGCTTTGAGGAGATGTCAAGCTCATTGTATAACCTGGCATTGCATATTGTAATTCTAATTAAACATGGATATTTTACAATGTAAATATCAATGTAAGTGTCAGTATCAATATATTATGCATTCTGTATTTTCTCACATGGTAACAGAAATAGCTTATAACATTATACTGACTTGTTGTCATTCTGAAACACAGAATGGAGAAAGCTGCTTCAAGAAAAAAGACATTTTTAATCTGTATTTACTTTTTTTAAAAATTACGGTGAGATTGTCAAAAGGAGAACTTTATCCTCTAAAGTCTTGATAAAAAGATGTGTGCACCTACATTTGTATGATTAAATTATCTTAGTTAATGATACCTGCGCATCTTCTTTAGGTTGATTACATTATCTTATAATAATTGACACTTGTTGAGGTTCTACTATATATGTAGCTGGGTATGTCCATTTTACAAGGCATGTTTGATGTAATGCCTACTGAAACCCTAGAAAAACAAATTATAAATTGCTTAAAGTAGTATAACATCCTGTAACAAAGAATGAACTTGAACAATAGGCTCTTCCTGTCTTCTTAACTATACTATATTCTCTCATCTCATAAATGAATATAATTTGTTTTTATTATTGTAAGGTATGGCATGAGGCGGAGAACAGCTGGTACCTCTGGGTTTGTGGAAAGTCACAGTGATGTGGAATTTATTGTGCATGGGTGCAAGGAGACAGAGGGAGGAAAGTCCATTTGTAGAAAAGAGAGAAGTGAGGTTTTTTAATAGGACTTTAAAGAAGGCAAGGGACATTCGGCAGGAAGAGCTTAGCAAACACTGGGAGACAAAGTTCTTGGGATGTTTTGTGCCTCACAGGGTAAAGTATTTGAGGTGTCCTTTGTGAATTCTTGGGTGTCTTTAGATGTCCGAGTGCTTACTAGACGCTATGATCCATCTCATTTCTTTTAAGACAGCCTGTGTTTGCCAAGGGTTCTGGTATAGAGCTGAGATCAATGCCTCTGCTTGCAGACAGGTTGGGTATTTGGAGAGTCATGTCCAAATCAAGCCTAACAATTATGCTTCATTAAACACTAGTAAGTACTAATTTAAAGGGCACTCCAATTATGTAAGTCCATCGTGTTTAATACAAAGATCAACTGGTAGGAAAATATCAGGAAATTTCATTAGCTTTCAGATTTGTTTTAAATAAAATAACATTTAAACTTTACCATGGGAGACACATAGCTTACACCAATTCTGACTACTTATTTTTCCAGAACATCAGTTACATTTTGCCAGTTGCAGACTTTATAAATTATCTCCCCTTGTAATCACTGCATACTATTTGTGAAGCATGTTGTCAACATACAAATATGTTTATAATGTACAACACTATAAATCAAGTGTTTGAGAGACACAGCAATTATTTCCTAAATTATAAAATTTTAGTATGCGAATGCACAATTCTATGTTTAAGCATATAGATTTTGACGTCAGACAAACTGGATGTTAAAGTGTGGCCCTTTAATTAGTAGCCAATTTAACATGGGAAAATCACTTAGACAAAGCAAATATTTAAACCTAGAATTAATTATGACTACTTAATATGAGGTTTTCAAATTAAATGTCTTAAATAATAAGAAGACGCGTGTTTGATAAAGCATGCTGTCCAGAGGAATACAATGTCAGGATACCACAAGAAGATCCATTTTATGACTCTGGAGAGCTCAGTGTGTTTGCTTTGTCCTCAAACTTCACATTGAAACATGACTATAGTAATTCTTAGTACATTCATATATAACCACCTCAAAGCACAGTGATTTTCTTTGACTATCAAGATATCCTTTCACAAAGCCTCACAGCCAATCGCTTCTCACCTCACTATCTACTTATCAGAAGTTAGTCATGTACATATAATCAAATTGCTAAGAAAGGGAACAAACTGGGAAGACAATTAAGACACATCTCGTGGAACTTATGAGATCAGCAGTGCCAGAAGCATGTGGTTGTATGGTGGGGGAAAAGTGGTTGAATAAATCAGTGTCCTATTAAATATAAAAAAAGCCAAAGGTGAAAAAGGAAGCTCATTGTTGGGCAATGAATCAATAATGTGTGCTGTGATCCTTCCCTTTGTTTACCATATATCTGTTCAGATTGCATTTACTTTGAAAGATACCTACAGGAAATGCATGCTCTCTGTACCATTTCAGGAAATCCAGATCCCACTCATTTACTACATACAAAGACAAGACCAGAATCTCCAAAGTATCCACTGGCTTCTGTAAGATTTCTAGATATGGTTCCTCATTGTTTACATACCTGAGGCCAAAGGGTATTATCACAAATGACATACAATGATAGAAGCAAATTGTAACCTTCTGAAGAAAAAATTGAAACAAATGTTCAGTGGTTCACGTAACAGTTTCATATCCTGCTGGACAAGTTTGGTGAAGACTAGCGTCTGCAAAAGTAGAATAAATTCCTTGATAAGCCTAGAATGTAGCAGGTATTAAGAAGGAATTTTACATTTCTTCACAAAACACAATGATTTAGAATTTAAAGTTTTAAACTCTGCATCATTGTGCACAGAGTGAAAATTAGGGAATGTAGCTTTTATATACTAGCAAAATACATTATGATAATATGTTTTTTGAACCTGACAGGAAGTAGAATTAACAAATATCTAACATTCAATGCTACTTACAGATTTCTTACACACAGCAGTGTTAAAATACATGATGTTAATTCTAACTGACTTGAAAGGTTTGCCAAGCCATCAACAGAGTACAAACCAGTTGGAATCAACACACTCTAGTTTTGTCTAAAGAATGGATTTTTTGCTTAAAAATCAAGACAATTATAAATTATTTAAGTATATTAAAGGCATATTTTATTACTCCATATTTGCCTTTCATCATATCTATGAGAAAAATACAAAATATCTTCTCATGCAAATGACAAGGTATATAGTAAGCTAATTATGTAGCATGTTCTCTACATTAATATGATATTGTGCTTAATTCCTTACTGAATGTTTCAGCTCTTCTACTGAGCAGACATATAAAATATTCATATTAAGTTGATGACTACATATTTGTTCATTTTTAACATTACTTTCTCATTTTATTCCCACATTATGCACAGATGAATGGGTAGAAATATTATAGGAGAATCCATGAAGAAGAAAATTTTCCCATAAGGATTCTGATTCTACTTATAAAAAAGCACAGGGAAAGGTTTGGTGCCTTGTTTTTGCAAATTTACTTTAAACTTTCTAAGATTTCTTTTCAAGTATCTCAATATTCTATTTTTGACTACAATTAATAATATTAATGAGTAATTGATGCAAGGTTAGTTTTTTTTTAATGCACACAGTCTGCATTTATAGAACTATTTCAGTAATGATGTTAAAAATTGACATAAATGAATCAAATTAAAGTGAATGTATTCTACCAATTCAATCAGACTATTCTGGTTCTCAGAAATTTTGTGAAATTGAAAGTGTTCAAGAATTACAAATGTCTAAAATTTCAGTGACAGCTCAGCAGTTATGTACTTTTCTGCAAGTATATGGATTAGTTAGTAATTAATTCATCATTTAATTTAAAATGAGGTAGAGTTATCATTGTTGCATAGATTGATGCATGAGTATCAGTTACAAATAAGAAGCAAAATCCACCATTAAATGGGTGTCCAAATCTTAAAGACAATTGTGATTATCAAGAACTTGGCAAAGAACTAGTAATCAATCAGTCAGTCATTTATTAAACACCTAATTTGTATCTATTAGCTTATTAGGCTTTTAAAGCCTTATGAAATGAAACATACCCTAATTTTGATTGCAGTTTATTCTTGCATATACTGGAAAATGGATTGTACTGAAAGGCATGAGGGGATTTTGCCTTTGGGTGAAATGGCAGAAAGTACTTATATTAAGTACTTAGAAAGTACTTTCTAAGTACTTTCTAAGTACTTAATATAAGCATATATATTAAGCATAATATCATATGCTTAAACTAACCCCTATCAAAATGCAGGAAACCCATTTTTCAGTGAATTTCCAGTTCATAAAAAAGCAATTAAATCTACAAGACTATGAATATGGACCACATAAACATATATTGCTTACATTGATAAAAACATACATGAGAAGAATAATAAGTTGAAATTAAAAAAAAAAAGAAAAGAAAATTGGAAGGAAGCTTTGTTTTTCTTGATGTAGATGGCAAAGGCTCCTGGAATTGGGAGACCAGAAATTGAATCTGTTCTCCTTGGATCACCAGGCAAAGAAGCTAAACCTGAAATTTAGCTGAGAACTCCTCAAAGGATGTTAATTGGTTCCAGCTTAATAGTAACACTCAAATCCAGTTAGAAGACGGTTAATGTTATACTGAGTTTAGGCCCTCAATATTGTCAAAGTTTAACTTAGGCTAAATATAGGTTCATTATCAATATAATTAAATATACAGAGAACATTCCACTATAAAAGAATCCTTTTTAAAAAGATTGCAGTAATTACACATCAAATATTAGAATAATTACCTAAAAATGTGAAATACCACTCTAGACTCATCTGTGTTATTTCCAATGGCAGGGCTACTTTCTTAAAGTTGGCTAATACTCTGTTATATAATTATATTGGTTTGTATAAGCTTTGTATATGTTTTAATAAGCAAAGTAGGCCAAAGAAAGAAAGATCCTACATGTTGTAGCTTATGTGTGGAATTTTAAACATAAATGTATAAAAAGAGAAGGCAGAAAGGTGGAAAGATGGGGAGAGAGGAAACAGGAAGACATAAGTCAAAGGTTAAAATTATATAGTCATTTTAGATAGGACCTTCTAGAGATCCAGTGTACAACATGAGGGCTATAATTAATTAAACTGTGGTGCATAATGGAAATTTGATAAGAAATACTAAGTATTCTCCTTACAAGGACAAAAAAGGTTACTGGGTAAAATGATGGATATGCTGATTTTTTCACATATGTATATATGTATCAATACCTATATATGTATATATATTTATGCCAACAAGTTGTATGTATTAAACTAATACAGTAAACATAATTTTTTAAGCAATGTTATATAACAAATGTTTAAAAACTTAAATAAAATTTTAACTGATCAAGAAGAAGGGTGACCAAAATGATTAGTCATAGTGTAAAAAGAATAAGATAGAACTTTCTGCAATAAGAATATATTTGAAATTTAAATATATCAATTAATATGCTAATAAAGAAATTTTGTGCCAAAGATAGACATCAAGAAATTATGCAGTTTGAAAGACAGAATAATAAGGAAATTGAAACTATAAAAGATATAGAAGGTAAAATTTAAATTCCTAATTTATATAGATATGGAATCTCTGAGATATAAAAGAAAAAATAGAGGACACTATTTGAACAAATGAGTGATTTTTCTAAAATTAATAAGAGTCTAAAATTCAGAAACATAGCAGCATAATTAGTATCCATCAGTAAATACGTGTCATTCTATAATAAACAGAAAAGCCAAAAGAGAATCTTCTTTTTCAAAAAGAAAAATCAACTATAAGTAAATAATAATCAAACAGGATTTCATATAGTAGCACTAGAAATTGGTGACAATACAGAAATATATGTAAATATTTGGAGAGAATAACTTAACCAAAAATTACATACTTGACCACACTGACTTACAGGAATAACACAAAGCAACTTTCAAATTACACAGAAATTGAATGAGCTAATTGCAAAATGGAAAGGAAACAAGGAAGAACTGAAAGAGCGAGAAAGGAAGGAAAGAACAGCTTATTCTGTCATGGGACTTCTAGTTTTTGATAGTCTCTTGTTAGTTCAAACAAGCAAATTGTTGAACCTAAGAAATGCTTTTGTGGCATTTCCCCTTTGCCAGCTTCATGAGTAGTCTGTCTTCCTTCAGATAGCAGGACTCTCACTCAGTGTCAAAAGCTGGCTGTAGGTTTTGGAGGACACAGTCTATAGAAAAATTATAGGTTTTGTCTGTTCTGACATCTGAACTACTTCAAGGACTAATCCAAGATGGTCCTCTTCATTTTACCTAATATAGAAACTCTGGTAGCTACTCATACTCATAGCCAAAAAAAGAAGAAGGAGATGGAGAAAGAGAGAGAGAGGGAGAAAGAGAGAGGGAGAGGGAGAGGGAAAAGGAGGAGGAGGATTAGAAGAAGAAGAAGAAGAAGAAGAAGAAGAAGAAGAAGAAGGAGGAGGAGGAGGAGGAGGAGGAGGAGGAGGAGGAGAAGGAGAAGGAGAAGGAG
>PVLA01003485.1:0-210949 GCA_004027455.1 Hydrochoerus hydrochaeris
TTATTTATAATTGTGTTTGTTTCAAAGTTAAGAATATAATACACATTCTAGAATTTCAGGAGAATCACTGTATTACTGTTATTAAATGTTTTAATTGGAATACTAAATCTATTTAATATTATGTTATCTTGGATAGTATAAATATGTAAATTTAAGTGATTTTAACTTATATGTGCATAATTAGTTTTAAAAACTATAGAATGCTAGTTTTAATAATGTTGCACATTATTTGTTCCTATTCTATTGCTTTATATATTACAAAAGTAAAATCTCATTTTGATATGGAACATAAAGTCTCCAAAAGTATGAAGTTAAAATAACTCTTAATAAATAGAGCAAATTTGTACTAACTTGGTAGTTGTAAGAGTCAAGTTGTAATTTATCCAGTTAAAAAAGCAAACAAGTCCGGCCACTGCCAGGGTGGGGACAGCCAGAGCACAGACTGTGGAGAGAGAGCACAAAGCCTCACCAGGAAGCAATCCCTGCCTGGAAACCATATCATGTTGTTGGATTGGGTTTTATTCTCTTTTGTTTTGTTCGATTATGTTAAATCTGATGGCATGAGCAGCTATTTAAAAGATAGCAAAACGTATTATAGCAGCCACTTTTGGTTTACTTTTGGCTTGTTTTGAAGTCCTTTATTGCAAACATTGTTTTGTTTTTATTATTTCTAATCTATTCCAGTCTGTTCAATTTTTACTGTGTCCAAAGTTATCTGTAGCTATTTTGAAGACAACAAAAGGCATTGTGGTAACTATTGTTGATTTTGTAAGGTTTTGAAGTACTGTATCACTTATACTGGTCTACTTTGATTGGTATTATTGTTTTATTTTCCTTAGTTTTATCCTTTTTTAAAATAAAAAAAGTAAGTTTAGGCATTGAACAAATGTTTAAACACTTAGAGTTTTGCTAACACAGTCCAAGCGTAATGTAAGAATGAACATAAAATTCCCTATAATCCTTGGAATATTTTGATCATTGAAATTTCTTTAGTATCATGAATTTAAAACATTCATTTTATCATTCTTATGAAAGATATTCTACCATAAGTTACAATCCTTTATAAAAGGAGTACAATTTGAACATGATTCATAAAGTGATAGTAATCTAGTAAGACCAGCAGTGTGTGACTATCACTGTCCAGAGCAAAAGGTGACAAGACTGGAGAATAAGAGTGTGGACTATAGAGAAGATTTATCAGAATAGAATGGAAGGCTGAGGCCAATGTTCAGGTTTTAATGGAATTAATTGTAAAGACTAAACAACTTACCTGTGCTATGATTACGTAATATGCAGCAACATTCTGATTTTACTTTGACTTTCCATATCACTTAGCCTGCAGAAAATTCCTGTGATTGAAAGTATAAAATTTTATATTTTGCGTTAAATTAATGTATTAACTTTTGGTTTTAAAACACATCAGTCTCTTGAGTGTTTATTTAATATAACTTTTCCTAAAATGATTAATTTATTAGACAAATTTTAACAAGTGTGATTTCACTCCTTCATGCCCTGTTGTTTTTTTCAAAGCACAGCAATACTGTACAACTTTACAAATGCCCAAATGCATTCCAACTTCACTGTACAGGTTTCCTTCATCCTGTAAAAATGTCCAACCCTATCTTCATAATTACCAAGAAAATTTAAAATCAGAAAATATTAGGCTAACTTATTCCTTTGTTTTATCAAAAATAGTGGTTAAAATGAAAATGATCTTGTAGTATGACAGTAGTAAGCAGACTAAAGATGTAAGCAATTAATTGCATCTGATTTAATTATACTTTCTAGTTTTCATTTAAGTGCTTGTAACTGGAAAAACTTACTGTATACCTAAAACTCCAAATTTAGGGAATTCTGGGAAACATAGTCTATATCTTCCAGATTTGACTAGAGGAAACAAAATAAGACTGGCAAATAGCTTGAGACTTGTCATAGTAAGCAGTAATCTTGGAAAATATTTCAGGGAATTACTCTTACATTTTCTACAGCTAAGTATATCTGTGTATATTATACAATTGTTAGCAATAGCAGTGAGTTTGGACATATACAAGTCTCATCAATAGAGGAAAGGGAATTATAATGGATGTATATTATACAGGATGATACAGCAGTAAGCAGCAACAAACTAGTCACATATAAGTTGTGATCAAAGCACACAATGAATACTTACATTAAAAATTATCACTGTAAATGACACATTGTCATTAACCTCTCTCAAAATATCCCACCTTTCTTCACATATTTCATCATTCTTGCTACTTTCTGAAGCATTTCTGGAAGTGCTCTTTCCTAAACATTTCCTTTTTTCAAGCATGAGGTATTTTTTTAATTATTAGCATAAGTTCTCTTTTTTATTAGTATATACTTAAAATAAAAAATGAATATATTCATCCTAGAGTGTTGGTACATGTATTTAACATATTGCAGCTTAGTCCTTCATACTTTTGCTTCTCCTTTCTCTTCCTCCTCCATTTATTAATCACCTTTCCATTTATAAAAGGTCTAGTCCTCTGTTTCCAATTCTTTCTATTATTTTGCTATTTAATTTGTGTATTGAGTTTCTCACATAGGAGACATCATGTGATATTTAAACTTCTAGGTCTGATATATTTCCTTCACCAGTATTGTCCCAAGGTGGCTCCATTTTCCTACAAGTTACTCAAATTTAGTCTTTTTTATTGGCTGAGTAGTACTCCGTACCACATTTTCTGTATCCATTCATCACTTAATGAATATACGGTTCACTTGTAACTTATGTCTTTAGTTGCACTGTCATGACTATCTTGATTTCTTGAATCAACTAAAGACACCTACTTTCATGGTTCTTTTGACTGTAGCAAATAGCTACAGATTTCTTAGTGCTAGATCCAGTGAATTATTGGATGAGAAAACATCTAGATGTTTTTCTGAGTTAATACTGCAGTTCAATTAGACACCACCAGATACCCATATTCACTTTACTTTAACAAACACAAGAAAAAGAACCTCCAGAATGGGATTGCTGGAGGCAAAAACAATAGAAAAAGCAAATAGATTGATGGAAGGTGCTTTGAGGATAATTAATGGTAGCATTGCTTCTATTATAATCATTTTTAAAAATTTAAACATTTACTGTATATTTTGATCACCCTCATAGTGTATAAACACACCTATAAATAGTAGTCATAAAATGCTATTAAATGAAAAGTTTACTCTATATTTTGCCAAAATAGCATTTTTACAAATCTAAAACATAAATTATGCATTTCAAGAGATGCATAATTTATTGAGCTATTTTTTACATGTGTATCAAATATACTAGAGTAGATATAGATAAGAGTGGTGCTCTTCCCAGTTATGGCCTGGAAATCATAAAGGATTTTGAGCTTCTATTTCCTCCTCAGTGATGGGATCTTACTTAGCTTAAGAAGCCAACACTGTCTACCCATTGTCAGCTTGGCATTCACACACAACTCTTTAAATGGATTTAATCCTTCAAGGAAAGAAACTATCATTCCTGATATGATATACTTGTTATTACAAACCACTTTTTTAGCCCCTAAACATACCTTTACCAATTTCTGAGTAACAAACCACTTATTTTCTGGTTAAAGCACCATTCTTCTAAATAAGTTACCATATCCTGAATTACCATGTGGCCACTACAATCCTAATTGGAAAGAAAAAATTGGTGTACTATAACCAACTGCATACATGTTAAATAGGAAAGAAAATATTCATGGTAATTACTGTTACAGATTCTACAGTATCAGTTTATGTTTTCACATACTAGTTTGTACACACATTCTATGTTTTGTTGCCCCCATCCTCTGCATATCTTTATTCTTTGTTCACTGGGGAACCCAGCAGAGTCTGAATTAATGCTTCACAACTCCTGATTCCTGAAGTGACTACATGAATATTGGTCTTGTGTATGTTTAGAGAGACTATTCACTGGAATAATACTTTTTTATCAATTACAATTAGCAGAAATCTGGAGACAGTAGCCTTCCAGTTAAACTCTTTCTATAACTTCATTCTTTAATGGAACCAGCTACTCTCCCTGGGAAAGCTACATCAAATAGAAAATTCAGAAGTGAGCTCTACTGTTATTACATTTTGTATTTTGTTTTGTTTTGCTTTGTGTTCTGTTTCTAGCTTAGTTATGGTTGATGCCACAATACTCTCTGTAAGAATAAGAGCACACTGGTGGAACCATGCGTAAGAGTTGCCTTTGCTGCAGTAAGAATTTTTTTCCTTAGCATATTATTCAATAAATGAAAGACAGGTGACAACACTAACTGACATCCATAGAAAGGTTATTTTTGTGATCCGATTTTGTGGTGGATTTCTTCTGGGAATGTTCACATGGAAATCATTATGATCTTTTGCCTTTCAAAAGGCTGTGTAGATACATTTTACAGATTTCAGTAGGAATCAGGGAGACAGACTTTGTAGAGATGGGAAAAGGTTCTGGGAGGGAGAAGTGAGAAACGGGAAATAAAAAGATCATGATGGATCATGATGTGATTATTATTGTGATATGTATATATATGTATATATATATATATATACACACACATATACATATATATATATATATCACAATTTCCCATGATGAGTGAAATTTTGTGTGCTGCTAAAGTATGCTAATAAAAATAAAGCATGTTTTAAAATAGAAGTTTAACAATAAATAGAAAATAACCAAAACAAATTATTTCCCTTCAGTGACCTGATCAGTGAGCCAAACCAATATCAGGTGCCAAAGAATCAGTGTAGATTCCTATTACTTCTTTCTTCTGAAGTGAATAAACAGTTGCATTGCTTTAAATCTATTCACTTGGAATTAATTTGTTCTCTACTATACCGCTTCAGCCATGAACTCTTGTATGATAACAAAATGTAAAACCATTTGCTACGATTCTATGTAGTTATTTTCAAATGTATTTGACATACAAACCTGCACATCTGGCCAGAGGTGGAGGGTGTGGTATCCTGGTACCACTGAAATTTTCTTCTTATCCATGTTGCGGTGGTTTAAATATACATACACGCTCAAATTCTCCTGTGAGTTTAGGTGGAAGTTTTGGACAGTGATTAGAACAGGGAGAAGTGATAATCATCAGTTAATCATCAGTGGCTTATATCACTGGTGAGTTTATATTTAAATGTTATTTTGAGGGGTGAAGCCTGGTCAAAGTATCAAAATAGACTGGTCATTAGGGGTGCTTTCTGGAAAGGTTAAGGGATTAAGGGTATATCTCCTCCCCTCCCTCTCTCTCCTCTCCTCCCTCCTCTCCCCTCTCCTCCCCTCACTAGTTGTAGATATTTCATGCATCTCTGGTCTGAAGGATCACATAATCAAGTGATAGAGGATTTTTCATAGCAGTGAGTACTTACATTAATTCATTGTCTTTCTCTCTAAAGATTGCTCAGCAAGTGAATTAAAGCAGATTACACAAAGGTTTGATGAAGTTGCTTCCATGAAAACACAGCAAGTATCTCTTTTCTTTTACTTTTCAGACAGTGCAAGTTGAAAAATATGGTCTTTCACTGTTGTGTATATTGCAGCAGGCTCCAGGTCACTGTATTGTTAAAAATTCCATAGAGGTTATAGAACCTTAGATCTTAAGAGAATATACTTTTCACTCTGGGGTGTTACTAAGTATGACCTAGACTTTTAGGTTTTTTCATTTTTTAACTTCAACTTCATGCAGCATGACATGATAAGTAAAAGGATGAGAATACACCATGATTAATGGAAAGATGGCCAAGATTTCTAAGAAATAAAACATTGATATAAGTGGGAGTTAACATAGCTCTATTTTAAGGTTCAATAAATCATGTTTTTGTGCTTAGAGAAACATATCATGTTAAATATGTCATATAAGAGAGATACATGTGCACCCGCGTTTATTGCACACAATTCATGATAAACAAATCATGGGTGCAGCCTATATGTTCATCAATCGATGACTGGGGAAGGAAAATATAGTCTTTATGTATAATAGATTATTACTCTGCTATTAAGAAGGATAAATCTTAATCATTTGTAAGAAAATTGATGTACTATGAATCTATAATGGTAAGTGAAATAAATCAGAGACATCATAGTTTCTCTTATATGAGGAACGCAAAATATAAATAAAGTATAGAATTAAAGGTAGATAATAAAAAAGGAGATATAAGTCTTTTGCAAATGGAAACGGAACAAAGAGATTGAGTTAGGGGAAGGAGGGTAATAAAATGTATTAAGAAAATTGATGTACTGTGAATCTATAATGGTAGCTGAAATGATGTGTAGTCATTACATGTGTTAACCAGCCACAGTAAACATGCATTAAGTGCCACAAGCAGCACTGAGTAAAAACCTATGACAAATACTATAAATGAAAAATTCAGTGTGTAAGAAATGTATAAAATCTAACAAAAGATGGAGTAGCGAGATTGGGGTGTAGAAGAGGAAGTGAAGAGGAAGGAGGGGAAGAATTAAGATATGTAGGTGCACTAACTCCCCACATTGAATTGTACTTCAAATATGTACTAGTAAAAAGCAAAAAGTAGCATGTATCACTGGAAACATTTTTTTTTCTCCTGTAGAAGAATTACAATTGGAATAAAAGCTATAATTGAAAGTAGCTTTAAAAATCAATACTAATTCTTAAAATTAAATATTTGCCTTTACAGACCAAACAAAATTTGAGTAAGAAGGTGAGTATTACCACCACCCTTCTGTCTATCCTCTCTTTCACAGTGACACTATTCTTTTCAGGTCTTCCAAAATGTGGCTTTGCTTTGGGTTTCCCGTTTCCATAGTGAGTTCTAGAGAACTGCACTTGCATTTGTCCCCCAAAAGTCCTTATTTCATGCATCAAATATTAATATGAGGATTCTGATGGTCATCAAATGTAGCTGTTTGGGATGTGCATAAGACCTAGAGAGAAGCCACGGTGTAAGTGACAGGATATATCAGCCACAATTTGGGACAGGTAAGGGGGAAATGTCTATTTATGGCCTGATTTCTAATAGCCCTGTACTCTTGCTGGTAGGACAGAGTAGTGCTTCTGGCCCAGTGGGATTAGGGCCAGTTCAGGCACACTGTCCAAAAGTCCCTGAGAAGTTTTTATGTCCTTTTCCCTCTTTTTCTAAAGCCACTTAACTCTGACAATGATTTTTGGCTCCCTTGGGGAAGAGCAGGAGCTCTCATGGCAGTATTTTAATGTCATTGCCTAAGTGGACTTTGTCTCCTTTCCAAGCAATTGGTTCAGGACTGGGAATTGGAGAAAGGATCCATAACTATTTCATTCCAATGTCAAAGAGACCACTGTTGACTTCAAATATAATCAAAAATAATTCATTCCCAATTTTCACTTTTGAGTCTTTTCTCCATGAAAGCATTTCTGGTAACTACAATGTATCTGTCAAAGTTGATTCATAAAAGGGAAGACTTTTATAAGCTAGAAGTGCTAAATAGTTTGGTTGATGAGGACACATAGATATGCAATCATTAAAAAGGCTGGGTGAGTGAAAGCCAGGGAAATATCACTAATAATGTTAGTTTTTCACTGAAAATCTCTACTCTGAGAATTTTTGACAAACAATATCTGTGGTAACAAAGCAGATGACTGATAAAAACTTAGCACGAATAAGTGAGTGAATATCTTTATTGGTCCCAGTGCTTGACTACATCTAGAAAATACTTTCTTCTCCTTGACATATTTTAAAACCATATAGGGAAGGTACTTATGGGAAAAATAGCTCCCAACACCTTTCTAATTTAAAAGATTTGAAATTGATAGTGACGTCATTGCATTAATAAAAATGTACAGTATAAATATAAAATATTGTGTCTCAGTGTGATAATCAACCTTTTAGAGCTTGCAGTGATATAAACAGCCTGCTATAGCATGTTTTCTAGACGGTTTTCTAGTGTCTACTCAGTTATACAATAACAACTCTCCATAAGTGTGTGTGTGTGTGTGTGTTTATCCTCTTTTTAAAAACTGATCAAGTGATCAAAGTACACTATTGTTGCTGAATTTCTCCAGAATGCATACCTTAATAGTGGAGCAATCTTTTACTTTTAACATCCAGAATAATGGGATTATTTAGTGGTTTACAAACATATGTCATCATTTATATTAAACTATATCTATCCAAAATTTTGAGGGTTTTATTTTCTTTTTCATTTTGCAGGGAGAGGGGGGAACCAGTTATCGAACTCATGACCTTGTGCATGCCAGGCAGGCATTTATGCCATAGAGTTAAATCCCCAGCCCTGTATTTTCTATATGCACCTTAAAATTATTTTGTAATTTTTCTGCTCTTTTATTTCTATATATAAGTTTTGGCAGCATGTAAAATAAATTCTATCACTTTCCCAGATGTCATTCTTCAAATATTTATAATCCTGTTTTCTTGAGTCTAATTTACTTCAGGCTAAATGTCCAAAGTCTTAGAAACATATCTCATGTGACACGATTCCAAATCACCATCTTCTCATTATTTGTTAAATGAGTCAAAGTTTGTGTTTGCCCATATTTCTTTTAAATCAGTGTTGCAGTCAGGGTTTACAAGGGATTAGACTTAATGTAGGCCACATAATTTATAGGATTATTTTAAAAATATTCATCCAATAAGTCAAATGCAGAAAAGTGCAAGAGATCTGTACACACGCTAGAGATCCAAAGAATCCAGCTTAGGGCCTGAATCTCTCAATATCCTGTACAAGTCCAGTTGAGGACCTAGAACCCCAGGTAGTGTCCTCTCTGGGTCCAGCTGTAGGACTAGAACCCATAACAATGTCTCATGTAAGTCTTCATCAAGGCGCTGCTCTGGGGAAGCCCAATTATCAGTGGTGGAAGCTACAAATTCTGCACCAGTGGGTTAAAGGCCTTGTGGAAGCATGGAGAGAAGTCTGTACTGGACCTAGAAACTAATGCACAAGGTAAGGGCCAGAGCTCCAGCAAAAAGAAATGCACATCCTCAGTCACAGCAAGGACCTGATCTCTGACTATGAAGAAAGCTGAGTTCATATCAGGAAAACCAGTATGACAAGCTTCTCCAGGAAAATCACCAGGGAACCATCTTCCTCTCCAGGTCTCCCTGTATGCTAGTGGCATCAGTCCTTCGATGGACATTCTACATTCAGCACCAGGCTGATTCAGTTCATCTGGGTGTTACAAGTGGACCGTTAGTTAATCCACAACATTCAGAGTATTTGGGAAATTTTCTTGAATCATAACTCACTAACTACATTTTTAAATATTGAACATACAGTCATATAGTACACATAAACATGCTTTGGATGTCTTGCAACTAATCCACATAACATCCTTTTCTTTGGGTTTGCTTTTGCCTTTATGGCTCAGTTATTTAAGAATTCATATATAAGAATTCGTCACTAGTAAAATTTGTTCCTGTAAAACAAGTATGTCAGTGAGTTTTGATAGGACACCTTTACAGTCCATCACAGCTCTTAGCATTTCAGGAATGTAGACTCTTGGTGGCAAAAATGAGAGAACTCATCTATCAGTATTCATAACCTATGAGAATAAATAAAGCGATGGCTGGTCCTATTCTGCAGAATAATTCTGTACAATGCAGTTGTCCAGACAACAGTGGAAGCTCAGAAGAAAATGAACTTAAATTTAACAGATGAGCCAGGAACTCCATAGTAAAGGAAACTAACAAAATAAAACTAAACAGCTTCATCAAACTGAGTCCTGAAAAAGAAAAGAGAAGAAGTCATTTTATATTAAAGTTAATTTTACAGACATCCAGAACAAGTACTTACTTTAATTAAATAAGCATCTGAGATATGTGAAGTGTTTTGTTTTAGAAGTATTGTCGTGAAAGAAATCCAAGTCTAAAGTAAGGCAGCATTATTAAAAACGTTCTTTGTGTCCTAATTATGTTTCACAAACATTTAAGTATTTTAATGAATTATAGGCAATGTTTGCCTTCAAACAAAATATTTATCTCTCCTTGTTTTTATGTTTTAATCCTACCTAAATGGACTTGTTATAATGCAAATTTTCTTTTAGTAAACAGAAGGTCAAACTTGAATTTCTTTTGAGAATACTGCAATTGATGAAGGAAATTTCAGTGGATACAGTCATCACATGGTCATCCTCACAAGATGCATACATTGGTCTTTGTTGCACCATAAAGATGAATAACCCAGAAAGTTATGAGAAAGAGAAAGGTCCATGTGTTGGATTAAAGCAATGTTAGGATTATGTTGGTGATTTATTGTTTTAATAACACTTGAGGATTTTGTCAAATTCTTTTAAAGGGAACTTCTCTTCTTTCATAAAAAAAGGCAGATTGTAACCATGAAATTGCATGTTTCCGAAATTCACAATATTCACTGCTCATAGTTTTCCAGAGAAACAGACTTTAATTTCCAATGGTCTCTCTATATTCTGGTGTCCAGCACTACATATGGAAACCAATGTATGATACCACTTAGTTATTATTGGACTTCTCAAAGTTCTTAGGATAGGTGAATTAAGTAAGACTTGCCTTGAAACAGTAAATGATTCCTGTGCCACGTTCAATCTAAGAGTTAAACTAGAGATATTACAAATAGGCTCCTGCTGTAATATTTTCATTAAATGTTTTATTATATGTTTTATTGTATATTTTTAAAAAGTTCTCTTCATTTGCATAACAAATTTATAAAGATCAAATCAAATTATTATATTTAACTATTTGAATGCATTTTCCTTGCCTGATTATTTGTCTATTGCGTGTTAAGCCCCTAATACTTGAGGAACATGGTAGATATTAGAGAATTAGTACATAGTTGAATGAAAGTTCTAGTAAACAAGTTTTCAGTGATCTTTGAAATTTTATGTATTGTATGTGCTATAATTGCAGCAATTTTATGAGGGTATTTAAATATGTGAATGCAGAAATATTTCAAAATTAAAAAAAAAATCTACAAAACCAGAAACTTCCCATCTCAAGCACTTAGATAAAAGATTCTCACTCTGTAATGCATTGGTCCCCAACCTCTGTGATCAAGGACCAGATAAGGTTGTTGGTATTAAGCTGCACAACATGGAGTGAGCAGCAATCAAGTGAACAAAGCTTCATCTGTCTTTACATCCCTATCTCATTGCAGGGTTCATGGCTGTGCTCTGAGTCCTGTCCAAACAGCCAAGTACTAAGAGTCTCATAAAAGCATGAACCCAGGTGAACTCTGAACTGTGCATGTGCAGGGACCTCGGCTGTATGCACCTTTATCTCACCCTGAAACCATCACCCTCTCCATTCCCAAGGCCCCATTCCTCTCCTCCATCCTGTGGAAAAATTGTCTTCCATAAACCTGGTCGCCTATGTCAAAAGGTTTAGTAACCACTGATATAGCGTGTCCTTTTCAATTCCTATTTATACTTATATTTTCACTAAACTAGCGTTACTTAGGTGACCCTATGACTTTCCCTGGTTTCAGGTTTAACTCAGGTCTACATCTTCGATCTCTCTCCTACTCTATCTTGGACTCCTGTCTCCAGATTTCCTCTTGTCCACTTCCATCCCAAACCAGCTAATTCCCAAATATATTTAACTGTCTTCACTATATCTGTTTATCTTCAAACCAATGAAAGACCAATGACTATGCAAACTAACCAAAAGATTAAATAAAAAATCCATAAGCCATCCTTGCTTTTGACTTCTCCAGTTTCAACCTCCAGGATGTCACAGTACGCGGATTTCAAAGAGTTTCAGAACAGATCTTACTATCTGTCCCATATTCACTGTTTAAAGCTACAAACAAAACACAGAAACTGTTTACATCAATATCTTAAATTATTTTTATTTTCCCCTCAAATACATCATCTACATCCACATCAACGTGATCTCATAACAACACGATATAATTGTGATACAACTTTTGTTTTAAAAATGGGGAAGTTTTTAAATTAAAATTTAAACCACTTATTCTCTTACACATTTGCATGTCTTATATTCTGGTTCTATCAAACATCTAAATTGTCTTACATTTATCTCCTAAATCTTCACTATTTTTTTTCCTTATACTGTTTCCTATTAATAAAGGATTCCTCTCTGGGACTTTTCTTATTTTCTAGTTTAGAGAAGAATTATAATCACCCTAAAAATTTTCACATTTCTGTTAAATGATTTCCAGATCTTTAACATAGTTATTAATACACTGAATAAATTCCGATTCTCACTTAAACACTACACTGTAGTATCTCTAAATTCAAAACTCATAATTTTATATGGTCAAAATTTATATTTTCTTAGAATATTAATAATATCTCTCTGAAATAAAAATATCAAACATCAGCAAACCATAGGGCAGCATTTACAAACTTCCAAACTTCAGGTTCCAAATATTTTCATGGTGTATATGGACAGTATATTTCCAACAAAGCATGCAATGGAAGCAAAAACTGTTAACATAAAATAAATGGCTGTAATATTTGAGTTCAGTAAGTCTCAAAAGGTAACATCTAATTTAGAGAAAAAATTCTAAAGGAATCCAATTGAAAACAATATTAAAGAATCATGATTCAGTTGAATTCCACATCATTTGTCAGTCAGAATGAAATGTAAACAAAATAGCCCAACAGAAACTTTTCTATTTGGTGAAAATGCTGATGAAATTGCAAAATATTTTGCAATTAAAATTGTATATATATTTTGAAGTCAAACTTTGGTGTTTAAATTTTAGTGTTTCTTTGTTACTGTTGTTGTTTTTATCACTGATAGTATTGAAATAAAACTGATTCATTTTGAAAAAGAATGCTGCTATTTTTTCAGATTTCTTAATTCTTAATTTCAGCGAATAATAGATATTCTATTTTTATTTGAATTAATTCAATCATTTTCAAGATATTTATATTGAAGGAAATATAGATGAACATTTTGTTTTATCAATAATTTATCTACAATTAGCCAACTAATCACAGGAAAGTTTTGAGACTTTACACTCAAATTCAACTCAGACTCACAATTTCAGAGCAATTCTGGAGCTTAGCCTAAGGATGTTTTTAATGTTTATTTTGTTGATAAAATAGTTCTTTTTAGTTATACTAAGAAGTCACATTTATATACATTTCTTGCTGGAAAGCAAAAATATTTTACATTATTTCAAGTTTTACTCTTATTCTAAGAAGTAGTAAAAACAAAGACAAAGATAGTGATAACTATTCTTGATTGATTTCTTAGTATACTTAGTATACTGTGAGATAGAGAGACAGAGACAGAGACAAAGAGACAAAGAAACAGAGACAGAGTTAGAAAATATATGACAGAAACTTGTGAAATAGTCAATAGTTTGAGGTCCAGAAAAGAAGATTTCATGTTTATAAATACATTCCTGTTAAAATACTTGTTATGACAGTAATTGTTGGCACTTAAAATATAAGTGCAAAACAAATTTGCGTTACCTTGAAAAATCATTAGATATGGCAGAATTGAGTCCACATTCTTGCACAGGGTGGGTTAATACTTGCTGTTTAATCATTTGTCATCTATTTTTGTGATTCACATCAACTTTCTGGCCAATATAGACCCTTAAACTATTAAAGTAGGACAGGTATTCCGATCTCTGATTTATCACATAACTGTTCTTGTTAGCACACCATGCTGCCACATGTGATACGGCCTGGTCATTCTTTTTGGAAAGATACTGGGTGCCCTCAGGAAAGAAAGGGCTCAAAGTCTCCTGAGGACCTCTTACCACTCCATTGCTATGGACTTAGTCCTTTAATCCTCTCCCTCCTCCTCCTTCTACTTCTTATTCCTATGTTAGTTTTTAATTTTATATTTTAAAATGATAATTTATTTTCTTGCATCTGGCATATAGCAACATTTTTAACAGTTAATATCAAAAGAGATTGATGGGGGTATTTCAGGTATTCTAGATTACTTGGGAGTCAGGGAAAAATTCTCAGAACTCATGAGAATTTTCCTGTTAATGGAGCTTCTCTGCATAGCATAACTAGAAATAAGAATTAGGAAATTGCTGCTCCAGGTGATTTTTTGCAAAGCATACTGTTTTGCTTTTCTGTGGGGACTAGAAAGCTAAAGGGGGTGATTATATGGTTAATCATTAAATTAAAAACATTTATCACAATAAAAGACATTGACAATGATTGCCTTCAAAGTATTCCCCCTCAATACATGAGCATATTTCTAACATAACCTATTTTTTTGGTCACATTATAAGAAGTTCTAGAAGATTTCTTTTGTGCCTATTTTTAAAAGTTGTGATCAATGATATGATGAATACTAGACCTAATTACAATTTCTGTTTTCAATCTCTCTCTCTTTTTTTTTTTATACCAGGGATCAAACTCAGGACCTTGTGATTGCAAGGCAGGCACTTATGCCACTAAGCTAAATCCCTGGCCTTGTTTTCTATCTCTTTAAGAAATAAATTCATGAAATTTTGTAAGATTGTATGCAATTACCAGGCTGGGAATTTTATATATATATATATATATATATATATATATATATATATATATATATATATATGAAATATTAGTTTTATATTTTATATAATTCATAATTTTTTCATAAATTTATTTTAATTTCATAAATAATTTTCTTTTGAAAAATGGCATATACTACCAATTTCAGCAGTTTTAACCAGTCAGCTAGTGATTTAAAATCTAAAGATAAAGATTTTCAGGTAGCAATTTCCTCTACTATGTAGGAAAACAGTGTTGATCATGACTTTGTTTGCAA
This sequence comes from Hydrochoerus hydrochaeris, assembly GCA_004027455.1. Lineage (NCBI taxonomy): Eukaryota > Metazoa > Chordata > Mammalia > Rodentia > Hydrochaeridae > Hydrochoerus > Hydrochoerus hydrochaeris. Next base: position 14,710 of record PVLA01003485.1, read on the forward strand.
TAAAATAATTCAAAATATTTTTATACCACTGAGCCTATGTAGCAAATATACTCTGCCAGTGTTTACTCTCTCAAGCAGTTAATTCAAGATTAAAGCTATTTTTCTCTTTGTCTCAAATGAAAGCAGGTCAGTTGCTTTCTCAGGGGAAATTATAAAAAACATAAATTGAAGCAAGACTTGTAAATCTTGACTCCAAGTATATAAAAAAACCCAAGACTTAAGAAATTTATTTTACTCATTTTTTTCAAATATTTTGTTTAATATCTTCTGCTGCCGTTTTTCAGCTGTAGCTTTTCTGAAGAAGTAGTCTAATATGCTTCAGTTGATTCAATTTCTTAATGATAGAAAGCAAATATAGGATTTTTCAAGATTTAGCCTGAAGTTAAGCAAGTTTATTCCTATCATTTACTATATTCTGAGTAAACAATATTTAGTTATCCTTAAGGCATTTTCAAGGCTTATTTTATAAACCTATTACAACATCAATTTGTAAAGAAATCTAAATATGAAGCTTTAGTAAACTTGTTATTTAAAAAAAGTGAATCCACAGATTTTCATATAACTTGCTAGTATGAGTAAACAAATACAACTAGTTAAACAAATATTCAAGAAATCTCCAAAATTTGAATTATAGAAATTTCCACAAAATGACAACCTCTTATACTCTGACAGCTGCCTCTTTAAGTAGAAAGTTTTATTCTGATTAATACTTGGCATCAGTTGGAAAGGGATGGTTTTTGAAGGTTTGTAAGTAATCAGAGTGAATATATCAATCTCAATCTTAAATGTCTCTAAAATGTCTTTGCATTACAGGATGGGGACAAATGTGCTTCTGGAAGGCACTGGATAGTTTATGAGTAGAACTAGGACCGGGTTCGTACGTCATTGCAGTGTATGCTTGAAGGTTAGTTGTAGGTTCTTCTGCTCCCTGGCTATGAGGTCAGTGGCTTTTTCACAGCACTTGCTCGCATCATATGATGCTGCCTCACCAACAGACTGACTTACCATGCAAAAGACCTGCAAAAGAGAGCTCCCAAACAACCATTTGCTCTCCCGAAGTTGATTTTCTTCTCTATTATTACAGTGGTGGAAAAGTGAGGAGCATAAAAAGTTATGTTTATGGATACTAGCTCTTTCCCTTAAGCAGTCAGGCAGGTATTGCTTTTTAGAATCTTAGTAATTATGCTGGCATGTTGTTTTTAATTGTGCAATTCCAGACCCTATAATATTTTGATGGCCATGAAGCAGCCTTAAAAGAGTGTTGGCCTAGAAACACTGCATTTGGTAGGCATTCATCACTTGTCTTGAATAGAGATGACAAAAGAGTGTTACTTTAGAATGCCAGAAGGACTGAATGGAACATAGTCATAGTGATCGGAAACTTGTTAGGAAGATGCGATCTGAATCTTTTTGGATACATATATTGTCAGGTACTCTTGATTTTGTCCTTGCCTGAAGTTGACAGAAGTACTAGATATATTTCCATAGTACTTTTGTCCTGTGCTTAGACTTAAGCACAAAGGATAAGTTTTCTGACACTGATGCATGATTCTCTTTCTAGCTTCTGAAATGCCCCACCTCCAGAAAAGCCTAAGGAAACTCGTATTACATTTTCCTAGTTATTATTAATGATTAAAGGTTATATGATCCCAAGCTTTACAAAATATAAAAAAACTGAGATATTAGGTCCTTAACATTAAATTTATGTTATATTCATGATCTATAAGTGTTCTTTAATTTTTCATATCTCCATCAACTACCTATCAGCAGAATCGACAGTTGAAGGTGGGACTCTTCTATTACCTGTATATCGAGTACTGTGCACTGCTTTCTACAAAGCCCGAGTTCAAATTAATTAACAAATTTGACAGTGGTTTTGAAAATGTTTGCCTTTCTAAATTATATAATTTAAATAAAAATAACTTCAGGCCAGACTAAAAAGTTTCAAAAAATGGAGTTATTAAAAAAAATATTAAATGAAGTGAATGAGTTGATACACTGCAAAAATATGTCTCAACTGTACCTTAAACATAGAATATCCTCTATGAATATTAATTTTAATGACCACTGATTATATTCTTGTCATTTCACCACGATGTGTTGCAGTAGTACCAAGAAAATGTTAGGTTTCTAATTTAATATTTTTGATCTATATGTTTAATTATCAAATGAAATTAGCCTCCATTAACATTTCTGTTGAGTTGAAATATTTAGCCTGATCACAAAAGAGATATTCTCTTTAAAATGAAAAATAAAAGCATTAGTAGTAAAATCAAGATGCAGACTGAAGAAAACACACGGCCACATCTCCCATTTGTAAACCTTGTCTCCTTTGTACTCGGAGTCACTCTTGCTCCCTGGCTTAGTCATCAACTACCTTAAAGTGTTTCCTAACCTTCCTAAACTTTCCTCACTACCTCCATCTGCGTTGCAGTAGATGCTCTGTAGAACAGAGTTGGTTCTGGAGAATTTGAGAGATTTTCAGACAATGGTTACCTAATTTGACTTTTAATAGTCAATCTCCAATTTCTGAGTAACTATGTAGTTACTCAAATAGAGTTAGAGTATCACTGTAGCTTACCTTCCTCAAGCTAATATGAAAAATATGAATACTTTTCATATCATCTGTGATGTTCTAGTATTACTTTTTTTTTGTTGTTTTTTGATACCAGAAATCAAACTCAGGACCCTGCTCTTGCCAGGCAGTCACTTGTGTTACCGAGCTGAATCCCCAGTCTCTATTGTTACTTTTTATAAGGTATTTGTATGATTATGTAAAGAAAAAAATATATAGAGAATCATTACTTACATGCAATTTCACCTGATTATCACAAAATCAAAAAATATAATCCTTTATGAGAAATATGAATTGTGCACATTATGTTTAGTCTTAAAGTGATAAGTAACAGTATGTAAGGTGAAAGATCATTAATATTGGGCAAAGTTTATAAAAGTCAATGAGTTGGTTAAATGGAATACTCTTTTGAGTATTTGAAAAGATGTTTACTCCTTTTTTAAAGATAAGAGATTTTGCCAACCTTTAAACTTATCATAACAACGCAAAGCAGAACATCTGGCAAACAGAAGAAAACGGCTGAGCAAAAAGTGGACATTTGTTCTCCTATAGAAGATCAAAATAAGTATTTTCCTATGAATTTTCTTTCATTTTACTTGAAGGAATTTAAATGTTGAAACTGTGGTGAATTATTTAAGAAAATAAACTAATATGAATAGGAATCATTTAAACTCACATACTGTTAAAGTATTTGATTGTTTTTTCAGTAACACCAAACATTTGGAATAACTGACAGCAGTATAATAGTTTGCATTTTCTGTGCTGGGTAGCCTAATGCAGAACCAATGAAATTTCATCTGAACACATTAAGTGTGGTTTCGACTTTGTTTTTTTTAAAAAAAATCTTTGAAATCATATTCCTCTTCTCATTTTTTTATTTGTCTTTAAAGAAATGTTTGCAAGGAAATCTGAAATACATGTTCCTAATTTTGAAACAAAAACAAAGAATGAGGGTGATGATGAGACTATCGGGAACTGTATCTGTAGGATTTTTAAAAAAAAAATATATTTGATACCCTGTGATATATTTGCTAAACCACTGGAGGAGAATGGGCTTTATCATGTCAGTGAGAATCTCAAACTTTTTCTAATAGAAAACAACAGTACTGAAAGAGTTCTGTGGGAAGCAAGGTGCAAAATGAGCGCCTTTGTGTCTCACGTGAGGTATGCTGAAGAATCAGGTCAGTTACATGGAGAGCCCTAATCACTGGATATTTTGTTGTTCTACTTGTTTCCTGGGAAGATAACTCGATCATAGTTTTTAGGTTGAGGTTAACAGTGTAAAAAATTATATATATATGAGAGAGAGAGAGAGAGAGAGAGAGAAAGCTCTCAAAGTTCTGTTAGAAGTCCATTCAATTTATATACTATTATCCAGGTACTTTGAATATTTTTCTTCTTCTTCTAGCTGTGCTCTCGTGTATATAGTACTTTTAATTAATATCTCCACACATAGAAATATAAGATATTCAATGAAAAGAAATGTACCATAGGTAATTAATCACTCTTAATGGCATTTATAACAAAACAATTCACAATACAGAACATTCAAGCCAACCTATTCGTGCCTTACCGGTGTTTACTTAGAAAGTGTACAAGGCATATGATTCATGAGAAAGAGAGGGGAGAGATAGATAGAGATAGAGAGCTAGAGATGGAGATGGAGAAAGAAACACGGAGAAAGAGAGAGACAAAGAGAGAGAGACAGACAGAGAAAGAGAGAGAGAGAATATAAAGAGAGAAATGTGTTGACTCTTTCTAATAGCAGCTTCTCAGATCTTCCTTTCTGAAACTGGGATTTGTGGATGTATTCTCAGTTGTCCTTGTCTTCTCAACCTTCCTTGCACACTGCATTTGTATTGGAATCTTAGAATTACTCCCAAATGCCTACTCAATAAAATCCAAATCCTTTACATGGCTCTTAAAGCCTTTCATATTCTACTACCTAACATGTTCCCCATTCTCATTTCAAATGATTCCCAGAAAAGACCTCAGATTATCATTTGGGATCCTCTTTACTTTCAGATAAACCCAACAAATCACTTCCACTTTTTTTAAATCTGTGTTTATGTTGATCCATGACACAAGAGACTATGAGAGCTTTCTCATCACCTAGTACTTATTCGAAAGCTGCCCACCATGTAAGTTTAAATGAAAATCTCTTGGGTTGTTAGGAATTGTTCTCTGAGGTTAAAATCAACATGCAGAGATTTATCAAGAATTGTTTTCAGAAGTTTCACCCATGAGAAAGTGAGCCAGTACGTAGCAAATTATCATGGTAAAATGGCTTCATCTGACTCCACTGCAAGCATTGCCAAGAGTGTGTTTTTCTGGAGAAGTCTAAAATGGAGGTACGTGTGTTTCCACCTTTGATACCCGCCTCGTTCTCTGGATGCTTTCTGAGGCAAGGACTAACACATCTCCTGACTGTGGCACCTCCTTTAGGTCAGAGGTAATTCCAGACCAGAGACTCAGCTATGACTTATCAATGAGAAGATCTCCTGGCAGAGTGGGCAGGGAATGTTCGAGACCTGAAATTATGCCTGACCAAGGCAGAATGCCATGCACCATAGTTTTCTTGTGTCTTTTTAAAAATTCTTGGTAGTTCTTGAAATTGCAGTGTATATTTGCAAATTTATTTCTTATTTCTTACAATGATCCCAATCTCAGAATTTCAAACTGCTAAGGAAATATCTTCTGTGGCATCCAACATGACCTGGAATTCTGAAAGATATTTTAATGTGTTATAGTTATGTCTCAAATTCCATTTGTAGTTTTGTGTGTGTGTGTGTGTTTTGCATTTCAAAACAAGGTGATATAAATTTAGCAATGGTTGTAATATTGCATATTGTTATCTTCAGAAGAGTTGCTAGGATTATCAGATATAGACATGAAAATTTGTCTAAACCATATGAGTATTAACTGTTCTTTTCCAAGAACTAATAGAATTAGTAGTATAATCATCTTAGCTATTTTGCGCATATATAAACAAATTTATGTCTTTTTCATTTTCCCTTTCTTCTTTTCTCCTTTCCCCATCCCAGTTATTTTTCCTTTTGAGCAGTTTCTTACCATTTCACAATATCTATTGTATCCTTTGGATCTTATTTACTCTTTCAGTTTCTTATACTAAGGAGACAATATGGTATTTACACATGTGAGTCTAATTTGTTTCACATACTCACTTATGAGTATGGTCTCAACTCTCATTTGTTTGCTTATAAAAGCCTTGAGTTGATCCTTCTTTATAGCTCAGTAATACTCTGTTACATAAAAATACCATATCTATTTATTGATTTCTTGGTTGATGATCATTTGGGTTGTTTCCGAGATTTGGCTATTACAAATTGTGCTTCTATAAACATGGATTCACATATATCACTGTGGCATGATGTGTTAAATTCTTCTGGGAATTCCAAGAAGTAGCATAACTGGGTCAACTGGGACTTGTAATTCCAGCTTTTTGAGGAAACTCCACACTGGTTTCTACAGTGGTTCCACCAGCCTACATGGCCATCAACAGTGGAGAAGTGTTCCTTTTTCTGCACAGCCACTCCAGGATTTTTTATTGGTTAATTTCTTGATTTTGGCCATTCTATCTGGAGTGAATGGAATTTTAGTTTGTATTTCTGTAAGGACTAATGATGCTGAATTTTTTTTCACATATTTATTTGACATATGTATTTCTTCATTTGAGAAGTATGTATTTATCTCAGATACCTATATTTGGATTGGGTCTTTGAATTTTGGGGGCCTTACTTTTTTTTAACTCTCTATAGGTGCTAGATAGAAGTCCTTTGTCTGAGGGAGAGATGGCTAAGACTTTTTCCCAGTTCATGGGTTTTCTTTTCACTCTGCTGGAGATTCTTTTTGACACGCAAAAACTTTTTGATAAGAAATCACAGTTGTTGTTTCTGGGAAATATACCCCATGCAGTTTGATTTTTCTTCATGAATTATACCGACCCCTGTGTCTTCAAGATTTCTACCTACTTTTCCTTCCAGCATTTAGTGTTTCTGCTTTAATATTTAAATCTTTGATTCAATTTGACTTTAGTTTAGCACATAGTGATAAACATGGATCTAGTTTTAGTTTTTGTCATATGAAAAGCAAATTTTTACAGCACCACTTTTTTTTTTTATTGAACTCATGACCTTGTACTTGCCAGGCAAGTGCTTTTGCTGCTGAGCTAAATCCCCAGCCCCGAGAACCACTTATTAAACAGACTGTCTTTCTTCTAGTGAAATTTTTTGTTCCCCTTATCAAAGATAAGGTGGTGGAGTGTTTTCTTCTAATCTATTCCATTGATCTTCAGGTCTGTTTTTTTTTTGCCAGTACTGTGCTGATTTTATCACACTGGCCTCTAGTATAATTTCAAGTCAAGAATTGTGATGTCTCCTGCCTTTCCTTTGTTTTCCAGAATTGTCTTTGGTAGTCTAGGTCATTTCTGGTTCCATATGAATTTTAGGAATCATGTCTCTAGATCTTAGAGATATACTAATGATATTTTGATTTGAATTGCATTAAATGTGCATTACAATTGTGGGAGAATAGCCATTTTCACAATGTTTGTCCTTCCTATCCATGGATAAGGAATGCCTTCCATTTTCTGAAATCCCCTTCAATTTCTTTTTTCAGAGTACTGTAATTTTCACTGTATAGATCTTTTACTTTGTATGTTAGATCGATTCCTAAGTATTTCATTTTTTGGATGCTGTTGTGAAGGGTGTGGCTTCCCTTGTTTTTCTCTTAATGTATTTGTGTACAGGAATTTTATTAATTTAATTTAATTTTTTTAAGTTTTTCAATTTTTGGTACTTGGGATCAAACTTATGACTGCATGCTTGCAATGCAGGTGCTTACATTGCTGAACTAAATCCCAAGCTCTACAGGAATGTTAATGATTTTTGAGCATTTACTTTGTATCCAGCTACATTTGAATTTGGCTATTAGATCTAGAAATATTTCAGTGGAGTTTTGGGGGTCTTCTATGTAGAATATCATATCATCTGCAAATAATGAGATTTTAACTTCTTACTCTCCTATCCTTACTCCTTTTATTACTCTCTTGTCTAATTGCTCTGGTAATGTTACCAGAAATATAATAGGAGCAGCAAAAGCAGGCATCCTTGTCTTGTTCTTGATGTTAGAGTGAAAGCTTTCAGTTTTTGTCCACTTAGTATGATGTTGGCTATTGGTTTAGCCTATAAGGCTTTTATCAGATTGAGATATGGAGCATCTATTCCAATTTTCTATAGAATTTTTATTATGAGTCAGTGTTAGACTTTATTAAGAGCCTTTTCTGCATCTATGGTATGATCACGTGATTTTTGTCTTTGGTTCTGTTGACATGGTGTATTATATTTACTGATTTGCATATGTTGAACCATCCCTGCATTCCTGGTATGAATCCCACTTGGGTTTGATGTATAATTGTTGTAGTCAGTATTGTGCAGAGAACAATTAGAATAAGGACACAGAATTTATATTATTTTAGGATGGTCACCAGAGTTTTAACACAAGAAAGTGCAGGAAATCTATCCATGACACCAAAGACCCAGAGTATTCAGCCAAGGGCTTGAATCACAGCAATGTCCTAAATAAGTCCAGATTAAAACCTAGAGCCCATGATAATGCCTCCCAAAGGTCCAAATGGAGGTCTAGAGCCCACAAGAAGGACTCACGCCAGTCTCTTTTATGGATCTTCACTGGGAAGGCCCAAAGGTCAGCAGTGGAAGCTAGAAAGTCTATGCCAGTAGGGTGAAGGAGCTGTGATGATAGGCTGCGGTTCTATGCTGGAGCCAAGAAGTCATACACATAATAAAGGCCAGGGCTGTCCTGAAAAGAACCACAGCCATCTTCAGCAACACAGAGGTGCTGAGCTCCTCTGACGATAAGAACAATTGAATAAATACCAGAAAGCCAGCATGAGGAGTTTGTCCTGGAGATTAAGTGGCACACATCCTCCCCTCAGGAGCCAGGAAGTGATGCTTGATATAAGGACCAGAGTTCTCCCAAAGTGAACCACAACCACTCTCACCAAAAAGGTCCTGAGCCCTACAATGACAACGGTTGAACTCACACTAGAAATGCTAGTCATGAGGAGCTCCTCCAGGAAAACCAGCTTCTCAAACAGCAACACTTAGAGAAACTCACAGTGCCTAGCTCTTCCTCATATCTCTATTTATGCTGGCAACTTTCCTCAGGTGGAACATCTATGCTCAGCACCATGCTAATTTAATTCAGCTGGTGTTAAATTGAGCACCAGCTTTTAATCCATAACAATGATCTTCTTGATGATTTGCTGCATCCTATTTGCCAGTATTTTACTGAGAATTTTTGTATCTCTATTCATTAGGAAGATTTGCCTCTAGTTCTCTTTTTTCACTGAGACTTTCTTTGGTTTTTGTATTAGGGTAATATTTGCTTCTGAGAATGATTTAGGTAGAATTATTTCACTTTCAATTTCATTGAAGAGATTGAGGAGTATTGTCATTAAGTCTTCCCTAAATTTCTTATAGAATTCAGCAGCAAATTCATCAGGACTTGGGATTTTCTATGTTAGTAAGGTTCTAATTACATTTTTTATTTCATTAATTGAAATTGGGTTATTCAGCAGCTTTATATCTTCTGGATATCACTTTATTAATTCATGTGTTTCTAGAAGTCTTTCCATTTCTTCTGTGTTATTGAGCCTATGAGAGTAAAGTTTTGCAAAACACATATTGATGATCTGTATTTCCATACAGTCTGTAATGATTTCACCATTTTAATTTCTTATTGCAGAATTTTTTTCTTTCCTTTTTAAAGATAAAATTGGATAGAAGATTATAAATTTTATTTATACTTTCAAAGAATGAACTCTTTAATTCTTTGTACTGTTTTCTTAGTTTTAATTGTGTTAATTTCTGCTCTGATCTTTATAATTTACTCCCTTCTTTAGGCTTTGGTCTTGACTTGCTCTTCTTTTTCTTAATGTTGAGATGCAGCATCAGATTGTTTATTTGCACTGATTCGTTTTTCTGATGTGAGAATTCACTGCAATAAATTTCCCTCTGAGGACTTCAGGTTCCACAGGTTCCAGCAAATTTTATCTGCATTTTCACTTGCTTGTAGATATTCTTTAATTTCTTCTTTTATTTTTCATTTTTTAAATTAATCTCTTCTTTAATTTCCTCTGTGACTCATTGATTATTCGGGAGAGTAATACTCAGTTTCCATTGTGTTTACAGACATTTTGTGGATTTTTTTGTTATCAATTTCCAATTTCACGGCACTATGATCAAATAATATACATGGCATAATTTTGATTCTTTTGCATTTATTTGAGCATGCTCTATGGGTAAGTATATGGTATGATTTAGAAAATTTCCCACATACAGCTAAGAAGAAAATATATTCTGAGGTTGTTGAGTGGAATACTCTGTACACGTCTACTAAGTCCATTTGTTCAGAAGTTTGATTCTGTTCTCTTATTTCGTGGCTAATGTTTTGTCTAGTTGATCTGTGTCTTTGTGGTAATGTAGTGTTAAAGTCCCCCACTATGATTGCATTATTGCTAATTTAATTGTTCATGTCTATTAGTGTTTGTCTTATATAGCTGGGTGCTCCCATATTTGGTGCATTTATATTTTTGATTGTTATCCCTTCTGCTTGAAGTTTTCCCTAACAAGTATGTAGTTAACTTCATCTCTTTTGATCATTCTTGGTTTGAAGTTCACATTATCTGAAAATGGAATTGCTATCCCTGTTTTTTTCTTGATTTTTATTGCAGGGAGTATTGTTTTCCATCTTTTGACTTTAAGTCTATGAATTTACTTTTGAGTTAAATGTGTTTCTTTTATATAAAATATTGTTGGCTTTTGATTCTTAATCCATTCTGCTAGGATGTTTCTTTTGATTGGTGAATTAAGGCCATTTACATTAATAGTTATAACTGATATGTATTGGCTGATCATTGTTATGTTATCTTTCTGCTGTTCATTTCCTGCTTTTATCCCTCTATATAACTGCTTGAGCCACTTGTTGTTTCTATTGCCGTTCTTGGAATTGTGATCATTTCTATCTCTTTCTAAAGTATCTTTCAGCTTTTGGGATGATAGCAGAACAGTAAGCAGCAGAATAAACAGCCTCTCTGAGAAAAATAGTTCAAGTTCTGGAATATAGCATCATAGGGAAGACAAGAAGGAAGTGGGTCCCCTGGACCCATGAAGTATCTGAAGTGAGAATTAAAGCCCACAGACAGAGTAAAAAAGAAAAACTTAAGTGAAGAAAGCAGAACCTGATGACATTTTTGCCCAGAGCTGGACACATTGTATAAGAGGAACTGTTGGAACCTGGGGAAGCATGATCATTGTGATGGTGATGGTTGGTGAACCCAGAGGCCTCTGCAAAAAGATGTGAAGGTGGAGGGGAGAGTGGATGCAGAGGGCTTCATTGGCTGGTGTAAGTGCAGAGGACTCTGTCCGTACTCTTGTGGGAGACAGTGATTAGTCAGGATCTATTTTGGAGTGGGGTCAGATAAGCCCAGAACCAGAACTGATGTTGGCTCCCTCCAGCAGCTCCTAGCTGGAAACAGACTGGTGGAAATTGCTTGGACTGAGCCCATCCCCATAAGCATTCCCACAGCTATGGCTGAGGTTCTCTGCCAGTAACAAGCTTAGTCAATACCTAGCGGCCAGCCCCACCCCTGTGCACACTCCACCAGCTAGCAATGAGCCAATGCAGGCTGGGAAAAGCAGCAGATAGCCCTGAACCAGTGCATCCAATGGCCAGGATCAGATACCTGTAGCCAGCACTGGCTAGAAGAACCAAACAATCTCATTTAAGAGAAATTATAGCCAGTATGGAAAGTGCCTGGGACCCCACTACCCACTTTCCCAGAAGAACCCAGGAATATGTCAAGATACAGAAGCCAAAGGAAGACTCTGTCCATGAAGCCAAGGAGAGCTGGCCCACGAGTTATAAGTGCAGAAGAGATTGGGAGTCACACACCTAAAATTTCTGAAATGATGGCAACTGAAGTAAAGAAATAGCTTCATGAAGCTATAAAAGAAATTAGAACAAAAATACTATCTCAGCTAAAAGAAGAAATGAAAAACATAATAAAATTATTACTAAGTACCTCTAAAGAAGACTTATGGAAGAATAGATAAGCAAAGGAAAATGAGGTAAACCTTGAATGTACAATATTAAAAAGATTTGGACTACATGAAACAGATTCAAAGAGATATGCAAAAATTAAAGCTTTCCATTGAAAGCTGGAAAACTGCTTGAAAGAGACTGAGGATAGACTTTCAAACCTTGAAGATAGGTTTGCAGCTTGTGATTGCAAAAGGAAAGATCTCTTAAAAATAACAAGGAACCAGGAAGTGACAATTCAATGGGTGTAAAACAACCCAGAGAAATGTAACTTAAGAATAATAGATGTGAGTGAAAAAGCAGGGGCAACACAAATGACTTGGAAAGTATATTTATATAATAATATCAGAAAACTTCCCAAGCATGGGAAGAGGAGGTGACATTCAGATAAGTGAGGCATATAGAACTCCAGCTAGCCATACCAAAATAAATCTACACCCAGACATATAATAATCAAGATCCCAGCAATTCAATGCAAGAACAATATTAAAACCTGACTGAGAAAAGAAATAGATCACCTACAAAGGAAAACTTATCAGAACCATGACTTCTCAACACAAACCATCAAGTCAAGAAGAGCTTGGAGTAAGGTATTTCAAGTCCTGAAATAAATAACTTCCAACTCAGACTGATGTACCCTGCAAAACTGTCTTTCAAAATTAATGAAGAAACAAGATACTTCCACAAGAAAGAACAACTTAAGGAACTCATGACCACCAAACCAACCCTACAAAGAATACTGAAGGAGATTCTAGAGAGAGAGAGCAAAGTCCACAGTTCCAGGAACAGTGGCAAAGCTGGGTCACCAAACAGGGCAGACCATGGAATGGAGGGGAAGAGTTGGCAACCAACAGTAGGAAAATAACTTGACAGAGATAAAGCAGAGAAGGTTGGTCATAACCATTAATATGGCCTCAGTTCACCAATAAAAAGAAACACAGGCAATGTGTATCAAGAAACAGAATTCACCAATATGCACATTTAACTCGGAAGGGGCTTCATAGACTGAAAGTCTAAGAAGAGAGAACAATGCTCTATGTGACAGGGAACCAGAAAGAAGTAGAGGTAGCTTTCCCTCAGCTGTGAGTAGATAAGAAACACATGGCACTTTTACACAATGGAAATCCACTCAGCTGTAAAGAAAGATAACCTTGAAACTCTTGTAGGTAAATGGATACAACTTTAGATCATGCTCATGAATGAAATGGTTCAGAGCCTCATGGGTGAAGATTGTATTTCTCTAGTATAAAAAACTAAAGGAGTTGGTGGGACCCAAAATGCAAAATACATACTGTAAAAATAAAAGAGGAGGGAGTGTCTAAAAAGGAAAGGTTGTGGCCATCGTTAATCTATTATAATTTGAAACCTATATTGTTTTCACTGTTCTGTTTAGTTTGGTTTTATTTTGTTTAGGTTTGTCTGATTTTTTTTTTATATTTGATGGCATGAACAACTATTCCAAAGGTAACAAAATATATTTTGGTATCCATTATTGATAGCCTATTATCTTGTTTTGAAGCCCTTTATTGCTTTTATTGTTTTGTTTTGATTGATTTTATTCTATTTTGATTTGTTTGGTTGTATCATGTCTGATAGTATGGTCAACTATTTTGAAGATATTAAGAGGCGTTATAGTAGTCACCACTGTTTTTTCATTACCTTGTTTTGAAGTCCTGAATTACTCCCATTGTTTTGTTTTTATAGGTTTTATTCTGTACAATTTTGTTTGATTGTATTATGCCTGATGTTATGGGAAGTTCTTTTGAAGACAACAAGAGACATTATGGTAGCCATTATTGATTTACTTGTATTTTGTTTTGAAGTTATGTACCATGTTCATTGTTTTGTGTTGGTTCACTCTATTCTGTTTTATTTGATTTGGTTTTATTCTGTTCAAAATAAAAAAAATAAATTTAAAAAGTATCTTTCAGTATTCTTTCTGGAATTGGTTGGGTGGTCATCAAATTCTTCAATTGTTCTTTTTTGTGGAAGAATCTTATTTCTCCATTGATTTTGAAAAACAGTTTTGCAGGGCACATTAACTAAGGTTAGAAGTTGTTTTCTTTCAGTACCTGAAGTACTTTACTCCATGATCTTCTTGATTTGATTGTTTGTGTTGAGAAGTCTGTCATGATTCTAATGGGTTTTCCTTTATAGGTGATCTGTTTCTTTTATCCAGCAGCTTTTCTTAATCTGTTCTGAGATCTTGATTATTATATGTGAATGTTTAGATTTACTTTGCTTATGGCTAATTAGAGTAATGTATACTTATTTATCTCTATGTCAGGTTATATTCCCATATTTGGAAATTTTCTGTTATTACATCTGCAAATAGCCTTTTTGTGTCATTTGTGTTGTCTCCTTTTTCATTGACACCCATCAGCCTATATTTTTCCATTTTCCATTATCTTGCAGCTTTTGAATTGTTATTTCCTGATTACTTGTTATTTTTAAGAATTATTTCATGATCACTAGTTGCAATCCTATCTTCGAGGTCTGAGAGTCTATCTTAAGTTACACTCATATGGTTTTTCTAGCTTTCAGTGGAATTTTTGATTATTGAATGTCTCCTTGAATCTGTTTCATTATTCTAATTGCTTCAAGGTTTCCCCAATTTTTCTATGCTCTTCTAATTTTTTATCTATGTCTTCTTCAGATATACTCACTAATTCTTTCATATGTTTATCATTTCTATCTTTACTTGAGTGATTATTTCTGATCTGATTTTCTTTACAGCTTCCTGTAGTTGTTTTCTTTACTTTTCTTGCAGAAGTTCAGAAGTTTCAGATGTGTGATTACTAAATTTGTCCATGTCTATGTCTCCTGGACTTGATCTGGATGGGCTGGAAGTTTGAGGTCACACTTTGCTCTTCAAGATTGGCATTTTACTGTATTCCTGAATCAGCTGGATGCCAAGTCCTAGTCACTTCCCATTCTTGTGCGCTGCTGGGCAGCTGGCCTCATTGAGGGTTGCTGTTGTTTCCAGGTCACTGTGCACAGACACCTGGTTCCTGCAAGCCTCACTAAGTGTTCCCGGATGACTGCAGTTTGCTGGATGCAGGTTCCAAGTCCCTGAAGTCCTCAGAGATGGTTCCCAGGGGTGGATGGGTCACTAGGTACAGCTTCCCAGTCCATGTGAGCCTCACCAAGTGTTTGTTGGTGTGGGCAGAACATTGCATGTAGCTTCACACTCCTTGCAGGACTCACCAAGGGTTCCTGGGGAACTGAGGTTCGCTGGATGCAGACTGCCTGTCCCCATGGGCCTCAGAGATGCTGTCCAGGTGTGGGCCAGATAATAGGCATAGCTTCCCAGTCTCCAAGAGCCTCACCGAAGATTCTCAGATGACAGCAGGTCACTGGGTGCAGACTTCTGGTTCCTGCAGCCATCAGAGGTATTCATTTTTACTGTAAGGAAATATATTGATCAGAAGAAGCTATATGTATGAAGTCATCATTTTTAAGGCCAACTATACAATGAAGTATACCAGACTAAAATGCAATTGCAGTTTGTACTAAACGGAACTATTAAATATGTGATTTTTTATGCCTTGGATATTCATAGAAATTACAGTTCAACAGAAGAAAACAAACATTTTGGTTTTAGAGAGAGCAAATTTCTTTAATTATGATTCATTAGAAATACTAAGAAATTATAGCATTTAGTGAGGTAATGATGAATGCTACGCATTTTATTTGTAAACACCTGTTTGTTGGTGTTAAGTCTGTAAAGAACATTGGTATTAAATATTGTACAGAAAATGTCTATATTTGTCATTAATATAGTTAGATTTCAACTGGACTTATATTATTATAGTAAAAAATGGTCTTATTAAAATCTTCTAGTTAGCAACACAGAAAAATCTCTTAAAAACTGAAGTAATATTTGAAAAATGTATAGACAATTGCATTAAATTAAGAAAATGAAACACTTCTTTATACATTATTTATAACCTATTTAAATTACTGAATAAATTTTGCTTGTATTTTACCTTACTATGAAATAACAAGCATCTGTACTTTTTCTAGATGTGATTTAAATTATAAGATTTTGTAGTTAACCAAATAAAAGTTTGATCAACATCTTCACCTCTACATCAATTTTATATATAAACCACTGACAAGTTAGACTTTGAGTGGGAAAAAATGTCAGAGATCTGTTTAATGACTTAAATCATCAAGGATTATTGAAAAGGAAAAAAAGATGTTTAAAATATTTTCCTTTTCATTAAAGTAAGAATGGATGTATTTGATTTTGCATTTGAAAAGACTGTGATTTATCTTAAAGGATTTATCAAAAAATTATATTCTAGTATTTTTAAAACTGCTATTTTAGGAATATTTATTATATAGCCTTGTTTTTCAATGTGAAAAACTGACTCACTTTCAAATACCCTCTATCATTTTGTTAGTCATTAAAAATACTCAGCTATTAGGTAGTCATTCATGGCAATGTCACAAATGTCTGAGGTATTTTCACTGAAGACTCAATTACATGTCTTTATTTTTCTTTCCCTTTGAAATGGAAAACCTCAAAGAAGAAGTAATTTCTATGATGGACAAAAGACATTTTATATTGACTTCTGAGTTTCCCAGAGATACAGAGGATAATGAAAAATAAACATGAGTGAATGAAGAATACAATACATTGTAATTTTGATCTATCTTTAAGAATCTGTAATTGAAATACACTTCTGAACGACACCATGCAACATCATATGACGTGACACAACAGAAAGTCAGCTTCTCTTTTCACAAAAGTTTTACCAAATGTATATTTTCAAAACACCAGTCAGATGAGAGCTTTATTTGGTCTAAATCATGTTATTCCTTGCAGAACTATGGGATCACTGATCTGAACCTTAGACTTATCATGAATGTGTTATGAATTGTTAGGTTTCTGCCATATGAGAAAAAAAATTGGCCAATATTCTTGGGAGGATAGTTTATTTAGTTTTTCTAGAGCTCAGTAAGAAGTCTGGCTAGATTAATCATTTAACATTTTCTTTTTAAAGAATTTTTGTAACAATCTCTTTTTTTTACATTCTATCACCAGTTCAATAATTTAACAATAATCTCAAGTAAAAAATAATTTAAACAAATAAAAACCAAAAAGAGAAATAACCAACACTGTACCCTCAGAGTGTGCCTTCTGCGGAGACTAAATGGCCATTTATGATATATTGCGATAGTGCTTGACTTTTTTTCACAAATTTCATTAGCACATCATTGATTGCTCATTTTTCTGCTCTCAAAACAATTTAACATAGTCTCTTTCATGCAGAGGATAACATATTCATATTATTTGATTTTTGATGAAACCAAATGACCCTTTAAATTTGCAATAGAGTTCTTTAATTTTGTATGAGTTTCTTTACTGCTGTTCATTTAATTTTCTGTTTCCATTAACCATCTGCAAGCATTTGACTCTATGACAATTATTCAGCTGTGCTACATCATGACTGACATATTTTATAAATGTGGAAAAAATGAAAAGAAAATGGAGGAGGGTTAGAGATCACAAGAGAAAGGAGGAGAGGCAATCGAACACAAATGTCATGGTTTGGAATCATGTATTTTCCATTCAGCTGAAACATCTGAGTGGTAATTATTGGCCCAACTGTAAATCTAGCCTAATTGCATTTTGTCTTCATTTCTGATAAGCACTTCACGATGATGATGATTACTCTTGTTAAATACATTCGTTCCATGAATTTTTTCCCACACTGATGGCCAGGGGGCCTTACACATAAAAAGACTGCAGACAAAATGGCTCAATTCGGCTACAACTAAATCAGTATTGATTTCTTCTTCCAAGTAAGAGAAGGACCCACTGTATGCCCCTATCATTTTTCTGCCTACCCACCACATAGGGAGGTTTGGTCGGTGCATATTAGAATAGGTTTAATTAACTGACATAACTGAGGCCAATCCTGTGCAATTAGCACTTATTAACTGTGTCACTTGTCTGACAAATAAAGAACATTACATCTTGCCCATTTTCTTAAAGGCCTGAATTGAAAAGAACCCCACTGTTTGATTTAATTTTTCCTTGTATCATGGAAACCTTTTTGCCATGTTGATTTAAATGTAATTTTTGCCTCTTTATACTTATGCTTTTTTCCCTTCCTATTATTGAATACCCCGTGAGCCTTTTCAATGATGGCACGGGGACAGGCTGTTAGCGTCCTTTCATAAATCTCTGTATTTCATAGCAGGGCAATTAAGCTAAACATTTAGATTTCTGCTGCAAATTTAAATGCACAAGTGGAAGCAAATGGCTATGGGATTGAAGGCCATTGTGTGACTTCATCAGTGCGGTTCAGCTTTTCAGATTCTGTGAATGGTTTGACAAAGAAATTCTAGAAAAATTGTAGTTCTGGAGTCTTTCTGAGAAAATCTCAGCATTAGGTAAAATCTGTACAGACTGAAAATCACATTTAACTATTCATTGGACTGATTCAGGCATTTAATCTGGGTTCTTAGAATATTTATGAACAAAAAGAGAATCTACCTTTGTCAGTAGGACAAAGGGGAAATATTGTCATCAAGTCACTGGTCTTAGAACAATGCTTATTATAACTCACAACTAAACACCTGCAGATGGTGGATAACAAAGATATAAAAAGATACTGTACAGAGAGGAAGTCCACACAGTGTAATTATATGGTAAAAAGTCTTAATTTAAATGAATCTTATTCTTAAAGACCTGTTATAAAGCATGGAATTTCCAGAAATAAGTAGATCTTTCGGAAATGGAACTTTCACAAAAACCATTCTTCCTAGACAAGTATTACTTGCTTCCCCCGACATCCATTCGGTTCTTCCTGCAGTGGGCTATTTTTCATTGGACATGTGTGCTCTTCTCCATCTGTGTGGCCTGAGACTGAGACTTCCCTGAAGGTTTGCATATGTAACAGGTAATGGAGGACTAAATGCATTCTGGAATAACAATTCCTGGCCATCTGATTTATTTAGGATAAACACATAATCTAGATTGTTCTGATCAATATAATTCTCAAGGCTTTCTTAGACTACTTTAAGAATAGGCCTCTATTGTGCTGGATTTTGACAACAAGCATCTTGACATCCACATAGCTTGCCACTGTGCAAGGTTGCAGAGTAAAGGAGGTAGGAACAAACCAGCAGCCAGTGTTGTAATTTAGGTTTGTGCTCACAGGAGTCAATAAATTCTTTTGTTGCTTAAGCCAGTTTGCATTGATTTTGCTGTCAGCAAAATAGTTAAAATACAGGCTAAATCTATTTGAGCAAGATTATAGAGCAGTGTAAGAAGCAAATGGACATAAGTCAGAAAATGCTCAAATTTTAGTTTAGAGAAAGCACAACTTATACTCTGCTGCCCCCTCAGATTTTATTTATTGAATATAAACTTCTGTGATCCAAAGAAAGTTCTAACAGGATCAGGAATTTAGTTTTTGTAAATCCTGTAACTGTATTTTTTTGTTTTTTTGTTTTTTTAGTTTCACAGTTTTGGCCTAGTTAAAAAGATTGACCCACAAAAGAATAAAACTCTTTAGAATGCCTTTGTGTATGGTCTTTTCAATAGTTTCCAAATGACAACTTGTTAGGGAAGAAACTTGATTCTTCTTTTTCTCCCTGTTGCTGCTTCTCTTTATTCAATGTTGCTTCAAAATAAGATGTTGAGAAGCAAGGAAAAGTAGGATACTCTATGAGAAAGTCAGGAAAGGGAAAGCAATTTTATTTAGTTGCTATTGATAAGACAGAAATAAATAGTAGTAAAGCATTTGGACTGAGGCAGAAAAGTGGCTTCAGAAATAGAGAAATGAGCACCTTCTTCATTGCAGTAGCTCAAGACAAATGACAAATATTTGCATGGGTAGTTCGTCTACCTTTTAGATTTTGTGTAAAATATGTAAGATCAATTGACAAAGCAGATCAACTATATTGTACAAATGGAATAAATTGTTTCAGATATTTGTAAAGGCATCTGCCAAATATCAGGAGTAGGAAATAATACATTCTATAAGTATGGAGAACAGACTAAAAACATATGAAGAAATTACTTTATTTGAATTGTTAAAGTTTTCCACTATGTAAAAAAATGTAAAAATAGGTAAAATTTATGTTACACATTTATTCTTAGAATCATCCATCCTTGCAGATAGACATGCTAAATCAATCAGTTAACTATTCCAGAGGAAGAAAAATAGCACTAAATGATTATAAGCTGTCTCCCAGGAGTAAATGTTACAATCTAGGCATCTGCAGGAGCACAATGACAGTTTCTTTTCAAATGAAATAAGTAACTTTGGTTAATATATCTCTGATATATTGGTCAAATACTCTTTTGAAGCAATAAGATGGATATCAGAAATAACAATATAATTTGATTTTTGAAACAAATATTATGTCTCATTTATGAAACATAGCAAATTAAAACTCACCTTAATAACTATTTCTTTCCTCTAATAGTTATGTTTACATTTGGTCACCTTCAGCTTTTTAGGTATTGAATTAGCTAATGTATTTATAAATTTGACTGATATTTGAGTTATACAACACATTTTCCAGTTTGGGTGTTATTTTAAACTTTCACAATTAAATATTCTTACTAGTGAAATATCAATACATTAAGTCTGTTTGAGGTTGAAATGT
Source organism: Hydrochoerus hydrochaeris (assembly GCA_004027455.1). NCBI lineage: Eukaryota > Metazoa > Chordata > Mammalia > Rodentia > Hydrochaeridae > Hydrochoerus > Hydrochoerus hydrochaeris. The sequence continues at coordinate 35,060 of PVLA01003485.1, forward strand.
AGAAAATGTTGTATTTATGCATGCATGTGTTGAAATATAACAGTTGTTCCATAGATGGCAATGCACTGGGCATTTGCATATGAAATATAATCATGAAGAATTATTTTGATTATTTTTGGAAAAATGAGATCTATGATGTCAGTCAAAGATCATAATGGAAGAAATATACAGCAAAAATAGTGACTGAAGCCAAGGTAGGTTTTGTAAGTAGGGACTGGAGACCACTCTGAGGGTTGGTCTTTATTAGGTCTCTGTGTCTACATAGAAAATCACCAAAATTTAATAGCATAAAAAGTCAGCTGTGTATTATTTCCAAGTCTCTGTGGATCAGGAGTCTTCACCTGGATTCATTTGTTCCTCTGCCTAGGGTCTCAGAACAATGTAATCACATTGGTTGCCATGGTACCTAATGCTCAGGATCTTCTTTCACCCTCCAATGAGCAGAATTCAGTTCCTTGTGTCTGCATGATTGAGGTCTCATTTTCTTTCTAGGTGTTACCTGGGAATGAGTCTCAGCTCCTAGTCTTTGCAGTTTTATCTCCTTCCTGCATAGACACTTTTGCATAACAGCTTACATTTGCAAGAACAGGAGAACATATATGAACTCCATGGAGACCCTATTCCTAGCCTTTCAGGGCTCACACATTTAAGGCAAGAACACTCAGGGCAATTACTATTTTAATTAAGTTAAACAGCTGATCAGGGTACTTAATTACATCTGCCAACTTTTTGGTGTTTTTCTGTTTGCTTTTATAGCATAACAATAACCTCTATTTCGTTAAAATCAGCTGTAAGTAAAATAAGAAATGATTTTTGCGATTACATATGAGATCTATGTAAACATACAACTTGTTTACGCTTCCTTTGAGAAAAAAAAAACTTGAACATTTAATTCCACATTTGTATAGGTCTTATATGTGCCTGGACCCACAGTTGAAAGTCAGCTGAATAAAGTTACAGGTGTTACATCTAAGCTGTCTGCAGAAATGTCAGCAAATGAATACTTTCTAGGATTTAATTCTCAAACAGTAAAAATTCAATGAAGAAAACCTACTGTGTGTCAAATAATAGTTTTTGAAATGGTAATTATCATGCTTCATTAGAATTATTGTTTCAAATCAGAAATTGTTTAAATTTCCACAAGGGAATTAAAAGTGTAGTCTTAGGTAGCAACTGATGTACTCTACAAGCTCAAAGCATCTATGAATATCTGGAATGATTTTATTAAATATGTCATAAACTACTTGCAAATGTTCTTCAACTTAAATAACACATTAGTTAACTTATACCTGCAATAACAAATTTTATTTTGTCAAACTGTTAGCTAAAGTATTGACCATTCAACAATATCTAAAGTATGACCTTTTCTATATTATATATAAAAATATTAAGTTATACCACACACTTCACATTGGTACAATTGTTTATTATGTCACTCTGTCACAACCACAGAAATTTTGAGACAATATTTAAACATATAGAAATTCAGGATAGTACAAAAGAGATTAACTACAAACTTTTCAGTGATAAAACACTATTGGGTTTGAGTATATCTTTTCTCCTTGCTAGTTGTGATTATGAACAACTACTCAGGTATAATCTGTAAATTGTCATGGAGTTGGTATGCTTGAAATATTTGGTACTTTTCCTGGTTTAGAGCTGTTAGGAAGTATTTTCTACTAACGTTATTTTACTACTACAATCATGATTATAGTTTTTAGAATAATAATAATGTTTATGGGAATAAAGCATATATAAGAACTGATCAGAATAAAAGGTGATTCATTAAAAATTTTAAAATGTGTTACAGTGAAGATACGTTGCTTTTAATTTTCTTCACAATGCTCCCCCTCATTTCAAACATACTTATCCCATCTGTCTTTTCACTTACTGAAGCAATTCTGGAAATTCTCTTTCATAAATGTCTTTTGAATGCTGCTGTGGAGTGTCATCCAATGGAAAAGCAGGACCTTAGAGACATTAAAATGTGTCCTCTTCTTCTTTACTTATCACAACTACTCTTCTCCAAATTCAAAATGACCGCGAAAAGTAACTGTCTGAAATCAACTCAGGTCAGTGAAACAATCAAGACAGTACAACTAAAGATAGTTAGGAAAGAGGACTTTCAGAACTGCTTCACAAAGTAGCAGGAATGATACAAGTGTGTTAAAAGCAAGCAGAGGTATTTTGAAGCAGTTACTAGAAATGTGTCTTTTACTGTAAAAAGTTGCTGAAAAAATTAAATGTTCTCTGTGTATTTTATCATACTTCTTTTAATCATAAGGTACACATGAATTTTATGTTGAAAATTTTTATTATTAAATATTTTGAAACAACCCCTGGAGAAAACTGTCAAAAGTTAAATGGTGAACATATGATAAAAATAAGGTTAAGAATTTTTATCAGACATATTAGCACATAGATCTGAAATTTTCTTATTCATGGAAAAGGCTTTAAGTTCAAATTTATTACAGAACAATTTTTTTCTGGAATTAAGCCACTGTTTTTCTTTCCTATCCAAATCAAGATTATGAACACTTTTCTAAAATTTAGCCTCTTTTTTGAGATTCTAAAATTCTAATTGATGGATTAATAATGTCGGAAATGGCAACTCCCTCTCTTTGGAGCGTGGAAATTTACGTACAAATTTAATTTAAGAAAAGCACAGTAGACATTAACACTTTTTATAAAAAAATCCCCACAAATATTGCATGTTAATAAACCAAAAGATTAATTTTATGTTGTGAATAAGAAAAACATATTTGGATATTCATCGTACAATGTGTGTATATGTCTATGTATATGGATACTAAATTATATGTCTATGTATATGGATACTAAATATGGATACTAAATTAATGTTGGATACTAAAGAGTTGGATTTGGGACAATAAATTGAAATACATACACCTATATATGTTTCTGCACATATCTGTGTATAAAGACATGAATTGCACAGGTTTTATTGTCATTTATACTTTAAAAAAATCTTAATTTAATTTAAAATTCTTTAATTTAAAAATCTTTCTTCTTTCTGTGTCACATTTTAATGAATATATTTAAATAGTGAAAGGTTATTCTTTTATCATTTAGAATTTTTGCTTTTACAAGCTCTTAAAAATTATGTTCGTAGTGGGAAAATGCAGAGCTATGAAATTACCAGTGTTTCTTACTATATAGTTTTGCTCTTCAGTCATTCATAAGAGATCCTGAATTCAGTGAGAGGTATAACTATTAGAAATGTATTATTCTGCTTTTAACCTGATCCCCGTTATAATTGATTAAAGCCTATGTTCTCCTTACTATTTCTTATGTTTTACATTGTGGTTCTCATTTTATGTATTAAGACATGAATTTGACTCTGCAAATGGAGACAAAATCTTTACAACCACAGAATACTTATAATGTATGGAAACAATATTGCAGTGTCATCATGAATATAAATTTTAAACATTCAAGACAAAAATTCCCTGCAATTTTTATGTCTGTTTTCTGAATGTCATTATTTATTGCCTAATCAACTCCTACACCTTTATCTCTGCACATTTGAAGTCTAATCATATCACTCCCATATTTAAGAAGCTCTGGTAGGACTAGAACTTCTGGAGAGGTGGAGTGACTTATCTTCTTCATGTCCTATTCACATTGGATGAACATAAATCTCTGAGCATTGTATTTTTAAATAAACATAAGAAGAATGTGAAAGGCACAGAGAAGGCAATGGACACAGTGGTGTCCTGGAACTCAGAGAAAGATGCATTTCTTGGGCTTTTGTTTTTCACATACTTCCAATGGGGAACCAGAGAAACTTGAAATCTGAAAGTGCCAGTGTATCAATGACCTGGCCAAGATCCCCAATCTCCCAAACAAATGTATGGCAAATCCTTAAATAAATGAGACAAATGGTATGATTTAGGGCTCCAAGGGTTCAAAACCCTGTAGCAGAGTTTATGACTCTAAGGGCTGAGAAAAAGAGCATCTCTGGGTGGCCCATATTTATTAGGTTTTCAAACAGAGGGAAGAGAAGCTAAGGAAAACACAGGATCTGAGAAGGATCTTAAAAGTCAAAGACTTCTCCAAGTAGTAAATTATGCCAATTTTGGAGAACTGTCTTATCTCCATAATGATTTTTATGGTAGGGGGTGAGACAACAGGAGTAGATGCCTGCAAATGAAGTTTCTATTTACTTAATTGGGTTTGGAGCCAGATGTCCTCAGCTATGGCCTTATCTTGCCCTTTGAGTTGTCTCTGGCTTCACAGGCCACTGCAGGCCTTAGCCAGGACCAGTGAGTCATAGAGGTTCACTTACTAAGAATCAGCTCCCATCACCAGACAAGGGGCTGAGGTCTAGGACAGACTCACAGGTAAAAATAGACAGCCAATTAGTTAACTTTAAATCTTGCCCAAAATCACTTCATAGTGGTGTCCAACACCAATGAGTTTAGGAAAAACAACAAAACTTCTTTAAGGTTTGCTTTGGTATAACGATATACCTGGAAAGAAACAGTAATTAAAAAAAAACAAAAATTTTTTAAAGAATTAGCCTTGGATAACTCCAAAAAGTACTAAAGGGGAAAAGCTTACAACCAACCTCCACCTCTGATATCCTGTAGAATCCCAAACACACCAAACTGTAAAGGGAAGACTTAGTCACTCCATAGGTCCCACCTTATGTGATTTCAAAGCCTGCATAATTGGAGCTTGAACTTTTGTTTATATTCATCAGTGATGAGGCACAACCATCATTCCTATATCAGTAACTACATAAGATCCCTGAAATGCCACTCCCATGGAGCACTAACGAAGCACTCCTCATTTCTAGGCTCAGATGGCACCATAAGAAATGCATAGAGAAAAGAATCAGTATTTTCACTACTACCTAGTTCTATGGAGGGCACCTAATGAAGAAGATGGCTTCCTTAGTCAGCATTAACAGAGAGCAGATGGAGCGACTGCACTCTATTCCCACATGGTAGTAACTACATCATCTCTCCCCATTTCTTCTGAAGCAGAAGAGTAAAAAACAAAACCCATGACCACCACAACTAAATAAACCTTAAAATTTCAACTTGAATAGAAAAGATATTCAAAAGTTTCCAAAACTCAAGTGACACAGATGTCACAGAGATTATTTATTGGAAGTCTGGATGCAAGAATGAAATGAACCATTTCTTCTTTAACTTCAAAGTAAAAGGAATGTTGACCAAGAGTTCAGTATTTAGAAAAAATAGCCTGTAGTAATGATGAGAAAATCATGCTTGGATGAAGAAAAATTAATAGAAGTTGCCAACAGCAAATGTAATGTAAAAGAATGAACAGGAAATTTTCTAAATAGAAAAAATAAATAAAAGAAGTAATACTGGAACATTAGGCATAAATGCTGAGAAGCGATAAGAATATACAGCCTATATTGCATATGTAAATACAGTATACACAGTAGATGTACAGTAAGATAGAGATATATGCTGTATATTTAGATGTGAATGTGTATAAATGTATGCATAAACATTGTTTAATTCTCTGTATGTTTGACTTTCTAAGCTATGTTTGTCAATTGAAAGAAATTACACTGCTAATATAATTCTTAAACTATAAAGGAAATATTTAAGATTATTTTATTATAAATGAGAAAATATTAAAGAATGGCGTACTTCCAGTGACACAGTAACACAAATTGTATAACTTTTAAGAGGCTTATTTTGGCTCATTATTATGTCCACAGTTGGTAATGGCTTTCTTGCTAGCAATGTTAGACATCAATGTAAAAAGGCTGAGAATTCATCTGTGTATGTGTGTAAGTGTGTGTGTGTGTGTGTGTGTGAGTGTGTGTATCCCTCTGGTTCTCTCTCCCTATGAAGCCACCAGGATTCTGTGAGTGGCCTATTCTAATGTCCTAATCACTTTCTGAAAGCTCACCTGTTGTCAGAGACACACACACACACACACACACACACACGAGATAGAAACAGACACAGACATAGAGACAATCAATAGTGTACACACAGTCCATTTCCTGAGGAAGGAATCCATATAACTGATTTTGGACTCTCATCTCCTTTGTGTTAAATGTCTACTTTATAATAAGCTATTTCATTGGTAAAATAACAAAAACTCATTTATTCTCTAAACTACTAGAAACCGGAAATATAACACTTCTATAAAACCTTTCTAAGCCACCATAGATAATATAATACTCAGAAAATATCTTTAACCTTTACATTTCCTGTATTGTATGAATATCTATTTCTAGTTTTCTTAGTGTACATGATATTCTACATGACTACAATATATTGTTGCTTAATTTTGCAATTATATAATGTAATATTGGCAAGTATATAATGAGCGCTTGAAGAATGACATGGTTCACAGGTGAGGAGTAATGTGAAATGGTTAAGTGAACCTTTTAAAGAAATGTTCAATAAGAAATATCAAAATCTAAAATATTATTTATCTGAGGTACAAACTGCAATCAAGTAATCACTGGCTGACAACAGGATCCTGTGGCATTTATCAGCTCTGTCAAATCATGGATTGCATATAGTTATTTGTTAAATAAAATGCCTCATAATGTTTGAATCAAGTGGAACAAACCTTATAAAAGTATTAAGTTTCCTTGTATTGTCTCAGAAAGAAGTTATTTATATTTAGAAAAGGAATTTCTAAATCAAGAGGGCCTATAAGTGACTAGGATTTATCACTAATGACCAAAGCAGTGAAAACAAAACCATAATATGAGTTTAAGTTGTCTAAATAACTTGCAATTTAAAGAAGTATAACATTTGATTTCCTTCAGAATATATCCTTAAAAATATTTTGTCAAAATGGGCTTCTTAAATAAAAAAATTTGGCTTCTTTACTGAAAATCTATACATTTAGAATAACTATATTTAAATTAGATTTGCTTTAAACAATTTCTTCTATTTTAACTTTGAAAACTTTTTGTTTCATAAATTCCCTGTTTAAAATAAAAGAAAAAAAGTATTTAAACCACTCTTTATGCTGGTATAACATAGCACATAATAAATTTTACTGAATACAAGTCACAAAGGATATTTCTAACAAATGGAATTTAAATTAGACATATCAGAAATGTGTCTCTTCATTGAGTAAAGACATAGCTATAATTCTACAAATAAAATATTAAAAAAACATAATTTTATAATAAGAATTTTAAGTAAACTGAAATATGAAACACATATTCAGAGATTGGCGATATGACTCAGTGGTAGAAGACATCTTTAGCTTGAATGAGGCCCCAAACTTGACCTCTGGCATTGCAAAAATATGTCAGTAAATTAGTAGGTAAGTAATATATTTTATTAGTCAACATTCCTGATCCTGGTTCACTGTATCTGACATCCAAAATTTCATAGCAAAGAGGTTTATTTTAGCTCAATGTATTTGAAGTTTAAATCCATAGTCATCAGGATGCAAGAGAGAAATATCACTGCAGAAGGCATGTTGGGCAAAAATGCTTAGTTTGTAAGGACCATAAAGCAGAGGAGGTTAGAGTGACTTCCAAACAGGAAGGGTTGAGAGACCAAATATAGATTTGAGGTGGTACTTCTATGACCTACACAAACACATTCAGAAGTGTGGTTTATCAATCGTAAATCAAGTTCTCTAACCAGTTAAGCTGTCGATTTTCACTGTTTGTCAACTTGACACTCAAACCATCCATCACCTTAAACCACACATAACTGCCAAAAAAAAAAATTATTCCAACTAATGTGTTATACTTTAACTAATATGTTATACTTTCTTCTATATGACTTGAATTACAATAATCACCCCAAAGTCTCAACAGTTCTAGCCTTGCAAATTTTCCTTTGATTTGGGTGTAGTGGCACATACCTCTAATTCCAGCACTTGAGAGCTTGAGGCAGAAGGATTGGCATAAGTTTGAGGCCAATCTGGTCTAGACAGCAAGTTCAAGGCCAGACTGGACTAGTGAGTGAAACTCTGTCTGAAAAAAAAAAAATTAAACAAAAACCAAAACAACCCAAAACCAAACCAAACCAAACAAACAAACAAAAATAACCCATCAAAATTTCCCCTAAGACTTCAGGCAAAATTTTAACTGTGAGCCATTATAAAAATAAACAAGATATGTAATCTCAAGGAGTAGTGGCACAGGGTAAGCATTTGCCTTTAAAAAGAAAGAAATAGGGAACAATCCAAAAAGGGAAAACATTAGGTCCTACAGATCCAAATTCAGCATTTAAATTATGTAAAGGAATGATATGAACTCCAAAAACCTTATGTAGCCCCATCTCACAGTCTTTTGAGTTGTTATTTATTTCACCTCTCAGTTAGCCTGGGTGTACCTCATGTCTGTGGCTTTGCTCAGCAGAATTTCACATTTCTGGGAAACAGACTCAAGGTTCACTGAGGGGCACTTCCATTCATCTTCAGCATAATCTCACAACTTCATGTATGGCCCTATCAAGGATATACTGCCTGTTATTTTGGGCCTTCCTTTGAAATATGTGTACACTCTGACCTCACATCTCTAGTATTCTGTAAGACTAAATGATCACTATTGTCTTGATTACTTTCCTCTCATTGCTAGGACAAAATATCTGACACTTAAAGTTAGGGAAGGAAAGGTTTATTTAATTTACAGTTTTTGGAGGTTTTAGTCCACATTCAGCTGGATCAAAGAGTGGGTGGCATGGCAAAGGAAGACCATTCATGGTGACCACAAATGACTAGAGCAAAAAAAGAATAAAAAAGGAAGAATGGAAAAAAAGAACGAAAAGGAAAAGCATGCCTTTTTCCTTCTCTTATGTTGAATGTAATCTACCTGCTCCTGGGTGGATGCAGCACTCACACTGGCAATCCCAGCACTAGACAATGAACCAATCACAAACACTAGATTCAGCTGCCTCTATGACTGCATGAGGCTTTAGGGAGACATTTAAACACAAACCATAACATTCAGCTCCTGCCCCTCCAAAGATATATGCACATACTTCATGAAAAAGACGTTTAGTCCATCTACAAGAGTTGCCAAAATCCTATCAGTACTGCTGAAAAGTTCACATCCCATGTATTCTCCAAGATCTAAGGCAAACTCTTAGGTATAACCTCTGGCAAAAAAATGAAAACAAAATTAAACACTTTCAACATTCAGTTGTATAAGATAAACATTACCATTCCAAAGGATACAAATAAGGGAATAGAAAGGAATGGGAGCAAAGGAAGTCCAAAATCCAGCAGGGTAAACATTAAGTCCTGTAGTTTCCTGTGGAACATCTGAAGCAATCTGTGATAAATAGTGAGCTCCAAAAGTCTTGAATAACTCCACTCTTCTATGATACTTCCCGTGGTTGTAGCTCCCATGGCTTTTCTCTTGAGCAAGCTTTGCTCCCTCCTTGTTGGTTTCTGTAGAGTATCCACATTTCTGGCTTTTCCAAATTTCTGAGTTCTTCATTGCACCTTTGGCTTCACACTCACTGCTTCACACACTGCCCTCTCAGGGACACACTGCCTGACCTCCTAGGCTTTCTGGAATTGGGGTTGAGGCCATTTTTAACTTCAGAATTTGTTCATTCTGCATGTGCCTAAAACCAGCACCACGTGGATGATGTCAAGGTCTGCTGCCAGTTGGATCGTTAACAAGGCTTTCTTCTCTCTTTGCTGCAGGAATTGATTACCTGGATTTCTGAGCACTCTGAAACTGTTAGTGGGGAACAAATTCTCTATGTTGCTGCCATTCTGGGACCTGGTGTGGCTGCTGCCATTTTGGAACCTTGTGTGGCCTCCATCACCATTCTGGAACATGGAGCTCTGTAGCTTTCTCCTCAAAGCAGTCTTTATTATAAAGGACAAAGCCCTGTAGCTTCTCATGATGGCCCCAGGCCATCTTTTCTAGTCTTCTGCTCCTTTTTAGCAATCAAGATCTCAATTCTATCTTTACAGCTCACAGTTTTACTATAGTTCTCCCAACCCTGTCAAACTCATGTTTCAAATCACCCTGCTGGAATCTTTGCTCTTGACTCACAACATAAGTCAGGCTAAAAGTCTCCAATGATAGCCATGCCACTGCCTCAACATTTTACTGCCTTGGAGTTTCCTCTTCTGAGTTAATTAGACCACTGTCCTTAATCTCAGTCTCAGTCAAAACTACTCGACAGGAGAAAAATGAAGACAAAATTTCTGCCAAGGCATAACACAAATCATGTGGAGTCCAACAACTAATACAGTCCTCCCAAGCAGAAACCTCCTGAGCCTGGTCTTTACTAGTTTCTGGTCTTCTGAGTTCTTATCATATTCTCCCAAACAGAACAGCCTAAGTTATTCCAGCTCTACTCCTTCAGGTGACATCTCTAAACCTTCCCAAACTCTTCCCACAAGCCATTCAAGGCTTTTGAACCACATGATCATGTATAGTCAGTAGCAACCCCACCCCACTGGTACCAAATTGTGTCTTTGTTACTTTTCTCTCATTGCTGGGACAAAATACCTAATATCCAAAGTTAGGAAATGAAAGGTTTATTTAGCTTACTGTTTTGGAGGTTTCAATCCGTATTCAGCTGACTCCAAGGAAGGATGACATGGCTAAGGGGAATTATCCATAGGGGCTACAAGTGGCAAGAGCAAAAAGGACACAAAGGAAAAACACACCTCATTTCCTCCTCGCATGTAGGGTACAGGCCCTTGGGTGTAGCACTCACATCAGCAATCCAAACACTAGACAATAAACTGATCACAAAGGCTAGATTCAGCCACCTACATAATTACATGGGATTTTGGGAGGATATTTAAACATAAACCATAACAACTATGAAATGAGTGATGCTAAAGTCTGCTGCCAGCTCAAGCATTAGTGAGACCACCATGGATCATGGCCACAACCCATGATTGTATGGGTTATGCTTGGATGGGTGAGTACAGTGAGATTAATCCTGGGGTACCAGTTCCATAATCAACCATTTTGAGCAGAGTACACAGTAGCCTTTTAATCTGAAATAAAATGTTCACATTATTGGGCTATTGAGATTAAGAGGGAAGAGGTCTCACTCATTTTTTAGAGCATTTCAAAACATCTTTCTTGTCCCTTGTACTAGTTTGAAGTACAATGAAATCATGTATTCTGAGTAACTTGTTCTGTAAGAGGAGCAAACAATATATTTTAACTTGATAAATGAGCTATGCTTCACAATAAAAATAGTATGTGATGCCAAACATTGCATGATCACAACTGATTTAATGCTCTTTCTCTCTCTCTCTCTCTCTCTGCCTCCCCTCTCTGCAGAATTGTGGGTGGTCATCTGACAAAAACAAGAGGCTATGTAGGAGATCTCTTCTGTAGAGGAAAAAGAGAAAAAAAGCAGAGAAATCCCTTGTGTACAATGAGATTAGGGAGATGTGAAAAAGTGGGAAACTGCATAAATTTGTAGAAAAGCACCACTCAAATTAGGCTGTAGCAGTGCTGGCAAGGAATCTGTTTCATGACCATGCAATGTTGCATTTCCATGAAATCCTCAAAAATAGAAAAGTCATTGAGGGTTACTTTTTAAAGATGTACAAAAAAGAAAAAAAAAGATTATATTGGATCAAGAGATAGCACAGATGTTATTAGTGATAGTGTATGTTGTTCTACACAATAACCTTGCTGTCTCATTGTTCCCTCACATCAGCTAAAAAAGGTTTTCAGAGGTAAGTGGAGTTTAATTTATTTTTCAATATATTTTTCATGTCTTTATTATTTTTATTATATTACAGCATTTTAATTGATTTATGTTAATGTTTGGGGGGTTTGGAAGAAAGGATCTGAGTTTCCATTATATCTTATGGAGAAACTCATATATACAGGTCCTTTAAATTACAAACATGTTTCTGGAATGAATTACAATTGTAAACTAAGATTTAACTGTACTTGATTTCATTGTAATGGCATAAATTATTTCAACAACCACAAATTATTTGACCCCAACTTTGCACACACAATTTTTTAAGTCAAAATTCATGTTTTCCAGATACTTCTGCGATATTCTTGATGCTGATTCTCTCTGTAACTCTGGTTGAGAGTAGAAAGCAGTACCTATGCAACACACTGAACATTGAGCTGCCTTGAAATTTTCTCTAACAGATAAAACATTTTTCTAACTCTAAATTTAGCCTCTAGCAAAGTCTTAGCACATTGGCAAAATGTATACAAATTCTGTGTCAAAGTGTAACAAGCATAGTGTCCAATCCAGTTTCTAATAGAGTATTGATCTCAACTGAAGCCTCATGTACCTAGCATTTTCTAAGCATATTTCACTTCAGTGATTGTCTCTTTTGAGCTCTAACCAAAATCTTGCATTAGACTTTACTTATAGTGTGCTAATCTGTAAACTTCTCTTGTAAACCAGTTTCAAGTTTTCTGAACCTCATGGTCACTTGGAGTCACAACAATGGCTAAACTTCTCTAGTAGTGATTTTTTGTAAAAGTCAAGTTTTTTCTTTTGTTGGTAAAAAAAAATATATAGCACCCAGAATTTAAAACAAGAGAGGTTTATTTTGACTCAAGTTCTTAGTTAACTCCTTGGTCAGTTGGCTCCAGGGTAGAAACATCATGGCACAATGGTGTGGTGGAGAAGGTGACTCTGAATGGTTCCTTGGAATCAGAGAAGATTGGAATAAATACCAGAAAGGAGGGGAAGGAGGAATAGATATAGAATCTGCATTACTGAGTTTTCCTATTGCTTGACACACTATCTCACCCCTTCAATTCCAGGGGACTTAATTCTTGGTTGGTGGACTCCAGGATAGAAATGGCATTGTGGAAGGGCATGGTGGAAAACAGGTGCTCCAGCAGAGAGCAAAAGAAGAGCCAGATGCAAGAATAAAACTTTCTAAGCAATGTCACTAGTAACCCATACCAAGCAGGCCCTATGTCCTAAAAGCACATACAGGTAATTAATCCACTGATGGATTTAGTACCTTTATGATATATTCTCCTTCTGAAATCCCCACCTCTGAATACATGCATCTTTTTAAGAACATTTTAGATTTAAATTTTAATAGTGCTGAAAATCAACAAAAAAGTTCCAAAGATCTTGTTTCCATGATCCACACAGATAGACCTAGAAATGTGCTTCACTCATCCCCTAGATGTGTCTCAACTAATCAAATTAAAAATCTAGCTTAGCTCTCATTTTGTTAACAGAATAATATAAACATTACAGATCATAACCTTATTTTGTTTTCCCTGATTTGGTGAAAAAATGAGTATAAAACCCATTTATTTGGGTGTAGACATATGACCCTAATGCACAAAGAGTAAATGTCAATTTAATGTTTTCTTCAGAATAAATCATACTTGTATATTTAGAAATGCCTTGCCACTAAGGACCTTCTCACTAATCCTATGCACCATCACATGAGATGTCTTGGATAGTATAAGAAGACCAGAAAAAAATGTATGCAGGTTAGAAAGGATCTGAAAGAGTGTTTTTAGTCACAGATTGCATTAGTGTTTATGTAGAATATCTCAAATGAGGCAGGACAAAACAATAACAAAACAAAACCCTCCTAGAAGTAATAAAATGGTACAAAATGTGATTGAGAGTATAAGTGCAATATAAAAATGAGCTGCTTTTCAACATGCAATGAGTGAATAATTGGAATTAAGATAGAAAATAAATATAATAACATCTAAAAGAAAGAAAACACATGCATAATTCTCATAGAAGTATAGAAGTTAAATAGATTTACAGTGATACTTCAGTTGACAGACAATTTGTTCCACAATTCTGGGGAAGGTGGCTGCATCCATGTTCATTCAGGGGAGATGGCTATGGTTGAGTTACTCACCCAATGTAAAGAAATTACTAATGGAAGCAAATTTTTGTTGAAAACTTCTGTTTGAAAGCTGAAGCATTCATAAACCAAGTTATTAGTGTATATAAGAAATAAAAGTCTAACACAGAAAATTATGTTTAGAGATAAGTCTTTATCTTGTTAATTTTTTCTATCTACATTTATACTTGTAGCACAGTCAAAATCTCAAACAGAAATTTTACAGATATTGACAAAATTCTAAAATTGTATGGAAAGACAAAAATACTAAATCAACACAATGCTGAAGAGAAAAAATTTTGAAGGATTAACATTGATCTTTATCGAGCATTTGTAAAAGTATAATATTCAAGACAGTGTAGTATTGAAACATAATAGAGACATGGATCATTTGAACAGAAATGAGTTTAAAAATAGATCCAAGAAAACTGATTTTGCAAAAGAGACAATTCAGTGGAAAAACATAGTCTTCAAAGAAATGATGTTGGAACAATGAAATTTCTATAAGCACAGGGTAAAAAGAGAGACACATAGCTTAGATATTTGCATAAAAATTATCCAAGTAATAGCCTAAACATAAAAGTTATAATTATATAACTTTTGAGGAAAAAAACAAAAAAAGTTCTAAGTGATCTTGCATTGGGCAACCACTTTTTATATATGGCACTAATAGCATAATTAATTAAATACATTTTTATGTAATTAAATTAAAAAATTCTGTCCTGCCAAAGACACTAATAAGAGAATCAAGTTGAACCAAAGGAGGGAAGAAATCGTTTGCAAATACTATTTAGTAAGGAACTTGTATCCAGATTTACAAAGAACACTGAAAACACAACAAAATGAAACCAAACAACCCAATACCAAGAAAGGAAAAATTAACACACAGCTCACTAAATCAGATAGATAGTAGATAAGCATATGAAAAAATACACTCATAATTTAATGCAAAGTAAAACATTAATTTAACATAACCTACTAATTAGAGTGACCAAAAAACCTAACACACACACATATATGCATGCATACAGTAATGTGACCAATTGTGACAAGGCTCCAGAGCAATAGAAACACTGGTACATTGCTTATAGGAATGCAGAATTGTGTAGTTACTTGGCAAGCGATTTTGTCCCTTAGTTACAGGCTAAATGCAGTTGTACTATATCATCCAAGAATGAGGATCCTATGGTGTTCATGCAACTGATTTGAAAATTATGTGTCTCCAAAACCAAAAGGTAAATATTTTGTATAAGCTGTGTTTTTATTGCCATAAGCTGGAGGCAAATAAGATTTATTCTGTAAATGAATATATAAATAGATTTGTAGAATATATTTATAATGGAAAGCTAAGTGAAAATTGTAAGCTAATTTTAACAGGACAAAGAGAAAGATGAATCATAAATGCATGCTGTTAAGCAAATGAAAACCATCTAAAAAGTTTCATAATATATTTTTCTATTTATAAAATATTCTGCAAAAAATTAAAACTATAGTGACAGTAAACAGAACAGTAGTTGTCAGGAAAACAGGGAAAAAACTGTTGAATAGAGAAATTAATGGGTAAATTTTAGAATGGTGAAATTATTCTGTTTGATTCTTTAACGCTGAATATACATGACACTATTTAACTGTTAAAAGCCACAAAGTTTAAACATGGTTTATGCAAACTAAAAAAAAATAGTTTTGAGATGAGGAGTTGTGAAGATATAATACAAATTATGAAAAAATAAGCTAACTATTTTACAATTATATGAAACAGTTTCATAGATGAAATGGGGAAAAGGGCAATGGCCTGTAACTGGACAAGATTGGAGTGTTTAGGATTAAATAAAAAAATAATTTCAGAGAGCAATAAAGTCTTGTAGATAAAGTTCCTCTACAATAGTATATACATTATAATTTCTGAAGCAACTGCTTTTTAGAGATTAAGAAATTTAAGTCACTGAGCTGTGGTTTGAGAGGCCCTTATCTCACAGAAGGGGTAGAGTTGGAAAACAGCTTGTGTAGTAAATGAATTAAAAATGCATCCAAACACAGATATAAAGAACTATATATAATGTTTATTGATGTTTATCTTAATATATGAGTAACAAAAATGCTTATAAGTGCATTACACTGGATCTGATGTATACTTTTTAATTTCTCTAGCATCTGAGAGACTTTGGAATCAATGATACCTTTGACAGGTAAGCATATCAGATGTTGTTTCTAATACCTTTCACCAATAAAAAGAGCCAGTTGTATCTGGAGAAATGACTAGGACAGAAAATGCACATGCTGAGCCTGAAACATCTTATAATGGAAGAAGACAAATAAGTATTCGACAAAACCAACATGAAAATGAAGACAAGGAGATCTCAAATAACCCAGGATAAAAATAAAAGAGGTTTCAAATTCTAAAATTACAGATATTTGGGGTATAGAATAATATTTATATAGGACTATAAATAAAATATTAAAATAAATATCTGTCCATACATGAATAAATCTTTGAATGAATATGTAAAAATGTGAATAGTCAAATGCAGAAATATGCATAATTTATATAATTATGAGTACAATTTTTCCCTCAAGAAGCAGTACATGTCTTCACAATTTAAGTGAGCTTCATATAATGATTTTCTTCCAAAAAGTACAACATGGAAAAAAATAAAGAAAGAATAAATATATAATAATTAAAGCTGGCAAATGATATTTGAATGATTGAGACAGGTTAATAACAGCAGTGATAAGTCCTTCCAATAGGATGTACTCTTCCCATGATGTGATGAAATTGCCACTTCACTCCTAAGTTCTGTCTTACAAATGTCCATAGCCATAGTCTAATCATGAAGGGGAAAAAAAAAACGAAGACAAATTTCAATTAAGGGAGATTCTAAAAACTACTTCATTAGTGCTCTAAAGTTATCCAGGTCTTTGAAAACAAATCTATGAATCTGTTATAGAAAGAATAACCCAAAGAGTCATGCGGGAATAAATGTGATGTGATGTCTGGGAGGGCATCCTGGAACAGTAGTATTTTTAAGGTGATTACCATAGGTATTCACAGTAGCCAAGAAATAGAAATAATGAGATACAGAAATACACACACACACACACACACACACACAGAGTGGAATACTACACAACCACAAACAGGAATGAAATCCTCTTCCATGTAACAACAGAGAACTAGAAAATCTTATGTCCATGTGAAATACGATTAGTCATAGAAAGACAAATGGTACCTGATCTCATACATATGTGACATTCATCAAGGTGATCTCCCAGAAGTTGGAAATAGAATGGTGATCATCACACAAGAACAAGAGCAGAGTTTGCTGAAGACTCATGTATTTAGGAGAAAACCATAATTCTTATCACTTATGAGTTGAGGTCAATTATGAAGTTTTTCAAGTACAATAATAGATATCAATTTTTTATGTAATGCACAATAACAGAAGGTGCAGTGGTAAGAACAGGATTAGCTAAATAATAGTTTTTGCTGTAGAAAAGTAGTTATCAATAAGCCTGCAGATAGCTACACACATGATCAGTTGTGTCCAATTTTGAAAACCTCAACCACACTGATAGACTTAATTATGCTGCTATGTGAAAAGCCAGATAACTTGCTAACTTAAACGAAAGACAGAGTTTTCACTATGCACTGCCTGAAAGTTTGCTCAAGTTTGCGCCAGATGTGCTGCTTTTGTTTCTCGTATTAAATCTGAAATGAAGTAAAAGAAATACAATGACACAGGTTGTCACTGGAAAGTAACTGCTAATATAAACTTGATTTGATCATTCACTAAATATAAATAGTGAGATTTGATATTAATTCTGAATTAAAAGCAAATCAAAATGCATGAAGAATATCATCCCATCTCAAAATATTTTAAATGAATCACTTTAATTTGAAACAAGAAATTCAAGTATCTAAAAGAATTCATTTGAACTTAACTTATATGTAGGTGATGTGGTGACATTACAAAATCAAATTTTGTAATTTGAATTATGCTTGCAGTATTTTGATGAAGATGGTGATTCTGAATTCATGTCTTTATTCAAATGGAGCTTATGCCTGATAATATGTATATATACATATATTGAAATGAATATCAAGTGATATGCAATAATAGAGACATTGAGCTCAGTTGAGCATTTCTATAAAAAAATTGTGCACTAAAAATATAGATAGCCAATTACTGCAATGCCTTGGCTATTTAATACAGAGCTATTCATATTTATTTTAAAATACTAGAATATTGATTTTTTCTTATTTAAGTTCAAAATATAATATATTTTTGTGGACCAGACTATATATCACCATAAAGATAAATCCAATGTATCTTCTCGTCTTCTGCTGATGGATATAGGATGACTCAATTCATCCTGCAATACGTTTGGATTTCCAATGAAATTGTCACTGTCACTGCCACAGCACACTTTTATCCTTTCTTGTTACAAAAATGCACTCAGATAATTTTGAAGAAATTGAAATGAACCTGCATGAACAATTTCCTGCCTAGAAACTACACTTTTTCCTTTTTATTTCGATAAATTTCTAAATATTTGTTTCTGCCATTAATGAGATGACGATGGCATTTTGAAGGATGGGAAAATACAGATAAGATTATCATCGATTACCTTCCTCCTCTTTGTCTGCCTGTTCTCTGTTGAGGTTTGACTGGGTGAACTGAGCACTTTGTTATCTCATGTTGGACAATTACTGGGCTTCAGATCAGCAGCCACAGTGATCTTATGAGACACTGCTCTCTTCATCTTTCTGTCCTTAAATAGGAAATGACATGGGTAAAAAATGTATTCTTATGTTTAGTATTAATAGCATCTAAATTAAGCAATTAAGGATAAATATGCAGATAATTTAATTTGGGGTAATTTGAGATCCAGAATGCTGTTGCTATTTTGTTGATATAGAACTTCATGGATGAAAACTTCCTTTTTAAAAACTCCTCTGGGTATTAGACAATCCATTTTTCTTAAATGATAGGTTTATTCATTGTTTTGGTTTGTTTTGTTTTAGAAAAAGCAACTAGATTGAAAAACTTCAATTCAGTCCTGGTAATTCTGCTGACAGACAATAGGATATTAGAGATAGTCCTCAATAATCACATACTGATTCAGATGAAAAATTGTGAATTTAAAGTGACAATAGAAAATAGCATTGATTTCAATAACTAATAAGTAATCTTCCATTGTCTGAATAAAACTTTTGGTTTTTAGTTATTGAATGAGAATGTTTACCTATGATTTTACACAGGCAAGGGCATCATTTCACAGCAAAATAAGGACCCATGAATTATAAGAGGAAGCATTAATGCTCAAACAGCACAACCTAGGAATATATCACCAGGCCAGAAATTCATTTCCTACATTTTCAACTGGATGAAGCAAGCATTTTATTTTATTACAAGTCAGAAAAAGTTAATCATTTGAGGAAAATACTTTTTAAAAAATCATTCAAATTTGAGTATCATCTGAGCATATTTGAATAAACATTCACACTGCCTGAGATGTTTCTCTGAGAGGAAATTCTTGAGTAGTAGTGAAACACTGCTATGAGTTAGCATCAGATTTGCTTCTTTTTGTGATTATTCCTGACACCAATTAGCTGTCACATACTGAAAAGAATTATTCTGATAGAAATTTCTTATTCAGTGTCCTGACGGAGGAGAACACATTTTCCATCACTCACACAGCAGCAGCATAGAGAGAAGGTTGAGGGCTGGGGCTTTAGCTCAGAGGCATAAGTGCCTGCCTGGCAAGCCTGGGGTCATGAGTTCAATCCCCGGTACCACAAAAAAAAAAAAAAAAAAATTAAATTTAAAAAAAATAGAAGGTTGAGCAGTCACAGCCAGCAAGTCAGTTCACTGGGACTCAAAACCTTTCAGGAGGGAGTTTACGTAGGACAGTTTGGTGGCCTAACATGATTCTAATAAATAAATAAATAAATAAAACCCAGAACTTTAAACCAAGACTAGATGGAAAGCAAATTAGAAGCAGAAACCCTCTTAAACTAAGATATTACAAATTTTCTAATTATAAGAATCAATCAAGACACAAATAAAAATAGAACTTTGCAGGATTCCATGGAGACTCACTCAATCAGTGCCTCTAAGAGAAGGAACTTTCGCGAATATGTCAATAAACAAATGCCACAGATAATTCTGTGGATGAATTAATTAAAAGCACTATCCTAAAAGTACTAAAATATGAATTATTCATTCATTGATTCAATAAATACATCTTAGAAAATTACCATGTCCATTTAAATTAAAGATGATTGTGGTGTTTATAAACAAAAAATTCATTTGCAACACTTTAATTTTTAAAATTGAGATTCAATTTGTTGAACAAATACATTAAAAACAGATTATGTTCAACCAACAAAGTTTACTACTATTTTAATGATTTTAATAAAATAATTATAAAGAAGTCATAATTTTGTGACATGTTTATGTAATGTTATCAGCATATACAATTTTAATAATTTAAGATCTCTGCTAACCCAATGAGCTGAGTCAAGCAGTGAAATAATTTATAGATTTAAACTAATCTGAAACATAGTGAACCATAACTGCTTTTGCAAATTTAAACTAAAATTATCTTTAATTTACATTTAAACTGTAATCCTACACATCACTCAATCAATATTTTAAGATAGAATCATAATACTCTATATCAAATTATATGAAATACTTAAATCCAAATATAATAAATACACAAAATGTGTTTATGAAATTTTATTGCACATGTGAATACCTGGAGCTTATGGATTTGATTTCATTGCTATATTTAATTATGAACAATCGTTAAGGAGATAATTATACAATCAAAAAATGGATAACACCTAAAGAAAATTGTCACCACTGTCAGTTTTTCTTGTGTTGAAAGCTTCCTTGAAGTTCTGTGCTGGAAACAGTGCATCAGAATGTAGATTATTTGACACGAAGGCTGTGTAATAAATAGCTTTAAGTATAATCCCTGATGTTTTGTTTTCTTTTTCCTTTAAGTCTGGTGACAGTGAACCTTTCTGCAAATTTAAGGTGAGAGTTTAGAGCTCAGATGCACACCTCTAGGAAGGCATTGAGAGCCGCATTGCTTTTAGTAACTTAATATGAGGTTAAACCCTCTCTCATGGTGACAGTTTAATTATATTTCAACCTTTGTTTAATTAGAATAAATGCTGAACAAATACATTAACAAATGCAGCTCAATTTATGGACAGAACACACAGTAATCAAAAACAATGGATATATTATTTTTAAGGGCACATTAAACTTACTGAAGGTAGTCATATCTTGTGTAGTCAATCTAATTTTAAGAAACTTAAAAATATTTAAATCATTCAAAGTCTACTGTGACCACAGTGGATTTAAAGAAGACATGTATAAAAAATATTAGCAAGAATTACCACACAAGAGGAAATTATGTAATACAATGCTAAAAAAAGGATATAAAATCAAATCACAAAGAAAATTAGAAAATGTTTTGTTCTAAATGTTAATGTTCTGTATCATATTAACCTACGTGAATATTAGTCAAAATAGAACATACAAATGTATAGCGTTAGATGGTAAAATACTTCAGTGTGTGGTACTTGCTGGAAGAAAAAAAGCCTCAAATCAGTGATCTGTGCAGTAACCTAAATAAGTCTTCCAAGAAAAAAATTGTTAAAATTAATTAAAAATAAAGAAAGAATTTAATGCAATGTGTACAAGTACTAATCCCTGCAGTGAATGTAATCATTATATATTACAAACATGTACAAAAAAATTTTAAAATTATAAAGTTTAAAACACATTTATTTGTATAACAGAATCATTTAAGAAAATATATAAAAACTAGTCATTAATATCAAATATAAAAATGGAAACCAATAAAAATATGACAGTATTTAAAAAAGCTAGAGCTTTCTGAATAATTATATGAACGTAATTTGAAAATTGAGATGCAATAGAAAAAGTAACTCACCAAAATTTTCCATATCAATTGTAATTTAACGCATGGATTTTGAATTAGACTGATCATGCATTTGATAAAAAAATTATTTACCTTTTTAAAAGCCAACTTTTTACAAAGACGTCTTCAGTCTTTGCTGTCTCCATGATTGAATTTTTCTCATATTAAAGTATATTGTAAGCATTATAAATATTTCTTCAAATATTACATTTTTTTGTGATGTTGGAGACTGAACTGATGGTCTTCTCATTAACCTGGATTCACAGCCCCCTTCTTAAATTTGAGACATTTCCTCTAAGTTTTCTAAATTACCCAGGTTCAGGTCAAACTTAGAATCAATCTGCCTCAGCCTCTCAGAGTGCTGGGATTACAAGCACGAGACACCACACACAGCTACAATTTTTTTTTTCTGGTTTACCACTGATTTAATGTAGTTAGTGTATTCTTAAAAAATGTGGACAGTCTAATAAACATAGAACAAAATTACAAATAAAATTGTAGCATATTAAATAGAGCAGTTTAAGCACAATCAGCTAGGATTAAGTTTGTTTTATTTAGGAATCAAGAATAGATTAAATTTCAAAATCAAATAATGACAAGTCATCATCTTTAAAGAAAACATGAGAAAAGTACAGTCATGTAAATACATGTTTAAAATTCATTTGTTGAAATCTAACATAAATTACAAAAAAATTTACCAATGTGGTAGTAATTTTTATAAAGAGCATTAACAACCAATTTATAGCTATTTATAATAGTTAATGCACAGTGACAAAAATGTTTTTGAAGAATATTTAAAGTTTTATAATCTTGGGAAAATTAATGAATGTAGCAAAGTGGGAATCAGTCTAAATGTTTTTCAAAATTGTATGTGTGGCAAGTACACAAAATCTCTTCTTTTATCAAATATCAAATAAGAAATACAGTGATATTAACTTTGGTCACTATATTATGGTACTTTTTTGCAGTGATGTTTATCAAATGCAGACACTCACACACTGAGCTATCACAGCCATCCACAAAATGTGTTAGACCCTCAGAACTTACTCATTCTATGACTAAACTTTAGTCTTGTCACCATATCTCCACTCTTCCTCCTGCTTCCTAACTCTTGGCAACCACTGTTCCACTCCCTGTTTCCATGAAGTAACATTTTGGTTTCCAAGAAGCATGAGATCATGCAATATTTCTCTGTCTCTATCTGGTTTATTTAGCTTAGCACAGTGTCTTCCAGTTTCTGTACCTACTGTGAAGATTCCCAAAACAAGCTTTTGGTTTTATTTTCCCAAGTCCATCCTTCTTGCCAAATTCCTCATCACCTATCTCTATCGTTCTACATTTCAGGTTGTTGCAGATGGTAGAATTTCTCTCTTGCTAATTGCTGACTAATATAATGATAACATTGAACATTTCCTTTTTTCCTTTATCCATTCAACTATCAAAGGACACTACACTGTATATCTTGATTATTGTGAGTAATGCTGTAGTGAATGCAAGGGTACAGATACCACTTTAAGATACTTACTTCTTTTTTCTTTACATTGTTACCCAGAAGTTGAACTGCTGGAATGCTATGATAATCCATTTGAGTGCAGTAGACATTATATAATGCACACATATATAAAATTACCCATGTTGTAAACCTTGAATATTTAAATTTTCATCAATTAAAATTTTAAAAATTACATTTGCCAGAGCATGTTTGCCAAAAGCAAACCTCAAGAAGGATATATACTAAGGTAAGAAGCAAGTCGTTCACTTTACATTTTGTACCACAAAAGGACAGCCATATTGCTTGAATTTTTATGCATCATGTACAACATTTGGAAGTTCGAGAGGCATTGACACAAGTTTGTGCCACAGAGCGTACTTCTTGGTCTAAGCTGGAGACATGCCTGTTCCATCAGGTGCCACAAATCCCTGAAAGGTCCCCTTACTTTGATGGGGAAGAAACATTTTCATAGGTAAAAAACTTTTCCATTTGGAGGAAGAGAGAGCAGAAAGCTGCTGGCAAGCTTTTGATTGATACATAAGCATTAGTACTTAGCTCACTGCTGACTATAAAATGGTAAACGATTATATATTTGATGCCTTTTACAATGACCTACATTTTACTGCTTATAACTCGGTCACAAGATCAGGTGATTACAGCTTCAAACAATTGTGGTATGAAAGCAATATGTTTAGACCTTGGCTACAGCAAATTAGTTTACATGCTTATGTACCAATTTTGTTACCACTGTATCTGTAACAGCACCGTCTATTTTATGTTGCACGTGAGGCCAAGGAAGGGTTGTATTACATCTCTCTCATAAGAGAGAAGTAACCATCCTCGTTTACAAGAAACTGAAGAGATGTTGCAAATCGACTTTTCCCACTACAACTTCACTTAGGGAAAATCCTGAAAAAGAGTGATAGAAATGATCCCAAAGGCATATCTGTGTCCATTATGAAAAGATACCTGAAAACAAACTTTTGGCCTTGTTCTTCCAATTTCATTATTGTTACCAAATTTCCCACCATATTCCCCTACTTCCTACATCTTAATAAAAACATCTACCCTCCATTTAACCGTTTTTGGTAAATGCTTTACCGATAACCTGGTGTTCTTCATTTCTTCGTATCCCACATCTACATCAGTAAAAAGCCTATTTCATTTGCTTTCAAACCAAATCACCTGTCCATTCATTTTTGCCTGATCGTCTTTCACCAGCACTGCCTTGATTTTCTCCTCTCTGAATTTTTGTGCCCTCAGTTCTTCCCCTACACATCAGTCTCTGTGTAAAAACCAAAGTGATATTAAGAAATACATGCAATAGTGTTAAAATGTCATGCAGTAGACTTTTCAGTGGCCCAGAGCCCTACAGTTTCTGTTTCCTGGCACAGTCTTTCCTTCCTAATTGCACTCTCTGTCTTGGCATTTCCCACCTTCTTTTGTTCTATGAACATTTCTGGATTGCTCCCAAATGACTAGCCTTTGACTTTGTTCCCGTCAACATCGGTTTCACTCTGTCAATTCTGACTTCTCTCAAAAAAAGATCTGTCAGATAGGTTTTCTTTGACCACTCATGGAAAATATCCACCTCTTAACCTCATGCACTTAACAGTGAGTATGGGATGCTTAATTTTGTTGCACATAACTTATTGCTATGGGTATGTCACATAGTCATGAGGGTTTATTGTTTATGCATTCTTTTCTTTATTATGTCTTTTTCAGTGATGTTTCAGCTTTTCTCAGCAAATATTTCTCTCACTTTTCTCTAGTGTATCTTCAGTATCTCCAAATCTGTTCAAATGACAATTAGCAATAAACACATTTTGACAAATTCATAGTTTCTTAAAAATCATTAGGGTACATGGTAAAGCTTGTCATAAATCATGATCCTGATATTGTTGACATGGACCTTGACTGCAGATAAGACTCATCTTGATGTTCCACAAAGGAATTCTTGAAGAATAGAGTTATGAGGGTCAGGGACTCAGAAAGAAATTATATGGGTGGTTTGTAAAACAATTCAAATTGTTAAAATTGCATTACACATCATAAAAAGCACAAATTTATGTTTTAAAAAATCTTAGCATGTTAAAAGTTAAAGTTTTAAGCAATTATGCATGCATTTATTTTGCACCCACTCCTAATCCTTATTTATAGCTTTTTCTCAACAGCCTTTAAATCCTTAGAATAAATTTCTTCACTTATTATTTACTTGTGAATTCATAGGTATTACATGATGTCTGGTATAATATTTAATAAATGAATGAATAAGTTCACAATCATCAATTAACATTACACATTTTTGATGGATTCAGTGTAGTTGTTTCTATTTATACACCTTTCTGTAATGTCTGCCATTGCCTTGATTATAACCTCAGAAACAAAAGATCAAGGTTAAGAACCTTTTTCTAGCAAACTAAGTCAAAATGAATTATCTTTTGGACCTTCAAATAAATACAATGTTACTTTTAGTTTAAAGATGAATTCATTGCTTTCTAATTATTTTAAAAATGCATTATCCCTGCGATTTAACGTTGATTTAACAGAGGACTTGTCCTACTGCTTGTACAATTGAGACCGCATTTTCTCTTGACCATCTTAATAGTACTGGTACTGCTCTTTTTGCTGGTGAATATAAAGTGTTGGAAATATTCTTTGTCAATTTTTTATGATTTGTTGCTTGGGAATTTCAGCCTTAATAGTGTATAGAACATCACATTTTTTCTTTTCTGTGATCTATTAATTGAAAACCTGCCTCTTAAAAAGGCATATAAATTATCTCATTCTCTAATGCAAGGACTGTCTTAGGAGCACTGATAGTTATGTAATTTTCTGGCTAATCTTTAAACACTCTATTGAGAGAATGCATTTCTGGAAAGGTCTAAGAAATCTCCTTGAAACAATTTCTTTGCCAATTACAGGATTTTTCTCCTCAGAGGTCACTATTAGACATCACAAAAGGCATTCTATTTGTTTCATGTTTGTGCTATACCTTGAACCTAGTTTCAGAAAATTTTCTTCAACTTTTAAACTTTTGACCAGCTAAAACTGTTCAAATGCACTCTTCCAAGTGTAGTAATTTAGAATTTTGAAACACAGAGATAGTTTTCCAACTTCCACATGGCCCTCTAATTAGTTTCTAACTCCAACATTTACCCATTTTCTTGCAAAGAAGTTAATAGAGACAACTTCCAAATCCAAAATTGGGTCACCATCTTTATTAATAATGCATCTATAAAAAGGGACAATAAATTTAAAAAATTCATCAAAGCCACATACAGGTATATTTTCTTGTGGTAAGGTGAAAATTACAGTGCTTATCCTAAAGGTCAAATACACTTTGGCTCATGAACTTAATTGTTGATTTGTTGTAAGATTTTGGAAATGATGGCCATTTGTCTTTGTGTGGGAAAGATGGCAGCAGTTGTGTTTGTCATCCACTGCAGTGTTTGCAAACAAAAGCAAATTTGGCCAAATGCTTCTGTTTGGAAACCAATTTTTTTGTAAGCATAAGTATTCCTGAACCAAGGTACTATTGTATTTCAAATTCTTTCTGAATAGGAAAACAAAATAAAATTTTTTTTCATTCTACATGGATCATATTAAATGTATACAGTTTTGTTATCTTTGAATATGTATGTATAATTTAAGAATTCAAACTTGTTAACACAAAAGGTAAACAGAATAAACACATTCATATCTTTAAATCTATATTTAAAGTCATCATATCTCAAAATACTACACATAAAATATATAAATGATAAACAAATACAACCCCTTATATGGTTGTATGATAAAACTATTGTCAGAAGTGTAAAGACTTTTCAAACATCAGATAATTCTGAAAATTCTCTTTATATAAAACAATGTTTGATTGAATAGAATTATTCTTCATTGCTATGAGCCAGAGACTGGGAATAACTAACAAGTTTTTTATTTTCAATATCTGATATTTATGTGACTGCTTTCACCTTTATTTTGGAAATTCATATATAACTTGTGTAATAGTCACTTTCCCATCAGTGAGATAAAATAACTTACTACTAAATGAGAATAGGTTTATTTTGGCTCATGGTGTTTAGTGTCCACAGCTGGCTGCTTCCAAGTAAGAAAAGACACAGCAGAAGGGTGTGGCTCAGGAAACTTGCTCTACCATGAGAGCCAGGAATCAGAGGAGAGAAGAGCTGGGGACAAGAATAAACCTTTCCAGGTTATGCTCCCAGTAAGCAACCTTTGACCAGTTCCCACCTCCTAACAGCACTTTCAGCCAGGAAATGATCAGTGGATGAATCTACTGATGAGTACAGTGCTCCCATGATCCAGTCACCTCCTCAATGCTATGTCTCCAAATACACAAGATATTTTGGAATCTAACCCATGACAAGTAGCAATACTGTCAATGTGAGTTTTGCTTTTCCAAATTCTCATTGTGTAACTTACACTTTTAGCTAGATCAAAAGCCACTTTTAGCCAGAGAAGCAATAAACTAGTAGGTACATATGATGTGTAAGCTATGTTATGTTATGATGTGTAAGCTAGGTTTTTGTCTGGATGTTCCCCCAAAGCCTCATGTAGTCACGGAGGCAGCTGAATCTAGAGTTTGTGACTGCTTCATTTTATAGTGCTGGGATTGGTGGTGTGAGTGGCGCACACACTCAGGGACAGGTAGCCTGCGTATGGTATAAAGGACAGAAGAGTGGCTTGCATCCCCTTTTTGCTCTTGTTGCTTTGCTGTTTTCTGCCATAGTCACCATAAATTGTTGCCACTCTGCCTTGGAGCTAACTGATTACAGAATGAAACCTCCACAAACTATAAGCTTAATGGACTTTTTTTTTTTTTTTCATTTTGAGTGTCAGATATTTTGTCTCAGCAACAAGAGAAAAGTAACCAAGAGAATATCTAATGCACTATTTTTAAAAAATAACTTTATTACTGTATAATGACATAAAACTTCACATATTTGAAGTGTACAGTTTTATAAGTTTGATGGATGTATATATTTGAAACCATAACACTATCATATAGTGAACTTACCTGTTATCTACAAACCTTCCTTCTACCTACCTATGATCACATCCCTCAATCCAACTGCTTTCCTTATACTCACAGACCTATTTTTCCTTGGAAAATTAGTTTATATAGCTTACAATGTGAAATGTAAATATACTGTTTATTTGTATAATTTTTCATGTGTTATTTCACTAATTATGCCTGCTATAAAAAGCATCAATAATTCATTCCATTAAATGCATTAACTGAATTTCTATATACATTTGATTTTTCCCTTCCACATGAATACTTTCCCAAATGACCTGGCAGAAATAATGTGACTGACAAGTACAGCCTTTCATTGGTCAATAGCAATGGCTTTGGCAGAGAGCATCAGTCAACATTCTGTCTCTTCTCCAAAAAGACGTCATCAGGCAGAGACTAGAGACAGGGAGCTGGGGCGATAAGCTATGGCATCTGTATCTGGGGCAGCCACAGAATTCCACCAAAGTGCATGCCATTCAGTGTGCTCTTGCATGAAGGATGTGTTTCACAAAATGTTTTATGGCCCTTGCAAATATTGCTCCATATGTGTTGCCTACAGTTGAATTCCACAAAGAGGTTTCTACAAGGATGAAGTAGCAGTAATTAGAAAAACCCAATTAATATTTCCTTTGAGTGAAAGGCTTTGTTCTAAAAGAGAAAACTGATCACACCTAAACCTACTCACTAATATGTGAGTTGTAATTATGATGCTGTGACTTTATTCCAGATATTTTCATATATATGAGCTAAGATTTCTTTAAAGCACTTCATAATATAATATCACATTTACTGGGCTTGAAACCTTTAAAACTTCCACAAAAATCAATGATTTATTTATTCATTAATGATTTTATTCCTTATTTATAGACTAATTCTGTAGTCACAAAGATAAATTAAGGAAATACAGTGATAAGTAATTTATACATTCTCTCTCAACTTTAGTTACTGTACTGATTTCTGGGATAACAATACATTAAATGTGAAATGAGTGTTACAAGTCTGCTTAGTGGGTCTTCTAGAATGGTCATATGGGGTATAAAATTAGATGGTCCTAGCAAAACAATTAGTTCTTTAGTAAAAGTTATTTTTAAATGTAGTCTCTGGAAATTATAAAGATATATAGTAAACAGAAAAATATTTATTCATTAATGGTTTCTAAATTTCATTTTGTTTGGCTACAGCCTTTCACAATAGAAACATGACTAGCTCAAACACAACCCTTTTCACATACTTGGGACAGAAATTTTACTTTTGATGTTTCACTCTTGGTAGGAGTTACGGGGACAGAATACTTTCTTCCTATCAGGTATCAGCATAGGGCTATCTCTGTTCCCCACAAAGCAAGCAACTGGTCCTCCATGGTGGAACTGTCATTATGAGAAGATAAAACTGAGAAGACTAGCACTCTTTTCTGCAAGACTTTTCCAACAAACAAAAATTGGGAAAACATTTTGATTAAATACTTTTTAAAAAGAAATACTAAAGAAAGCGGATTAAGACAAAAATTAGTGACACCAAGCATTTAAGATTCATGAATTAAGTAAAACTGAATGAACTTCAGTGAAATAAATTTTATATATATATATATATAAAATTATATTATACATATTTATATGTATATATATATTATATTAGTTATATGTATATATAACTAATATACATTATATAAATATATACATATTGGGTATAGCATCTGGTGCTGATTTATGGATGAAATTTGGAAAGGTTTGGAGATGTTGGCTAGAGAAGTCTTAGAATATGCTGAGCACAGCTTGATCGGCAATTATGGTGGAAACTCAGACTGGAATGCTGATAGGAATGTGGACAATAGAGGCCAGTCTCATAAGTTCTCCATTGTGAGTGAGAACTTTACCCTAAATATATACATATTTATATGTATATATATATACATAGTTATGAAAGACAATATAACTAAAATTCATTCATGTTTTATTAGTGAATTAATATGATTCAGTATACATATTAATGCTTTTCTGGCCATATTTTGTATGAAAATGCAATATACTTAAAACTGAGAGCCCAAAGAAGGATGTAGGGATGAATTATGCCGGAAATAACGGCATACAGAAAATGTATCAAATGATGTTATGGTTTAGATCTAAAATGATGCCAAAAAGACTCATATTTTAAGAAGTGAGGATATTGGAAGGCAGTTGTATCAAAGAGGCACAATAATTATCAGTTGTTTAATCCACTTACACGTTTATAGTTGAATGTGCTTTCAGGAGGTGGGGCTTGGTCGGAAGAAGCAAGTCACGGGAGAATGACCAGAAAGGTATATTCTTATCCCGGGCTCTTCACTTCTCTATTTCCCCTCCAATTTCCTCCACTGTGCTCCTCCACAATGCTGCTTTTGCTTTGGAACAAAACAACCATGGACAGCACCTCCTTTAACCTGCAGGTGTCAGGTACTTTGCACCAGTGATGGAAAAGTGACTATTTTAAGAAATTAGTATCAGAGAAGTGGGATAGATGCTGACATTGTACCTGACAATGTGCTTTACTAGCATCTGGTGCTGATTTATGGATGAAATTTGGAAAGGTTTGGAGATGTTGGCTAGAGAAGTCTTAGAATATGCTGAGCACAGCTTGATCGGCAATTATGGTGGAAACTCAGACTGGAATGCTGATAGGAATGTGGACAATAGAGGCCAGTCTCATAAGTTCTCCATTGTGAGTGAGAACTTTACCCAAAGCATTTTGGCAAAGAATTTGTTTGAGCTTTGTCCATGTTCTAAAACTTTCCGTGAGCCTGAAAAGTGATGGACTAACTAATCTGGTGGAAAAACTTTCATGGGAGGCAATACACCAATAATGTTGGATGTATTTGCATATATTTACAATAAAAAGTCGGAAGAAAACTCAGAGCCTCATGACGTGGGAATTGTACTTCTTAGCCAGAAACAAACACCTGTGAAGATGAAGCTAAAGACAATCTACTTGCAGAAAGAGTTAGTCTTATAAAGAACCCAAGTATTTTGCATCAGAACAGCAGAAATGATGTCTTGATGGAATATCAGAAACTGGCCAGATCCTATTCATCACAAGCTCAGGAGTATAAAATGACAACCTGCTTTGAAAGACTACTTTGAGAAGAGGGTCCCAGAGCAGACTATGTAGGTAAAGCCATTTTCAGCCATGTTCAAAGAGAGATGGGGAAATGAATTTTAACAGTAAGAGACATTATCTAAATAAAATTATCCATATAATGATAGAGATCAACTCACATATTTCCAGTAACAACATAACAAAAGGGTTAACTTTAACTTATCAAAGAAAGTATTGATAGATTAGGCAATTTCTCATGTGATAATCAAATTCATTCATTAAAGTGACTATTTTGTTGTATAAACTCTTGGTGGAAAGATTTAAATTTCGGTTATTAGTTCTTTTAAACTGCCTGCATCTGAAAGTATATTACAATCATATTATATTGAAAATTGGTAAAATAGTCTATGTTTTCTTTGATTTCTCTGTAGTAGTATTTAGCAATTATAATGCATCACTTTATTTTTCTTTCCTATTACAGTACTGCTATTATAAGAGAGTACGTATGTTAAAGATACAGTTCCTACATATTACATAGCCAAAATATTAATTTAATGAAATTCTTATAATGTTACAAAATTGTAACAATGGTTAAAATACTTTTGTAATATTTGCATTACAAATACCATTATGATCATGAGTAAGTCATCATCAAATTGTCAAAAAATTTGTTTGTTTGTTACAGTCTAAAAAATTAAAAGTTAATTCATGGTTACTTAAAAACATTTCTCTCACAAAACCAACTGCCTAAGTTCTATGGCTATTCATATGGATGTGCCACTGTTTTAATTAGCAGTGATTTAACATCTGATAAATCATAATCTTCAGCAATCTGTAATAAAGTTTCTTTTCATATAGTTTCAACTTATTTTCTTTAATTTCCAAGACTTTACTGCACTAACACCAGCAGAACTTAACTATCTGAGATTGCACAAAATGAAAGACAAAGACACATTTACTAGAATTTTATTTCAAGTTATAAACAATTTGAATGGCAGTGAGTATTTTTAAACGTAGAGTTTAACTTTTGTTCACACAAGAATATAGGAAGATCACTATGAAAGGCATCTAAATCAGTAGTCATTCTCACCTATGGTTCCTTTGTGTTTGACAAAATAAATCAAGCACTTCTGAGTAGGCCACCTGCAAATAGACAGTTGCCAAAAGGAAAAAAAAAAGAAGAAAGAAAAAAAGAAAAGAAAACAAAGACTAGCACTTCAGGAAACTGTTTAGCAGCTAATAAACATACTTATCCTAAACAGAAAAGAAATCATCTTCAGATAAACATGTTCAAAGTTTTGCAGTATTTTTCCACTACTAAGTGTGTTCTTTCAGACTCATAGCATGTTGTACTAGTTTGACTGTTAATGTTTCTGGAATGGAGCTCAAACTTTCACATACTTACTTTGAATGTAGCTTGTAGTTTGAATTTTACATCCAAATCTTTTGAAACAGCTGTGTAATCTTTAAATATCTGTTCTCTCTTCCTTTTTTTGTTCTTACTGCTACTTCTCTCGTTTTCCCTGCCGTGGTCATATTTACAAAAATATTTTCCAATTATTAAAAAAGTCAGTACATTTTCTAAGACTTTGCTTCATTTTGAAACTAGGAGTAAGTTTTGGGTTAATACTGAAGTTTAAATATAAAGACAGATAAGACCATAAGTATGTAACAGCTGTAATTGTGTGCCAGGTTTCAATATCTAAGCATGTTTTCATTTTAGTACTGTATGATGCTTATGGTGCACAAATGTGAAGCAGGAAAATCATTTCCAGAGGAGTTCTGCAATGCATCATGATTTAACCTAGTTACTAATAGTTAAGAATAAGAACAAAACAAAATAAAAATTAAAAATATGCTGATCTGTTGCTCTCTAGGTGATCTTGTCTCTTAATGTAATTTATATGCATTTTCCCCCTTAAAATTTTAGAGTTCCCACTGTGGTATACTGGAATTTGTTTTGTTTAATACAAATATTGTCAGATAGCACTGTCAGTTAGAAAGCTAGTTTTAATTTCCCTTTGTAAGTAATTAGCTGCTAGCTTGGTTCTCTTTATGCATATAGCTCATTTATCTAATCAAATATAACTTCTTTAGTGTTGAAGGTAGTTCTACAAGCTTCATTACCAAATATTACATTTTTATGACAAACAAGTGAAATAAAGTATTTGCTATACTTTATCAAGAAATTTTGCATACAAATGGAAAACAAACTGGAAAAACTGTAGAATTTTCAAATGGCTTGCTTTCCTTGTTTAGGAAATCATGTCACTTCTGGGTTTCAATTTTCAATATGCATAGAGACGTGGAAATTGCAATCAGTCTGTGACAAATGTGGACATAAACAGCCCTTGACTGGCTGGCTCCCCACGGAGCCTGCAGGTCATCCTGAGCATCATTTACATCACAATGATTCAAATGGGAGTCTGTCTCAGTGCCCATCACCATAGCTGAGAACCTAGAGATACGGGATATGAAAGGAACTGTGTGAGAAGCAGGGAAAAAATCCACCCATACTGCTTAATTGAGCAGCGTATAAATTTTAAAAAATACTTGAATATTATACTGAAATTATATATTTAATTTCTGCGGAGGCATGATCTTTTAAACAAAAATTTAATAATATTTATGAATTAAATATGTAATCACTTTTAATAGTAATTATTTGTTTTGGATATTATCAATTCCTTCATGACCTACAAGAAACACGTACAATATGGCTGGTATTTTTAATACTGAAAAAATTATAAAGAAACAGTTCTAAAAATGATCATTTATTTGAAAATTAATGTCAATCTGATAATATGTAAGTCGACATTTTGGAAAGTATGAAAAACTATTTTTGCACCAGAAAAACAATTTAGCAGCTCAATAATTATTACAAAATAATCCAACTTGTCTGTTTCCTCTTTTTTAAGTGCTTTTAAATCTTACACTTTTGCCAAGGACCAACAAATATGTCAGTAAAATATAAGAATAATTTTAAAAATGAATTATAGAGAATAACTCATTTTGCAGAATTTCTGACTTTACCCAAAGTACATCTTTTGCTTTTCATATGGAAGGGAAAAATACATTGTCTTTAGAGTAAAGAAATGAAAGATGTCTGAATCTCTGCAAAAAAGTGTGTATAATAACCAAAATTTACATTTGTTCATTTTTCCTAACCTTCACAAAATATCTCACCCAGTATTAACTGATCATTTGTACCTTATTGGTTAGTTTTATCATATAGATAAAATCACCACAACCTTAAGTTGCATATCAAAACAGACTCTTCTCAACAAAAACATAAATTAAAACATCAATGAGACTTAATAAGAAAAGAAATCAAGACTTTTGCATGAGTTAAATGTCCTAAGTACTTGTCAATTTTTATGGGCATGCAAGTATTAATGTAAGAAAACAGTATTTCTTTTTATAATATGAAATTTTTTATGGCATACACACAGTATATACAATGGATGTTCACATATAGTATATAAACCCATTTCACACTCAAAATAACATATCATAATTAGTAAATTAAACATTCTTTGCTAGATTATATTCCAAAGTCAAATATAAATAATTTCAGACATGACTGCATTACATCCTGGCAAATACTCCAGAGTTTATAATGTAAAATTTTGTTAAATGTATTCTAGATAAATTATATTTGATCAATTTCTTATTTTACTATAAAAAATTTACCAATTTTTAGGATAAACTTAAAACACAATTTCATTGTTTATTTAAAAATTAGTGTCTCAGGATATATGGCACAACACATGTGTGGGATAAGAAAAAATAAATGTGATTTTACATTTGTTGTGTTACAACTCTAAATAGGGAATATTGAGATTTATACATCTTTCTAGTAAATAGATTAGTTGATATAATATATACAGGATGTTCACAAACGGAGAATTTGGCTTCTCAAAGCAGCAAACTAATAACTCCAATTCCCATGAAATATTTTTTTCTTATAGTACAAGGACATATATTTACTTACCACAAATAAAGACAGGGAACACAAAGTTCGATGGTGATATGTAATGAATTCAAAGCCATTTCAAAAGTGATTGCCAGGATGTAGTATAGTCATTTAAATAATGTAACTCTCTTAGTCTACTTTTCTTAGTCATTTACTGACAGTGTTCATTTTCTCTGAAGGCCAGTTATAGGAATGTGGCACTGAGTAGCTATAAATTTTAATCTCTTTTAAAACTATGTCATGATGTTTTCCCACATGCTTTATAAATAGTAGGAAGATTCAGAGAAAGTTAATGTTAAAATTGTTATTTGTCAGTCATTTTTGAACAGATTTATATACTTGCTTTCTATACCTAAAAATGACCTTTACATTTATAAGTAATTATTACGTGTCAAGAAAGTACTAGAAATGTTGAAACATCTGAATATATCAAATAGACCTGGTATAGCAGAATTTATGATATTAAATAGGGTTATGATATGCTTGCAAAAATATTGAATGGTAGGAGATTGTGAGCTCAGTATGCTTATTGGAATAATGGATTATACATTTCTCATATTACTTTAAAAGGACAATAGATCAGTGTTCATGTTAAAGAAAAGGTTCAAGGTGAATTTTTGAAGACAAATGATGAGGACAGATAGATTGAAGAGTAGGGTGCAAGCATGCTAGAAGCTTAAGCGAAGGAGCAACAAATCTTCTTTACTTAGACATCAGAGTAACCTACAAAGTGAATTTCTTGTTGGTTTGGGTACTGATGAAGTGGTGGAGCATATGTTGCATCCAAGTTAAAAAGAGTTATGAACAGCAGTTTTCAAAAATTGCCCCTCTTTTTTCCTTGATGTAGGGATTCCTCATAGCTTTTAGCAGAAGTCTTTGTCCTTGTGAGTTCTGTGTGGTGAAATGAGTTTCTGCATCAGCCGGTAGACAGAACTGCCATGCTAAGTGCCTGGGCGTGCTACAGAGGAAGAAAGGGAGGGACATTTGCTTCAAGTAGCTATTCTCTCTCTCTGAAATTGATCTGTGTCCTAGATATATTCTCTTCTCTCCCTGTCTCTGTCCCTGTCCCTCTCCTTTCTCACACAGAGTCAGGACAAAATTCATTCAAAAGGCAAAGACAATTCTGGATTTGCTGTGGTGCTTAATAGTTTGTGGGAACATATTTATTTTCACCAGGTCCTCTTCTTATCTATACATGAAAATACTGAGTAATGAATATGCTTTACGTTGTTGTCACATTAGGGTTTATTTATTGCCTAAACATGTGACCCACTTATCTGCCTCTCTACAATGGGCCCTGGTGGTCTCAAATTGGGCATTCTAATTTTAATTGCTTTCTATTCTACAGTGTGCCAAGCACTGTGCCAACCACATTTCATGGACAGAATGTGTCATCTTTACAACAATTCTATGTTGTTTACTTTGCAAATGAATTCAGTGAATCCCAGAGAGACCAATAGCTAACTTGTTTCACACTGCCATAAATTAATGAATGGAGGATTCTATATTCTATGTTCTTTCTTGCAGTGACTATCACAGTGATATAAAGATTGACTAAATACATCACTGATGAAGATAAAGCCTTAGGAAATCATGAAAACTTAAATGAAGTTGACATTACCCAAAATGATACCATATTTATATGAATAAGATCCTGAAGATGGTGAGTGGAAAGTTTGTAAAAACCAAGTGGAGAACTAGCAATGTAGGAAATTCAGAAAACAGTTATTAGAGAAGCCCAAATGACTCTTCCTCATATCAGCAGCAATGCATAGCCATGTCTTCTATTTTAATTTTACCAATGATTATTTTGCTTGTGTAATTTTAAAATCTACTTTGATACTTTCTGTTCAAGGCCTTAATGTTAGCAAAAATTAGCATCATTTTTTTGCATAGTTTATAATCTGTCAGTCTATGCAATGCTTTTTCCTATAATTTTCTCTAGGTCACTATGGTCTAATTTCCTCCTCAGAATGAGCTGGCTTAGTATCTCATTAATGGATTCAAAATTATACGCTTCATTTCCTTTTTCTTTATTCATTAACCAACTCATAAACTTGTTTAAATAATGCAATTTGTTATATATTTTCTTACACTAAGAGATTAAAAACTTTCAGAAAATAAAAATCTATGAAAATGTTTGGAATGTGACAACTGCCCTATCATTGTTTTCAGTTGTAGCTGAACTCTCTACAGTACTTGTCAGTCGCATTTTACAAACATGCCTATGCCCCTTTTCCATGACAAAACACTGATAATAAGTTTAATAGTCCCCCTGGCATCCTGCCATTATCTCAGCATTGGAACAACCTAGGACTCTCTTGACCCAACAGTTGCTGTGTTTCTGGACTCAGCTGGCTGTTTGGCAATGCTTACTCAGCCTTTCCAGTTGGCTTTTTGAATTCTGTCCTCTGTCCTTGTGACTCAACCCATTTCCCAGACTGTTAGAAATCATCGGAGAAATTGCTATGAATAAATAAATAAATAACTTTTTTATGCATTCAGTGTAAATAATGGTGACCATGATAAGTGTCACTGGAAATGAGAATGAAATGTCGTATCTGAAAACAGGCCAAGAAAGATGCAAAAAATTAGACATTTAAACAGTGAAGGTGAATTCTTAAAATAATCCCGAGGACTAGAGTAGAAGAGCAGTTTCTGAGTAACATTCATAACTGGTCAAGCTTTCAGATTGTGTTCTACTGGGAACAACAGAACAACACCCTTGTTAGTTTGTTTTAAAGAAATAAGGGAGCTTAGTCTGTGAGGAGGAGAGCAATGACTCCTGCAGAGGTATATGGGGCTTTAAATTTCACAGTACTGTGCAGCATGGGACATTTGGAAGATGACATAATCTCCTTTTTTGATGAAATTGTGGAGTACAGAAACTCTCATATTAATAAGAACTTCCCCTTGAAAAAAGGATAGCTTGAACAAATACCAGCTATGGGGCAAAAACTGATTCTGCCAGCAATTTCTTAATCTTTTTTTATTATGAAGAAACTTTTATAGAATCATGGATTCTCTTTTCAATTCTTGGGTACACTGTTTATATATTTTTCTGTACCTTCCAAATATTTATTTAACGTATATATTATTGCATGTATAATATGAGTCTAAATATAATACATATTTAGAGATTTAGATTTTAAAGCTATTTGTTATGTAATAGAATAGAATCTCAAAACTACTTTTATAGTTCAATATCATTTTGGCTTCTTGTATTACATTCTACTAGGAAGAATAAAACTTACATATTTCTTTGGAAGTTTAAAAAAAAGCACAAATGGAAAACCTGGTGAGAAGTTTTAGCAGGTATTAATTTATCAGTGCTTAATATTAAGCTACTAATACCACTTTTAATGATAATAAGTTACAAATAAATTGCTAGTTAGAGTTTAAAGGGGATAATAGATTTGAAATTCTCCTATAAATGGGTGTAGGTGGATGTATGACCTATGAACTTTTAAAAATTGGGATCAAATTAATAAAATTGGTTTTGAGTCATTCACATTTACTATACAAGCTTTGGTAAATAATATTACTTAACTATGCTATGATATGATATAATAATTTACTTTTAACTTAAAAAACATAATGACTGTTAGATATGGTACTGGGAATTTAGGTCTTGATAACAAAATTCATTATTGCAACTTGTCATTCACTAATTTTATGAAGGTGAATTATAATAAATGAGTTATTGGTGATGACCCTTTAGGAAAGGTAGAATATATTTCCCAGAAGCATTTTTTGAGTATAAGGAAATGTTGGTTATTTAGTGTTTTGTTTTTAGTTTTGTTGTTTTGTTTTGCTTTGCTTTGTGTTGATAGTTGTCTCACTGTGTAGTGAGACATGCTGGCCTTGAACTCACCATGTATCCCAGGCTGGCCTCAAACTTGTGGCAATGCTCCTGCCTCAGCCTTCAGAGTGCTGGGATTACTAGTGCACACTACACTCTGCAAGGTTTTTGTTTTATCTTGAAGTTTACCCTTCATGCTTTCAACTGCCTTTACCTAATCACTTTTCAAAAATAATTTACTCATAACACCACCAATTATTGTATAATTTTTCCTTTGATGAATCTAAAATACAGATACGCAAAATTTGTGCTTATCCAAACTTCACTTATTATCACAGCTTATACTCTTCAAAAGAAGATCCCTGGTGAATTGTATGCAAAGAGTGGCCTGATATCGCCACCAAGAAAATGACTGTTTCAAAATGAAACTTTAAAATGATAATAAAGAGTACATAGTAAAATCAACCATGAATTGTCTGCCTCCAGTGAAGTAAATATCGTTTGAGCTATGGGAAGTGTCCTTTTTTTAAGAAAACTAGATAATTTTATATGATAATTGAGTAACTACTATTTGGGCAAGAAAGACTTTGGAAGTCATTGGTCTGTGTAATCACTCCTCTAGTCTAATGAGACCATTTTGACTTGTGAATTTATGTTGAGTGAAGGGTCTAATGAACTGGACAAGACAAGAAAAGACTAAACTGTACCTGATGGGACAGAAAAGAGCAAATCTTAAAAATGTTAAGTAATGTGAACAAAAGGAGCTAAGGTAAATAAGGAGTTGGAGAAGATGTCTTGGGAAAAGTAGATGAGGAGATTTTGAAAGAAGTAGATTTTTACAAAGAATGAAATACTAAAAATGACATTTTAAGAAGACTTATTGTAGTTAGTATGACATACTTTATAGCCTAACAGTTAAAAAAATGTGACCCTATTATTCAAGAATTTGGGCTGTAAGGGCTGTGTGTGTGGTGTGTATATGTGTTGTGTGTGCACACCCTCAATCAATTCATATTAGCCACTTAGCCTCCAAAGCAGAACACAGAAAGATGATTAGACAAGTCCTTGTTCAATAAAATATTTGAATTAAAATGAGAACCTAAAAAGACATTTTATTTGACAAAAAACTAATAGACTTGATATATCTGTGTGCATATATTTATAAATGTCATATTCTAAAATGATCACTTACTTTTAATCATTTATTTAATATCATGAAAGTTTAACATCATCATTACTTTAATTATTAGGACTCTTTGAACAAAGATATCATTACTGGGTTAGAAAATTATACATTGATTTCAGTTTTTTAAACCAGAGGAGTTTATCACACGCTTATTTGTTCCAAGTTTTTGTATTTTCTCATTTCTTGTAAATCGAGGTAACAGAGAGAGCATGCACAATTTCAAAAAGAATGTTAAATTTTCTCATTTCAAAACATTTTCTAGATTATTAAAGAATTTTCACACTATTCACTATGTTATAGAAAAGTTTTGTAAAAGTTTAGTGTACATGAGTATTCAACCAAATGCATTTCTTAAACATGTTAGTGTAAACATTCATTTAAATTTAGGTAAAAGGGAAATGACTTACTTTCGTATTAAACAAGAAGAAAATATATATTTAGCTTTCTTATTCCTTTTACTAGATAGACAAATTAAACTGTTTAGCTTCAACCACTCAGGGACTGTGCGTTTGTCTTCAAAGTACTGATTTTACACATTTATATTTAAAGGCACTGAGATGTCAAGATACCTAGAGGTATCCAGTATTTTACTGTGTGATTCTGAAATCTATGACTGCAAACATAGTCTCTAAAGATATAAATTATTTTTCACATTGGAGATGTGTGCCTGTTTGAAATATAACCAAAGTTAGTAAATATTAGTGGTAGATTAGTTTAACATGCAAATTCCTTACCTGGCATACTCCTGTATTTTCAGAGAAGTGACTTTTCCATTATTAATTTTTATTATGTAATGTCATATAATTTAACATTATAAGTAAAACCTTTATATGACTATGCTTGTCTTTCTACTTATATTTACATTATATTTCTAGCACTGAGTTTGTGCTCTTTTTTAAATTTAAATATGAGCCAGTGTAGTAATTTCTTAATATTAACATGGAGTTTCAGCTATTCACAATAAAGCTTGAAGGTATGCAACAAAGAATGATCAGAAATTTTACTTAGGGTATAATTCAAATAGAATTGCATTTGAGTTAATATAAATCAATTTGAAAGGAGGTTTTGTTGACAGAGAAGTTGCTTAAGACCTTGACCATCTACCTAAAAAACACACTTCAGTTTTGTTATTTTTCATTTCTTGTATAAATATTTTATGTTTGTTCTATTAAGAATGAGTTAAAGAAACAGAATGTACACTATATATTTCAATAGGAAATGACTTAATAGAGTTAATTTAGAATACAGAGACAATGGGCTGGAGATATAGCTCAACAGCATATGTGCCTGCCTGGCAAGTGCAAGATCCTGAATTTCCTTCCTGGTATCAATAAAAAGAAAGAAAAAATTAAAATAGAGTACATATGCAAGTCAGAAGGATACCATGAGCAAACTTTACTAGGATCCTGGAGACATACTCAGAACTCTCATAAGTGACCCATCAAGAGAGGCATTATGTCACTTTCAGACAGGCAAACATGCCAGGAACCACAGCTCGATCACTTTAGTTCAAAATCACAAGTTCATATTTATAATTAAAGATATTGTCCCTACTTCTAAAGCTAAAGTCCATAATACCTATGTAACTATTTCCTAGATGTCAGAAGAGTGTGGTAGAAATAATTTCATATATCCAATACCATCACTGATGAAAGATAGCTGAATTTATCAGTGAGCTGGCATCTGCTTTATATAGTGGCTTTGATTCTTATGGAATATATCTAATTTTTTAAATCTATTAGCATTTAGAACTTTAACTATGGGAAACTCTTGAGAATACTGATTTCCAAGCTCAGAAGTACAGAGAAGCACACGATAGACAGGAATGAATGCAAATGACATTTGATCATATTATACCAAAAAGTTAAAATTATATTTAGAAACTGAAGAATATATAAAGGTCACTCTACTTAAAAGTTAATCTACTATATTAACTGTTTCCTGCACTTAAATCCTTCCTTTTCTTAAAGAAGAAAAAACAAAGTAGAAGTTGAGTTTTATTTTTTTGCATTGTCATTGTATAAAGGCTGAGTCACCAGATCTAATTAGATCTTTCAAGAAGCATGGCCTCAGCATTATGCTTTTAGCGTTCCAGGTAGTGTGCAAAATACTTTGTGGTAATGAAGAAAACCACGTCTACTCATGTTTTATCTAACTGTATAGATCTATACTTCTTAAATGTAGCGTGTGTGTCTCTAATTTATCAGTATATCATGCATAGTTATTTAAAAATAGTGATGATGCTCACTGAAACATAGTGAAATAGACTGCGGTGTAACTCAGAGGTAAATCACTTGTGTAGAATGTGCGAGTCACCGGATTAAATCCCCGGCATCACAAACAAAATGAAACAAAAGAACAAACAAAAAAACAGAAAATAAAAATATTCTCACAATAATGATCTGTGCTAAGAAATAGTACATCTAGACATTTCTGGACAAAAAAATTGTTTAATAATATTGATCAGTGAATCATCAAATCAGCCCTGCCTGTCCAATACATGTTCAAAAAAAAAGAATAAACATTTTCCAATCAAGCTAATTCTCGCACCATAAGACTGAAATACAGACTTTATGTAGCATGAGATTCCGCATTTCATTGCTTTCCAAGAGTCTTATGGCAATGTTCACTGCCATAAAGCGCCCCAAATATGCTATGCCTGAAAAATAGCAGGAGAAAAAAAGAAAGAGGGAAACGCTCTTCAGGCCTGTTTTATTTTCACACAAAAGTGCCAAAAAACACAGTCTCCACTGCCTGATTTCTCAAGCACACTTTTCAGCTCTCAATCAAACAAGCAGGAATTTAGAGGCCATTCAGAGCTCCCTATTCTTTAGCAGATGCACATCTGTCCCTTCCTGGAGAAGCTGCAAACATTGTTCGTAATACACAACTAGATGTATAATGGCTTTTTCGCAACCTTGGATTGTTCTCTGGGCCCTGGCCACCTACACTGAGCAATAAGGGGACAAAATTGAAGAAGGCTTTTAGCTTTTATAGCTTATTGATTTTTATATTTTCTGATGTATTAGAGCAATTTTTCAAACGTATCCT
Organism: Hydrochoerus hydrochaeris; assembly: GCA_004027455.1. Taxonomy (NCBI): domain Eukaryota; kingdom Metazoa; phylum Chordata; class Mammalia; order Rodentia; family Hydrochaeridae; genus Hydrochoerus; species Hydrochoerus hydrochaeris. Next base: position 78,427 of record PVLA01003485.1, read on the forward strand.
CCTTACCTTGATATCTTGAGTGTAGAGAAAGGATTTCACATTTGTTAGCTTTGATTGGTTACAAAAAGAAAGTGTGTCTGTGTGTGCATATATTTTTTTCTCTACACAATCTCAGAGTTATAAATGTGTTGGTATAAAAATCAATTCTCAGGGTAAAATTCAAACACTGTGTGCAAGTGTTATATAAAAAGTAGACAATGAGGAATATCCATTTTTTTTTTCAGCCAGGGGAAAAGGATGATTTTGAAAAGTATAGCTTCTGGGTTGTTGTTAAATTTATAAATGTTCGGTACTTTTCAAAGAGAAAAGTTCTATTGTAATAGACACCATAGAATGTGGCAAATACTTTTATTTTCTCTGATTATCCGGGACAGCATTAAAGAAAGAAATGCTGCAGAAACGTCTTTTCAAAGGGGAGTAGTCTTTCCCTACAATTCGGACTTCGAGACAAAGTGTGAAGCCTGTCATGGTAACTCTGTTAAGTTTCTCATTTTGAAGTGACAGCAGCTACAAAGCATAATTACCTGTTGATATCTTAGTCTTACTCTTTCATTCATAGCAATTCATTTGTCCATACATTTTTTAAAATTTATTGCTTTCATAGTCAGGTATTTTAGTTGAATATTTGTAACTTTGACTTAAAATCAGATTGAATAGTCTCCCTTTTTTAGGAAAAAAATATCCATATGTCATTGTATTTAAAATTGTGTGTGTGTGTGTGTGTGTGTGTGTGTGTGTGTGTGGAGAGAGAGGATATAAACCTATAAGTTGATGAGACTTTGTTTTACAAGATTTTCTTTTATCACAATGTACCTCTTGCTGTTCTCCAGTCTTAAATATTAATAGTTTATTTTATATCATTTCCTTAGCTTTTAAATTATTCAGAGTTGTCTGTTTTAATTCATGCATGGAACTCCCTGGCAGTGAATGATATGCAACATGAAATAGGCCACATCTTGTTCGCTTTAGTGAACCAAGGTAGGGGTTGCACATCATGGTTGGAAAGCTGTCGCTGGTGTGAATGTTCTAAAGAAAGACTGGATCCCCGGGCAGCTTACACAATGGAGGATGTCTCCATATGGTCTGTACCTCTTTTCCTATCCTGTATGTGCTTTTCATCTTTGAAAAACAACTGCAAAACACTACAATGCGTTCTTCTTTACAAGCAAAGAACAAAGGTTATCTGAAAGCTTATTCTGTGAGCAACTTATAACAGATTTCTGGAGTCATGCCCAGTCTTTGGGATTCTTATGAAAATGCTGAGCAGTGATAAAGTCCCATTCACCTGTGTCTGATGGCTTTGACTTTAATTTTCTGACTAGCGACACGAATAAGGTGAGAAAAAAGCGTTTGGATTTGGAAGGAGAAGATTTTGTAAGACACTGATCCAGAGAAATACAGCCTTGAGTAAACATTGACCTAAGTGCTACTCTAATCACTGCTTGAATGGATTACTTGTTAAATGCACACGGCTTATGTAAACTAAGGTAAGTATGCATTAGCTTGAACTTTTCCCAACAGAATCTGTACATTGTTCCTATTTCTTCAAGTTTGCTTGTGCCCCATATCATGCTATTTTACTGTTCACATGTCTCTTTTTCACTTTCTTCAGTAACTATTCTGTGATGTTATTAGGACTGACACAGGTTTGGTGCAAGCTGAGAACACCTTGAAGTGAAGAGTTTGGTCCAGGTGATGTGCTAATCAGATGTCTAGAAGAACAAGAGTATCACACATAGACTGTGACATTCCAGGGAAACTGAGGCAGCTGGTCACTCTCATTGATTAATTTTTATTTTGTCTATTAGGACAGCTTTAGGATTTTAGCAGTATTAGGATTAAACTAAACATCTAGATAAAATTATTTCTAGGGGATCACCTGTTAGGGTGATATGAAGGAAGAACTTACAGTAAAATGGCTATTCACCTCATTCTGATCTTCCTCTTTAGAGAGAAAAACACCTTTGAAAATATCAAACCCAAAACTATGAGAATAAAATAAGATAAAATGTTTTAAAATGTTTTATAAACTGGACAGACCTAAAATAATTTTTATAGTCTCACAATTTTTAATGATTTTAAGGATTATCAGCCTTCCTTAAATGTGGTTAAGAAGGTAAAGAACTATCAGGAGAGAAGAAAACTGTAAATTGGTTAAATTCTTTTTACATCTTCAAAATATGCCTTCATAGAATAATCCATAGATATCGCACATAAATCAACTATTTTTCATGATGCATCAATATAGAATTAGCTCATAATATGTGAAAATTTTACTTGGCTAGGAAGTTACTTATTGAAATTTCTAAATTTTCATGGCAGGGGAAGAGGAATTCACCATAGAGGAATGATTTGGATGGACAATTTGGTAAGGAAGAATTTAATCTGTATTTATATTTTGTGGTAATTTAGCACTAAAATAATTGCCCTGGACTGTGCTTCTTGTTTGTAATTAATATTATTCAAAAGCTCCATGTGTATACTATGTTGTTTGAATGAATGATGCTAATACGTTCTCACAAATCTTACAATATTTGAGTGAACTGTGTTTACCAGAAAGTGAGCTAGATTTTGTTAGAGCCAATACTGTATCACTGTTCCCATATGTTATAATGTTGTGAATATTACCTGAAATTCAATTGTAAACACCTGTTTCTTCTTAAAACACACTGTAAAAGCATATGGAGTATTTAAAATGAAGCTAAATGTTCAAATGCTCAGAAATTTTCCTGTAGTGATGAAACTAACTTTTGTTTTAAATAGAGACTAAAAGATAAATTAATAATGAAACTCGAGTTCCTGCATATTTGTTCATGTGTGTGCAGAGCAGGGAAGAGAGGAAAAGACAGAGGCAGTTTACTGCATTTAAGATGTTACCTTATATAAATTAAAAAGTTCCTCTTTACTTATAATCAGCTAATACAGGGAAACAGACAATAAGCTTGTTAACACAGAAATAAGGTTGCTAATTTTTATTGTGTTAAATGCAGAAGAAGAAATAAAATACAATCACAGGAAGGACTGAAGTTGAATAAAATTGGGAAAACTGGTCAATGAACACTTTCTAGAAGGAATTTCTGCTTAACCTTGGAGTACAAAAATAAGCCTGTTGTGTAAAAATCAATGCAAATGTCTCAGTGCTCCAGGAATGGTGAGTGGTTCAGGGTGTGTAGTCAGAATCAGGGAGCAAGCAGAGAATTTAGCAGAAGAAAGCTGAGAGGTGAACAGGACTCAGTTCTCAAAGTCTACTTTTTCATGCCAGTAGTTTATAGCCGGAGATGTACGTGTCCATGATACCTTGGAAATGCGTCACAAAGCTATCACAATGGAAGAGGTTATGTGTCAGTGTGCATTTAATCCTGGGACCAGTGGTGCTCACTGTCCTACAACACAGGGGCCATCTCCCACAGTGCACAATGCTCTCATCAAAATGGCCATAGAAACACCATCGTTTCTCTTGTTTTTGGAAAATATGAGTGGGCGTTTTGATTGGTGATAAGGGACATTAGATTTCATCCTAGATTTTGAACAAGGAATGTTACTCAAGGAAATGGCATAACCTGATTTAATGTTTACTTTGCCTTGTATTTATGGGAAGAAGACAGCAGACACTTTTGGGAATGTATTCTAACATTTGGAGGGAAATGTTTATATTTATAATCAAAATAACATTGTTTCTTCTAAAGAAACACAGCTATCATTCTTTTTAGCCTCTCAGTACAAATGTGCATTTTAATGAAAGGAAGAAAGAAAAATTTAATTTAAATTATGAAGCGTTGTTTTACTGATTAGTTTTAATTTTTTTGGATTTGTTTTTTAATCTCTCTGACCTCAACACAGATCACATATTGAGTTAGTTGAGTTCAGGTTCTGCGTCTTCACAAAATAAAAAGTGCTAGTAATTCTGTACAAATCTCAGAGGCTAAATTACAATTTTATTAGCCTACTAAAAGCCAACATTAACAGTACATTTTTAATCAAATTATACATTACAGTTAAACCTTACGACTCATTAACATTCCTGACAGATAGTAGGCTGGAAGAAGGCCACTGCTCAGGAGTGGGAGCCTTCGTCAGAATCGCATGTTTCTGCCCTCGTAGAGGGTCCCCATTGCCTGATTTCCTACACTTAGATACTGTTTTCTAAATGTTAAGTAGTGACTAATGTCACTTTATTTTGTCTTCTGGCCCCTATGTCTGTGAATCTATGATCTTACATCAGTGTATTCATTGCTAGACCCAAAGGACCTCTTAACTGGTCACCGTGAAATACAGCATATTTGCATCCCCTTCACATATTTTTGGCTTAAGGAATTGTTCATTAGTAATTACAAAAGGGTACTGGGAATGACATACATCCATTGTGTTATTAGCTAAAGTAGGAGGTCATTATAAGATTGCAAAAAAAAAACCCCATATCATTATAAAATCATAATATTTTTGCAGCAAGACGAGGCTCCTTCAGAACAGGATGGAATACCAAAAAGTTACCATATGTGGTAGGAAAAAGAGTATAGACTCTTACCATCTGCTGACTTCTTTTTCAAAAAAAGCTAGATATCTAGAATACTTTCAAGACAATAACTCAGTTTGAATTAAAGAAAATATAGTTTGTATATTTAGCATCAACAAAGGTCCAATCTCTTGATTTGAGCCAGACATTAAGCACATTACTATAGTAAAGCGAATGAAATAATTAATGGGAAAATAACTAGTGGAAGGAAAGATATCTTAGATTTTAATTATTCTTTACCTGGGACTGGATCTTCCTTCAGCCAAAACTGAACATCATTGAGGGTAGCAGAAATGTTGATCAACACAGAAACATCAAAAATGTATCTTCACTCTCAGAATTTTCTCATGGGCATTTATAGTAAGTTATAGAAAAGTACTTTTTATGTAGGTTATGAAAAATATGTAATCACAGCTATAGGCAAAGAGTCAGCTAGAAGCAAGGTAGTGTTGATTTATTATATCCAAGGACCTTTAAAAACATGGGCATTTTGAAAGAGTATTATATACCAATTTAACCATTAGACCAATTACACAAAGACAAACATGTGATCAGTTAATAAATAAAGCACCAATTCTAAGAAGATCATTTTCGAAGAAATATTGCATTTCTGTGAATGCTTCAATAATTATACAAATAAAATCACAATTCCTTGTATTTGTTACATGAACGAAATAGATTCCTGTTCATCTTTGTTTCCAATCTAAATTGTATAGTCATATGTTATTTTAAAAGATTAGGTTTTTCTTAAAGATTTGAAAAGGTGATATAAATATTATGTAATAATTCATAGTGAAGAAGTTAGTTCATGTGTATGGAGGACTTATGCTTTAATCAAAGACACTATAAAAGGAAGAAGTCAATTTATTTTTAAACACACAGAAATACACATATGTATAATTATTATAAACAAATTTAGAGAAGTTGAAAGATGGGAAATAATTGAACACCTGATCTATATATATAATATGCTTTACACTGTTTTTTAATTAAGTTTATTGGAGCAATTTAGATGTGCAGTGATCACATTTCTCATAAAGAATTTGTACATGTATAATATATCTTGATTACTCTTTATTCCCATTCTACTTCCTCCATTCAACCCCTCTTTATTTATATATATGTATTTGTTTTCACCTCCTTACTACCCATATTTACTCTCCTTTTGTCTTTCTTTTCTCATTTTCTTTTCTTTTTCCTTCTTTTCTTTCCCATCCTCCTTGTTCTTGTCCCATTTGAATACTTTCTTTGTATTTCACAATACCTATTACACATTTTGATTCTTATTTACACTTTCATTTTCTCACACCAAATACATAATCCAGTATTTACACATGTGTGTCTGATTTATTTAATTTAAGAGTGTGGTCTCAAGGTGCATTCACTTACATAGTAAGTCTCAAAATTATACTTTTTTATGGTTAATTAGCATACCATTGTGTGTGGAAATATATGTATATATACCCACAATATAGATAGATATAGATATATTTTCTTTATTCATTCATTAGTTGATGAGCACTTGCGATATTTCAAAGATTTAGCTATTAGTATGCTGCTATAAATGTGACTGTGCATATAGCACTCTGTTAAGATGATTTTAATTGTTCCAGGAAGATGCCAAGCAGGGGTATAGCTGAATCAAATGGAACCTCTAGTTGTAATTTTTTGAGGACTCTTCCCACAATGATTGCATCATTCTACACTCCCACCAGCAGTGAGAAGGATTCCTTTTCCCCCACATCCCTACCAGCATTTGTTTCTGATTTCTTGTTGACAGCCATCCTTTCTTGAGTGAGATGTAGTTCTCAGCATTGTTTTAATTTGCATCTCTCAAGTGCTGCGTCTTTAAATTTGGGAGATCTGATTTTTTCAGTTCTTCCTCTGTTCTAGATATCAAGTCCTTTGAGGAACAACTGACAACTTTTTTCACAGTCTGTGGTTTGTCTCTACTCTGTTAGTGATTTCTTTTGCTGTGTGAATATTTTTTAATAAATGAGACCTCAGTTGTTGTTTTTTTCTAATATTTTCTCTGAGATCAGGATTTTTTGCATGAAGTCTTTGCCTACAAGTCTAGGTCTTTGAGTGTTCTACATATTCTCTCTTCTGGTAGAGTCTTTCTGTTTAAATATTTAGATCTTTGGTCCATTTTGATTTTAGTTTAGTGTATGGTGAGAGATATGGGTCTAGTATCAGTCTGCATGTGGAAAACCCATTTTTCCAGAACCATTTATTAGAGGCTATCTTTCTTCCACTGATGGTGTTTGACCTCTTGTCAAAGCAAACAAACAAACAAACAATGATAAAATTTCTCTGTGGTAGTGTCCAAGTCAGAGCCCAGATCTGTGCTGGCTAACCCCTGCTAAGTCTGCAGTAGCAGTAGTGCTGTGTAGAACTGATCTTAGTCTTTGGGTGGGGGGCTGGAGCCAGTCTTCAACCAGAGACTTTCTCTGGCTCCAGTGGCCCTCCTGTTTCCTTACCCCATTTGATCTGCTTTGCTGTCTCAGTGGCTGCCGTGTTCTTGGACAGTGACAGCCCACCCACTCTGTTCCTCCAATCCCTGGCAGTCTTCTCTGTTTCACTGCACTGTGTCTCTCTTCTCTTTAGTGCTGGGGGCAGGCAGTGGAGTTCTGTCTGCCAGTTCATGGCTCTGCTCTCTCCTGTCTCCTATGGTTGGAAGCAGGGCAGGGGGAATCCTGACTTCCTGCTAGCTACCATGCCAAGGCATAAGGCTGCTTAAGTCAGGCACTGCTGGGAGCAGGGCAGGAAATATGATGTTGTTCTACTTACTACCGACCCGCCTCCCTAACCTAGTTATCAGTAGAAGTTTTGGTTAGCTGGAATGGTGCATGACCAAAAAACAAACAAACCAAGAAACAAACAAAGGGTGGCCCCTGAGGGAGAGAACAGCTTCCTGGTTGCTCTCTCCTATGTATGCCCGTGAAATTTACTGGCAGTCTGCAATTTCTCTATTTGGAGAAAGGTAAAAGAGGAAAAGGGGCTGATGTCCCAAATGTGTCCTGTGTGGCCTGAATTTGCCAACCTGCTGCAGTCCATCAGTTATTTGAGAACTTCCAGAACGGAGGTTCTTGCCCTGCATGCAGGCAGCTCTGCCATAGGCAGCTCTCGGGAGTGACTCACAGTTTATAGTCCTGTAACTACGTTTCGTTTGACCTAAAAGTCTTTTATTTCAGCTGGATTTTGGCATCTGAATGTATCTCTCTCCTTTCTTCCAATTACCTATGTTTTTAGATGATTTTTTTCTGAGTTACTCCAACGTGGCTCCTCCTCTATTCAGTTGTGTTTGGTCTCCCTTATGGTGTTTTTAAAAAATTATGATGCTAAAACTTGGCAAGTAGGTGATAAAGTACATCCAGAAGTGATGTTATTTACATCACAAGACTGACTTTTGTTTTAATCTCAAGCCTTGTATTCTATCTGATCCTCAGTGCTTTTGCAATTGTCCAATTTATGTTGCTCATTGATTAAAGTATTTCAAGTATATAGAAAACTCATTACAGTGGTATTCATAGAAGCAGATTGTAATCTGCATAAGTTTTAAACCTGTTTATTTGTACTTTTAATCATGCAAGAATTTATAAGCAATAATCATAAATTATTTATAAGCTTGATATATTTATTCATTTGCTTTTATTTTGTAGTGTTGAAGATCAAAGCCATGGCCTTAGGTACACTTGGCAAACTTTGTTGATTGAATGAAATTGATAACTAAAATATATATCCTGGGGCAGGGGATTTAGCTTAGTGACATAAGTGCTTGCTTGGCAGGCTTAAGGTCACGAGTTCCATCTCCGGTACCAAAATAAATAAATACATCCAAAAATTATATATCCAACCTTATAAAATTCACTTTTGAAGATTTCCTAAAGAAACTCTACATTCTAACTAATAGAATATGATCTAAACTTTTGCACTGAAATTTTAAATTAGATCCTAAACCAACCATTAATGCCAAATCTTACTTTAGCCTTTTATTCTCACCAAGATTCCTCAAATTATAATTCACTATTATTACAGATACGCATTGAATGCCTTCTAGGCACTATATCCTATTCTTGGAATTAGGAATACACCACTTTACATGGGAAAGAATGCTTAACTGTGCTTTTCTGATGAATAAATACAAATAGCTAGATAAATTAGTGATTGCTATAACATAGTATACTTATTTACCATTATTAGAATGATGCAGGGGGGCATGGAATGTTGCAGATGGGATAGTAACCTTAATTTCATAGAAAAGTCTACTGAAAATATTATTGAGGCATTACATTTAAGAAAAACAAACAAACAAACAAACAAACACAAAAACTACTGCCAGTAAATGAGATGATCATGCAGATGAACCAGGAAGAGCATTCCAAATCATAAAAAGGTCAATAAAATATTCCAAATTTTGGCCATGTTTACATGTACATAGAATTTCAAATAATGTGCATGAGTTAAGTTTGAGTTTAAAGTCCTTGGAATGAAGCCCTTGGGAAAGAGTGAAAGTGATAAGACAACTGTGTATAAGAAACTAAAAGACTTATTGTGGTGAGGGACAAACTTGGAGGAAGTTGTAAGGACTAAAGAAGACAATTTGATACTGAATGATGTGAGAAAAAAAGAATAGTAGAACATTTGCATTTTATTGCTGTATTATAGAAATTTCCACAGGCTTATTTGCTTGAAATATGCATTTACTAGTTTAGATTTTAACTCAGCAGCTAAAATGTGATGTGACTGATTCTCTACTGTATCACAGAGTGAAGGTTAAGTGCTGCTCAGGCTTTGCCAATAGAAAAATATACTACAAGCTTACTGAGGTTCTTGACAAAATTTAGTTTCTGTAGTTATAAGACAGATCTTTTTACTGACTGTCAATTGAGCTCTACTCTCAGCTGATAGACGCTGCCTGTATTTCTTGAATTGTGGTCTCCTTGGTTATCCAAGCCAGTTGTGGAGACAATCACTCATGTCAAATCCCATATTTAGGATCTCTCTTTGCCTCGAGAGGAAAGGGTTTTTAAGGGCTCACCTGGTTAGGTCAGTCCCGTATATCATCATGATCTTGTCTAATTCGAATTGACTTGGGACCTTAACCATATCTGCAAAATCATTTCATAGTATCACCTGGGTTATTGCTTAAGCAACTAGGCGAAGATACATATTAACTATGACACAGGAATCCTGGAGGCTAACGTACAATTCGGTCCACCAGATCCAGAATGACATAATTTGCCTGGGTTTTAAATCTCCTTGCTGAATTAAAACTACTGCCTTTAAAATGCTAAGGAAGAAACAATGATATAAAAGACAAATCTAATATAGATGACATGGAAAAGAATGTATAGAAAAATATAAAGCAATAGATTTGGCACAAATACATAATTCTTAAAATATTTTTGAAAATGGCAAAATGATTGTTTTTAATTATGGCTCTGGTGCCAAAGGGGAAGAGGAGTGCTTGTGGACAGACTTAGTGTTTTTGTCATGAGCCAGTAGGAAGCAGATAAATTCCATGATCTGAAATTGGGATGAGGTACTGATGTTGAAGAATAGACTTGTCCTATAAGATCAAGAACTCAGTTATGAAGCGGATCAGATCAGACTGGCTATTGGGCTCCTGATGCAGAGTTAAGTATAGGTGTACAGTAGACATATATATGTTCAAGGGAGCAATGCACACTCAAAATATAAATTTTAGAGTCTTTCAATTAAATAGAATTTTTAGTTAAAATTCTTTTTTATTCTAGTAAGTATTCCTTAAGCACTTTTTTGATTGAGTATAATTGATAAAATCATATATACTTAAGGTGTACATATGTTTTGAGATACATATTATGAAATAATTACTACAATCAAGCAAATTAGCATGTCCATCACCTCACATAGTTGTAGCAATTCTCAATTTCCTCTGAATAGAAATATTTTACAATAGCATAAATTAGGAAATACTCTCAAACTAAAAGAAAAATTGTGTTTAGTCTGTCACTCCTAGAAACACTGAAATTCCATCTCACTTTAGTGAGAATAGTTATCAGAAATACAAAGATAATACATGGAATGAGGATGCTGGTAGGAATATAAATTAATAGAGCCCAAACCTAAAGCTAGAACTATCATATGATCCAATTATACTACTCTGCTTAAAACCAAAATGAAATTATATATATATATATATATATATATATATATATATATATATAGAGAGAGAGAGAGAGAGAGAGAGAGAGAGAGTCAGTATTCTGTGGGCATATCTGTAGCAAAATCACAATAACAAAGATATATAACTAGTTTAGGCAATCATAAACATGAATGAATGAACAAATTCTGGTATATATACAAAAAAGAGTACTATTAATCTGTAAATAGAATGAAGCCAGCCAGTCTCAGGAAAATGCTTGGACGTTATGATAATAATAGTAAGTAAAACAAGTCAGTGATAACTGGTGATGGAAGCACATTTCAATAATCTTAGCATGGGGAGGTTGAGGCCGAAGGATCACTGTAAGTTCCAACCGACTCTGAACTACATATCAAGGTCCTGTATCAAAAAAAAAAATGCAAACATAAAAGGCCAGACTCATAAAGATAAGTATCACATATATTTCCTAATATATAAATTCTAAAAAAGATGGCTTGAAAATAGGGAACAAGCTGTTATTAAAAAAGAGAAAGAGAATAGGAGGAGATGGAAGGAGAGACTGGAGGTTACAGGGGGAGATGAAGAAAAAAAAAGAATATTAATTCAATTAATCAGTAATAGATAATGATGTCAATACATAATTATGGAGGAGCAAAGTTGTCCCACACACTCTGTTAAGAGAAACTGCAATTTAGAAAGCAGTATACATGGCAGTGCTATGTTTTATTTTAAAAAATGCACTCACGTAGAGGTATACCAGGAAGGCACCAAGAATAGTTCTTTGAAGGTAGCAAAGGAGAGACTGCCAACACTCTGCTCTACTTCTCCCTTCAGATACGTTGCATTTTCTTCTATTTTACACTTTGTGCTTCATGATACCAATTTTCATGGACCACATTTGTGAGTTTCCAAGTAAATTTGCATGGAAAAGAAAAGGAAAAACACAAATGCTTGAACAAAGAAAATTTAGGGTAATACTTTTCTTATCTGTTCCTACTTTTCTATGGTTCTGGTTTTAGACGATTCTTTATGATACAGCTCTCATCATATGACTTCACTTCAGTAGTGTGACTCCAGTATGGTTAGTGGAAAAATGATGAATGACTGCATAACTAGAGAAGAAAAAAGGCCTTTGAGCAGCATTTACTTTCTCTGCCATAAATATTACCACTAAGCCTAAATAGGAAAGATAAGCAGAGAAGCATATTATTAGAAAATAATTATTTCATTCAGACATAGCTTACTGTACATTCATAGTATAAAATTACAACAAAGTAATTATGAACTAAAAGTTTAATGTTGTTTTCGTTTTAATATAATTTGATTGAATGTTAATATAATTTATAATTTAATAATAGCAATATCCTGCTATCAGTTTGTAAAATCTCTCAAATTTTAAGAGTCAGTTTTTGTCAGACAGGGTAATAAGGTGGATCCAGAATACCTCTGACCAATTCCATGGCTCCCGTATATACAGATGCTGTGAGTACATTTCCCTCAACACACCTTTTCACACCTTTTAAATATTGCTCATTCCTATGTCTTCATCTCCCATTAGTGGTTCTGTAGCTGTACCAATTGTAGTTAGTCTTTGAAACATCTCCAGCCAATTCTTGAATGTGTCTGCCAGGATCCCGACTAACCCTGAGGCAGTATATAGACAAATAAATGCACCCCATCGAATGGGACATTTCAGAAAATGTATTGCAGAACTAAATAAGATTCATTGAACCACTTTTTAAATAAGTGGTAAAAAAAAAAGCATTACATTCTAAAAATCAAAGAAAAGTCAAGAGCACTGTGACTTTGTAACATGATTTTACTGCATCTTGAAAATGTAGGGGGAAACACTCATATGGTTTTATTACTCTAGAGGAAGTGGTGTACTTGATATGTACAACTTGAGTGGATGGTATTGGAATTGTGAAGAAAAGAAGTAGGTTAGGAGCTAGATAGGCAAGTGATGTGAAAAATTTTCTATTTTCGATTTTTCAAATTGGAAAAATAATACTGCATTCTAGTAATACTGAAAATGAGCACAGAGACATTCTTTCAATGTAAATTATGATAAATATAAAATAGATAAGCAACTTCCTAATTATAACAAGTGCAAATGATGAAATATACTTTGGTTAGAGAATAGAGAATTTACAATCAGTATTAGTGAATAAAATGGAACTACACGTAGGGGAGTCAATAAATGTTAACCATTGGTGTAATTTTATATTGCTTTCTTGTGCCAGTAAACTAGAGAGAGCAAGGTCATCAAGTCAGAGAAGATGAAAGCAGCGTTGAAAGCTCCCGAGAGATGAAAAGTAATGAAGAAAGACCTGGAAAGTGAAAGTTTATGTTAGATTTATAAAATATGGATGCCACACAGCTAAGAGTTATTGCAATATAAAAATTATAAAATTAAAATGAATCTGATCAAAATGTTTATTACTATGCTCTAGCCATATTTGTTTTTCTATTTCTAAGAACAGAAGAGATTTACATTAGCATAGCTTTGGGTTTAGGGACTTAAATATAACAAAAAGAGAGTCAGCTTTGGGATTGAGAATGTGTGTATAGCAGTGGCCACAGTGACTGTAGAACTTGAGCCCATAATGAAGAGAGGATTTGAGAAGAGCAACAGAGTGGGGAAATACTGTTGGATCTTTCTTGGCAAGCATTATTATATAATTGTATTGGTGTCTGTTGAAGTAGAACAATTGTATTGGAGAGTTAGAGTTTGTGGAACATCTGAAATTAAGGTCACCAACAAGTTTCAGTCATTGGTAATGGCAAGTCCTAAATCGTGCCCTAGAAATAAGAAGTGAAGAGTCAAACAAAAGGCTTTGGGAAGAGAGGGGCTGGAAGAATTGAGAAGACAGTTTGGAATAATTACGGACACTGATTGTGAAGATAGAATTAAAATTTTCCAATAGCAGGATGAAGTATCTGGAGACAAGCTGAGACTGAAACAGAGGGGAGTGAGAGAACATGTATGTTAGTGGTTACTCTTTGAAGGTGGAGGTAGGGAGGTATTTATAAAATAGTTAAAACAATCTGAATATAGGAATCAAGTACAAGGAGAAAACACATTGTGAGATGGGAATGGGAAAGAATACTACTAGTTTGAAAGTGCAGCAGGGAGAGTGGTGTGCTTCAGCAGTCAGGTTACAAGTAGAGTAATGAAAAAAAGAAGCATTTATAGATTTGCTTTTAAAGCATAAGGAAATATCTTTCGGAAGAATATGAGTTCTAGAGTGATCAGAGGAAGTGTTTTGCAAGTTAATACACAGAGTCATAAAAAGTTAGCCCAGTCTCCAAATCAACGTTATTTGGAACAGAGCCGTAGCCACTCACAGTAGACTTGCAATCCTAGCAAAACATTATTCTACTTTCCGTGTCATCGAGATTTTGGAACTGTGTTATTATAGCATAACTGTCCAGATCATTCAGCATTTTTACCATTTCTGCATGAAGTGTTCCTATTGGTATAGATGAAGATTGGAAAATAATGATCATATGAGGATTTTTGGAGTTTCCATTAAGATTATTCACATTATGGCCTACATCTTCCTACCAGAAAGTTTTAAATTTTACTTTTAAAAAATTCAAAGGATTAACTTTTAATACTTTCTTACTCACACATTTGTTCTAGCATTCTCATTTCCACACGTGTCCATTGAGCTCTGTTAGAGTTTATTTCTATGTAATGCTAACATGATGGTTTCAGCTGAAATTTTCTGCTTATTAACCAACAAGCAGATTATTTTATACAAATTGTATGTGCTACTAGAGCTAAATGTAGATGATTAAATATTATTATTCAGTTACCAACAGTGTAGAATTTCCTCCTTATAAAAATTCCAAGTTACTAGGCCTGTATATGCCATGTAAGAAGAGTTACACAAGAGATTTCCATCAATAAAAATCTGAAACAGCTAGCTCAAGGCATATTTAACAAGTGCATTCTCCCTGTTCTCCACAAGTTGAACTAATGCATTTACAAAAATAAATCATATATTATTTTATTGAAATAGGATAATGAACTTATATATTATCATACACATTTGGTGATCAAGATGGATATGCTTGTGCTTCTTATTTTAAAGGCTTTTTGACAGCCTAAAGTTCAACTAACTTGCTTTACATCTTGCAGATATGGAAGCTCTTGCCACTAACATGAAAGTAAAACTGTAGTTAAACTTACTGAAAATGTAGCTAATGTTTTCCTATCCTAGTTCACATTTTTTTATTTAATTAACTATGAGCTGCACTATCTTAAATCCTCAGTGAATTGTTAGAATTAAAAATGAGTGAAATGTGGGATACCCTTGCTGCTGACTTCTTAATAAAGCGATTATCGTTAACAGGTTTGGAGATCTATTATAGGTATTTATCTTTAATTAATTCTGTTAATTAGTTTGACATCTATGGTTGGATGAAGCCACTGAATGATATTTTTAATTTTTCTGGCATATTACCCTGATTTTTGGAGTGTAATATTGCTTTTTTTTTTTGTTAGTATAGCCTCAGGAGGAAGAAAGAAATAATGTAAGGTTTTAGAAAATGAAATTCATGAATAGAGTAATTTGTGCATTTGGAGAATGTTTTCACTATTTTGCTCAGGAGGACCATCTGATATTACTTGGTGGTGCACAGGTTAATCCATCTTTTATGTCCTTTAGAGGGACAGAATAGTGTATAGCCCTGGGATGCACTGTCTACTGACTTGGCTTAGTGAAAGCCACTTGGCCTGAATTATGGCAGCAGTCCAGCCCTGAAGACATGAAATCATTCAGGTTTCTAAAAAGAAGTAAGAATAATGTTGTTCTCAAGCCCTAATTTCACACATCATCACTCAAAACATCTTCAATGTTTACAACCTCTTTTAAATCCCATTTATCAGCATTTTAATACTGATTCCAGGCATGTTTTGTTGTTGTTGCTGCTGATGCTGTTTCTATTTTGTTTTAATTACTGTCATTGGTATTATAGCGTAATTAACATTTTTATTATTCTTTTTATTGAGTCAACTGAAGTAAAGCTAGACTGAGTCATTGGCAGGTACTCTTCCTCTTATATCGCTGAAATTTTCTCATTTTTCATACAGATCGTGTGGCCATCTGTCCCAATTTCCCATCTCCAAGTTAAGTGTTTGCCATATAATGAATTTGGAAAAAGTAAACCCCTTCCTAAGATACTTTAAAGCATGTAGTACATAAAAATAATAGCTTATTAATGGCATGCAAATTGCTACAGAAAGTTAAATTGACTTCTCTAACATTTGAGCTAATCTGTTTATTAATTGACATCTTTCCGCCATTTATAGTCAATACTGTCATAATCTGAATGGTTCTCTGATTTTTATCAAAGAACTGAAGTGTGAGCTTGAATACATAGGCTTTTTATGTTCCAGAAACTGCCTCATTATCAGTCATCAATGCAGCTGTCTCCTAGTAGGCAAAACAATTGAGCAAGGTAATAACCTAACTATGAGGCTGCAGCTAGACTGCTTTTATATGTATCCAACTGTGAAGTCAAGTGAGGCCATTCATTTATGCTCATTCAGTGTCATGTTATTACAGCGTTGCAGGGACTCTGGGCCACTAGAGGATGTCTATTTAGGGCTCTGAGAAATTGGTCTCAAGGATACAGGGTGATGGGTGAATTCCTAACTACTTATATTCCTGCACCTCAATAATCTCTGGATTACTGTAACTTTAGTTTTAATATCAATTGCAGTGAAAACACTATTGGAGTCTTTATTCAGCTGTTTTCATATCTAAGAAAAAGGAAGAAGAAAATTAAGGTCAATAATAGAGATCAGTGATGGTGAACCTATGGCATGAGTATTATTGTGTTTTTCTTTGATGACAAAAGATGCAATGTTTTTTCTAAACTAAAACCTCAATATTCAAGTTTAATTGCAGTGTTTTCACTTCACAATAAATAAGTGGGTTCTGGGTTGCAGTTTGGGCACTCAGTCTCTAAAAGGTTCATCTTCACTGATATAGATAAATAAAAGCTCTGAGAAAGGGACTTGTTTTTTTTTTTTTCTTTGAGAAATATATTGAGTTCAACATAGCAGAAGTTTAAAATTTGTATTGATCTTTTTCAAATACTATAAAAAGGCTTGTGCTGTAAAAAGATAATTTAATCACTGATCTTGAACATATTATTTTAAATAAAATATAGTATTTAGGCAATATATTTTTCTAGAATTTTGCAATCTAGGTAAATATGTGTTCCAATCATTATTTTGATTACTGAAATAAAATGATTGAGCTTTATATATACCTAATAAATCTGTCTTATTACATGAAAATCACTCCATTAAATTAAAGGAAAATATTCAATTTTAACATTCTAAACAAAGGTTAAGCCTAGCTTTAAACAGACACATTTCAATGAACCACAAATCAATAATTTTTAATGTAATTCTCAGCTAAACAATTGTTCATATTTCTGTAAATTGAACACAATTTCACTTTGAAGGAATACATGGTAATTCTGAGTCCCTTGACAAGAGTCTTCTCAGTCAGCTTTGGATTCATTTAACTTTTTGATTTGATAATTAAAATGGACAAATTCACCTAAAAGAAAAAAATAATCTTGCATAACAATTACTAAATAAGAAACAAATACTGAACTGCTAGATGGTTTATTGGTTATGATTGCCATAGAATATAAATTTAAGTAACCTGATCTTCTATTGCTAAATCCAGTTCAATTTGTTACAGGATAAAATGAAGGTAAAATTTTCAATTACAAAGTAGTTATTTTTTAAACAAATTTTTAGCTTATAATGAAATTTGATTTTCAATTTTACAGCAACCCTTTTACAAATTTCATAAAATATAGTTTGATATTAATACTTAAGTTTATATAAATACATTTTACAAGTTCTATTTGTAAATAATCTTTCTAAAATTAATTTATTAAGAAAGAATATTTAGTTCATAATTTATAACTCAAAAATCTCATTAAAGAAAAAAATCTTCATATGAAGAATATGCTAAATTTTACATTCTTAAAAAAGGAAAATTGACTGAGTAGTTACAGTTAAATCTGGGATTGAAATTTTAGAGTGTAGTATCAACTACAGATAATAATATGCTGTACATTTCAAAAAAACTAGAAAGGAAGAATTTAAAAGATATCATAAAAAATAATAAATGTTCTAGGACCCTAATTTGATTAATCTGATTTAAAAATTGGGCAAAGTCCTCTTAGTGAAAATATGTGTTACACTTTAATGTGTAAATTTTTTATGCATAAGTTACAATTAATTTTATTTTACTTAGAGTATTGTCTCAAGGTAGATCCATCTACCTAGAAATGTCTCAAGCTTATCTTTTTAATGGCAGACTAGTACTCTGATGCATTAAAAAAAAATCTGCTTTTTGCCTTCATCTGTTGATAGGCATTTAGGTTATTTCCAAGATACTACTGTTACAAATTGTGAAGCTATAAACACGGGGGTGTAAACATTTCTGTGGTATGATGCTTTTAATTCTTTTAGGAATATACCAAGAAGGAGAATAGTTGGGTAAATGGAACCTCTAGTTGTAGTTTTTGAGGAATCTCCACACTTATTTCCACAGTGGTTGCCCCAGTTTAAACTCCCTGCAGCAGTGGAGAAGTGCTCCTTTTTCCCCACAGCCCCACCAGCGTTTGTTATCGGTTGATTTCTTGATTTCAACATATTTTTCTGGAGATGGAATCTCAGCATTTTTTAATTTGCATCCCTTATGACAAGTGATGTTGAACTTTTTTTTTTTTCCATGTATTTATTTGCCATTTGTACTTCTTCATCTCAGAAGTGTCTGTTCATTTCAGATTGTCAGTTTTGGATTGGATCATCAAATTTGGGTGGGATACACATGTGTAAATATTGCATGTTTTCTCTGCTGTAAGGAACTAAATGTGTAGATGAGGAACAAAATATATAATAGATATTGAGAAGTTGGAAGAAAATGCTCAAATGAGAAGAGGGACAACAGAGGCTAGGGTAGTAAAGAAAGGAAAAGACTAAAAAAAAAAAACAGCGTAATAGAAGGAAAAAATGAAAACAGCTTTTGTAAACAAGGAGATGGAAGTGGCCTAAAAGGAAGAGTGGGAAAAAAGAAAAATCAAAATATATTATGCACAGGTCCAAATTCCATAAGGTGAATGTTATCACTATGTTTGACAAAAATGTACCAAAAACAAAATAAAATTTTAAAAAAAATTAATCTTAGAAAAAGAAATTTATAGCAAGTTACTTCACTTGTGTGGTTGTTTTTTCATAATGAGTGATGGATGTACCCTACCCCCCACTTTTTGGGGATTATTTTGACAGAACATTATTTTGGACTTCTGTGGAAACTTAACTTGATAAACTGTAGAATACAGTATGTAATGGAAAATTACATAAAGGTATTTGCAATTTTTTTGAGAAATGAATTATTTTAAAATTTTATTGTTATTAAATTACAGAGAGAAATACTTTAAAATCATAGTCTATCTATTCTTTGACATACAAAATAGTTGTAGCTTTGTAGAAATTTGAACTAGATGTTTTGTTCACCAGTGTTTAGTAGTGACTTCTGAAAGTATGTGTTGAGTGAAGCATTTTATATATATATATATATATAAAATGTTCCTAAACTCATCTATTAATACTACAAATAAAAGCATGGGTGGTTTTAAAAGTAAAACTCACTTTGCCAGATGAAATAGTATAGTTCTGTGTATCCAAGCACTTGGCTGTTTGAGGATCTCCACCAGAAGCTCGACTTCAGCAAAATAGCCAGACCTCTTTACAAGTGAAACCAAACCAAATAAAGAATAACAGAAACAGAAGTAAGAATTAACAGCAACTAAAACCAATAACAACAAAAATAGACTATTTAGCTTCTAAACTGTAGATGTAATGTCAGCAATACATGGGCAAACAATGATTTTCTTTGTCCCCAGAGAATATTAAAATTTGGTTTTATAATATATATTATTTTATATATCTATCTAATATTATATATTATATATATTTTTGTGGTATGGTTTGTTATATAAACAAATAATTATTGAATGGGATGTAGCCTTAGATGAAATTCATGATATACACTTAATTTAGAGAAATATTTAGACATATCAGTATGTGGCTCTCCCCTCTTTTGTAAGCACTCTCCTAAGCATTTGGTCTGTAAATATTTGTTGAGAAGTTGCAGTTTATATGAAGTAGCTCTAAATATCAAGATACAATGGTGAATAAATATGAGTACCTGCTGCCACAGAATTTATGCTTTTATCATGTATTGTGTGTATAGAATGCAGCAAATGCTAAACGAGTAAATAACAAGAAAATTTAATTACTACCTACATAAAGCCTCTTAAGAATAATGTCAAACTCTGTCACTCGCTCTAATGCTACTTTATTATGTGACTTCAGGTAGGTCAATTTTAAACTGAGACCTAAGACATTAAAAAGAAACAACCAGCTAAAGGTCTGGTAAAGAAATTTTTTAAAAAAGGAGGAAACAGTGTGTTCTAAAACCTAAAGGCGGGAGTGACATCAGTGAGGTTAAGGGACAGAGGCAGAGACAATTCTGCTGGCATGGTGTCAGCCAAGTGAGCAGAGAGAGGTGGCCTGGACGTAGAGGCACAGGCAAAGGCCACACCCTGCAGGGCTGTGTGGGACAAGGAGGTGGTTTATTTTTATTATAAATGCGATGGGAAGCCATGCTAAAATTGTAACTTGGAAAGCACAACTCATGATATTATTTCATAGTACTGGGGATTGAACCAGTTCAGATCGAGATATAGAAAGAGACAGATATATATATAGAGAGAGAGAGAGACAGACACAGACACAGAGTCAGAGATGATAAAGAGGTAGAGATAGAGACAGAGAAAGACATAGAGATAGAGGTAGAGATTTTCTTCTGTCTAGTTAGGTTGTCCAGGCTAGTTTCAAACTTGTCATCCTCCCGCCCCAGCCTCCCAGACAACGTGGTTTACAGACATGTGCTACCACAAACTGATAGAACATAAGTTTCCAAAGACTACTGTAACTATTCATAATCATCATGCACCGTTGAGATTAGAGCATAAAAGGTGGCAGACACACTAACCAGTAATATCAGTTCTTTATAGGGTTGTAGTCAAAATATTAAAACAAAAATGGTAAAATCATCACTGCAATATGTTTTAAAGTTATTACTGACTGGATTAACACAGTAACCTCTTCAGCCTTCCCCAACTCAAACCTTGCCTTTTCCTCTGGTGCCCACATCTTCTCTTCTATATAAGCAATGTGACATTACAACACATGACTTGTGTACACTGTGGGTTTGTTTGGAGGCAGAGAGCTGCTTAGGGTGAAGCAAGCAGCTCCACTGGAAGCACCAGAAAGTGTCATGGAATATAACTTCTGCTGGGAACAATATGCGGAGACAAAAAGAGTAAGAACACTTAGAGATGAATAATTATAATTATAGTTCCAATTTTGACTTTATAATCTTCAACCTAAAGTCCATTTTCTTGGAAGCATCTAAAAGTGTTACTATATGTTAAAGATTTTGGTGCAGTCAGAGTTGTCATTGAGGCCTTGGAATGTTGTCCTTGCAGCTGTAGAACTTCCACACAATCTACAGCTTTGTTTTCCTTGCTTTAAATACCTGAAGTTAAACGTGGCTCCCAGAAGTTCCACCTTAGGCACAATTTTGTTTTCTTTGTGGAAGTTACCTGTGAGTCAAGCAGGAGCCAAAAGAGTAAATGACAACTCCAGAAATGATTTAAAGTGTTACATTACAAACCATTCTGAGTGGTGAGGTTCAGGGGTTGTGAATTATCACTTTGGCAGCATATTCAAGCTAGGTACACTGATAGCCCATTAGTCATTTCCCAGATTTCTTACTTATGCAATAAACAGCTTCCATAGAACAATGTTTGCATTTCAGTAGCCGCGATGATATGTAATGAAGCATAAGTCATTCTTCTCACTTCTTACCACTTACCATTGCACATGATCACATGAAATACAAATATAGTACAGTAGGATATTTTCAAGCAAGGGAAAAGCCAATAGCATATTTATATAGAGTAACAAAACTCCTGACCTACTATATGTCCAGTACAACTTTGTGTTTTCTAAAATCGAAGAATGAATTTAGGAACCATGGAGGTCATGAGCAGAAGTATTTATTGAGACAAAGAAAGCTTTTGTCTGAGAGAGAGAAAGAAGGGGTCTCATGTGGGTTGCCAAACACTTTGTATTTTCTAGGGATTTTTATAGAGTAAAACCATGAGATGAAGCAGGTCTAAAGTGGGGAAAACTGGAAGTTCGCAAAGCAGATGGGCATGAAGTAGGAGAGAACTGTGGTCAACCAATAAATTTAATTGTTCAGGTAAAATTGACAAATTAAAGACAAAAGGGGAAGTGAGGCACATAGCAAGACAGCATTTTTATGGATCAGTGACTCTTCCCGCAGGGGGTTGGGATGGTGACTCCTGGCTTCTCAAGGTAATCCATACCTAATCTCTAGTGTTTATACTTGGGGTAGGGTTGTGTTTGTTTTGCCTTCTGTCTTGAGATCTGGCCCACTGCAAGAAGTATGTGTCTTCTTCAGGGTCACAAGATATTTGGTCCTTTGTGCCAGCTTCTTTGAGGGCCTATCCCTGTCTGACTGCTTATAATATTTCTAACTAGCTCAGCTGCCTATAACATCATTACTAAATTTATTCAATTTTATTGTATTATTGGTGCTATATCATTGTGTCTAACATAAATTGAATGTTGTTATCAATAGATATATGAGAAATACATTATAAACGAGTCAGTATTGTAAGTGGTTTCATGCCTCAGCTGGAGGTCTTGGACCATTTCACTTGTACATAACAAGAGCCCACCATACTTCCCTTGAAAAGCCATGAGGCTGTTTATGTGGATTTAATTTTATTACCATGCGCTAAAATAAAGCATGAATTTTGGAGAGAAGCATCCCACTAATTTATATGATATTTTAATAGACTGTTTCACACAAACTTATTTAAAATCATAACAAATAGACACTGTGTGATCATCTAGAGATAGCCCTAAATAATACTTCAAGGTTTATCTGGCATCACTTATAGACAGAGATTAATTCACTTCTTTGTTTTCTATACTGGAATTGCCCACCAGTTTTAGACAGGAAGCCCACAAGCACCGGATTTATTTTTCCTCCTATATCTTTAGCTCTGTGCTAGGTCTCAGGTGTATTTTTATTTAATTTTGTTTTCAGTGAGACTGAATCATTCAGAGGCATACTTGGGACCCACAGGAACTTGGATTAATTGGTAAATATTTGGTAGTCCAGGAAAATGTATCATGGAGCAGCAGTTGAAGTAAACAAGCTATCTCTGATGTAGTGAACAGTTTCAGATAAAGTAGTGTGGGATTTTTAGATTGCTTGATAAAGATTAGGTTGAGAAAACTGTTTCTAAGCTTCTTCATACCAAGATAAATAAGCAAAACATTGTTTAGAAAAGATTTCAGATATTGTATAGAGGAAATTTCAGAACACTGGTATTCCCTAGAGATTCCCTAGAGATGAACCAATTTGCATAGATTAGTATATGCATTCTATACTGATTTTTTCATGTGCAAGCCAGAGTTTTTAAAAATATAGAATTCCACATATTACAGATATATTTTGCATATAATTGTATTAATTTTATTATTGTTGTAATAAGGCCTATACTGTTATCAGAATTTCATATTTGGTATTGTGAGACTGTCATATTTATTTAAACAGAAAGTGTAATATGTAAGACATATTTCATGGCTTGTGGTTTTATTTTCTAAAGAAGTTGCATATATACTTAGCTTTGATTGTTCTCCCAAATTCTTTATTTCTAACGACCAATTACATTATTTATTACTTTTACACAGCTTCATGTATAATTTTTCTCACAGATTTGTAAGAATCACTTAGTCTTAATATTAACTTCTTTAGTTATAGGTTTTTGCTGTTCTTATTCTTAGTATTTTATCCAATGTTTCAGATTTTCTTTTTTTTCTTAAAATATAGATTTGGGGAAAATAAAAAAGGTATAATATCCTTGTTTTTCCCTCTTTTTTTTTTTTTGGTTTGTTCCAGTTTAAATAAACTTTGTCTACTTGATGTTATACAGATATCTTTGAATAGTTTCTAAAACTTAAGACTATGTTATATAATCATTGTTTTATTTTGAATTGACTTTAAAAGGTTGAATATCTTTCTGTTCTAGGAAAAAGTCACGGAATTCACCCTCAGTCTTTCTAAGTTTTCTTAAAGCTGCCTTCTAAAACATTTGCAGACTTGGGACCTCAGGATTGATTCCATCATCTTCTTTGCCTTAGTCGCCAGGAAGATTAGAGGTCATACTGATTTTCCTGACTGTTATCTGATACATATTCTCATCTCTGACTTCATCTGCATCCAAATAAGATAAGCTACCAATAGTTTATGCTCTTTCTTTGTACAAAGGCATAGTTTTTGGTTTTGGTATGATGCTCCTGCTCTACATCGCTATTTGAAGAACAGCTCCAATATTTTCATTTAATACATAAAGTTTTGTTTTCTCTTAGAGAAGTTTGAGAGCTTCTTAAACTTTAACATGCATGGGTTTAGCCAGAAATATTGTAAAAATGAAATTTTAAATCTCCATGTATGGTGGTTTCAATGGTTTGTATTTGAATGCCTGCCACCCACCAAGCCTTATACAATCATGCATGCAGCTGAATCTAGCATTTTTGATTGTCTTGCTGTCTAACGCTGGGACTGGTGATCTGAGTGCTGTACCACCAGGAGTGGAGCTGCATGCGATGTAGGAGTGTGAAAGAAGCATGCTCTTTCTCTTTTGCCCTGTTTGCGCTTGCTGTTTGGGGCCACCATGAACAGCTGTCCCTGTACCATGCCACCCTGCCTTGGAGCCAGTTGATTATGGACTGAAGCCTCCCCAAACAGTGAGCTAAATAAACCTTTCCTTCTTTCATTTTGAGTGTCGTGTATTTTTGTCCCAGCAACGAGAAAAAAATAACCAAGACAGGTGGGTTCTGCACAGCAGTTTGTATTGCATTGATAAATTACCAAGGCATATCAATTTCGTTGGTTTTAAAACCACACTTTGGCAATTTTCTAGTGGATTATCAGATTAAATTAAAAAATTTTTTTTCCTATTATTTTGTAGCATTATTGTAATTATCCAACCAGCTTGTAAGCTCCTTGAAGAGTTATATGGTATTCATATTTGCTAGTGCATGCGTATATGTTTCTCTCCGCTTTCAACAGTATCTTTCACTTTTAGTAATTCTTCCTTAATATCATTTTCTAATTAATTTTATGGGCTGAGTTTTAAAATATATGAATAATTAAGGAAACCTCAAAATAAGCAACACATCTTATGTTGTAGGTGGCGTGTGACTGCATGATTAGTGTAGCACATTATGTTTATAGGGAACGGAAGTAATGAAAACAATTTCATTTGTAAACGCTAATATAGTGACTTTCAGAAAGAAAACCAGCAAAGTAGAATAGACAGTGCATATGGAGAGGCATTTTCAAGCTGAACTTGTTAATATTAAAACAAAATAAACATATAGAGTTATAACCAAAAGATTGGATTGGTATCCAGAGACCATGGGAGGACAAGAATGCTTGTAAAAGATGCCAGACACGAGCAGCTATGATCAAGAAAGAGAATTGAGTGGTCCTGCTTAGAGAATCACTGCTGGTGAAACTTTTTCACTTCCTAATGAAATAAACATCATCATATCCACATATGCAGTAATTTAAAGTGAAAGAGGCAGATATAATGAATTAATGATGTGTAGGTATTTCCTCGAATGGAAGCAGCTTAAAGTGTGTAAAATGCCTTAATAGCTCATCATATAAAATATAGCTGAAGTGAAATGGCTTCTTAAAAATATGAAGGACCTGCTAAGATAAGTCATTTAATTTTCATGGACTCTTGGTGCCAAACATAAATACTGAGATCATCTTGACCTCCACAGAGCCTTTGTACTTTATGCCTATGTATGAGTTCTTATCAGAGGACTGGGAATTTGCCAAGGCTTATATAAAACTGCAATGACTTTTAAGGCCACTCAGGCCATTCCATCTACTTAGAAATGAAATTAGGCTTCTTTTTATAGGTTCAAAGCCACCTAAATTTGACCCCTTTCTAGCACATCTTTATCCATCAAAATTATCAATACTGTGAGTTAGAGGTAGAAAGTTTAGAGTCAGTCACCAGAACATAAAATTTTTAAGGTATTTTATGAAGGTTTTTCAGATAAATTGGTTTTGCAAATACATGTAGAGAGAAATAATTAACTTTGAGGGTCACAAAGAGAAGAGAATATATATGTAGGCAAGACAAGATTTTCTTCCCTTACCATCCATTCATTTTCCTTTCTGTTCACTTAAAACGTAGAAAGGTGGTATTTCGTAAAACAGAGGAAGAGACAGATACTTTGTTTACCGAATCAAATATTCATTCCCATAATTTGTATTATTAGCTTGATGCATACACCTATTTGCTTATAGATGTCTACTTTGTAAGTTATGAAATCATTTAAGCCTCATTTGCTGGGTCATAGAGTTGTAATAATATGACGCTGCTTTCATTTTAAGTCACAAATAGATGGAAGACAATAAAAAAAGGAAGTTTCCTAGCAAATGCAGTAGTTTGAAGAACCAGAGACAGGAGAAAATGAGTTGGCCCATAGCCAAGATAATTTCTACATGCAGTTGATGGGAAAATAAAGAAATGCTTTACAGATGGGATTCTGGGCATCTTGAATGTATGAAGAGCAAATAAAAATTACATGATTGGCCTGTATGTTGTGCTTCTTCTCATTCCTGGTGGTAATGACTAAACTTTTATGTTGTATTGCACATAACAGAAGTCAACGTTGAGCTTTTTACTCAAGCTGATCTTTGAAAAGCAGAAATGCCACAGTCCTTGGAAAGCCATATTACTGAACATTGAGGGATTTCAAAACAATCACAGTATGCCACTTTTTATTCTTTTTTCGCTATTTGTTACAGTTACAGAATGATACTTAAGACAGCACAGAAGGTTGACCAAGTAACTAACCATCATGAGCGCTTTTCCCTCTTCCCAGCAGTGCTTTGAGTCTTTTTTTATTGTCAAGGGAACTTTGTTAACTGTGAGGTTAGGCATAGTTCCCTAGCTTTAGGTCCTTGTTAGATTTAAGGCAGTATTTCTGTAAAGCAAAATACAAACTTCAGCAGACAATTTAGAAAAATAATTAAAAATGATTTATTATTTTTAGAGCAAACAATAAAAATCATAGTACTTATGCCATTACACTCTCAAAAAATTTCAGACCACTAAATTACAGAGAGTTATTTTGAGTTCTCAGTATGTTACTTTTGCTTTACCTACTGATCCTTTGACTAAATATTTTCCAGTACATTCTGTTCTGAGTAGATAAAGCCTGAAGTTTATTATCTCCTTTAGTGTTAGTATGCGCTTTCAAAACTATTTGTTCTTTCTATTATTAGCAATACTTTTGTATAAACAGTCATTCATGTCTCCTCTGCATCATTTTCAAATATTTTGCTCTTTTTGCAACTTTTCTTGGTCCTCATGCCAGTTGGTACATTTGAATTGACTTCCTGCCCTTACCAATGTGGGCACAATTTATAGAGATGATTGTCCCTGTTAATCACTGAAAATAACACACTGATCTAAATCTCTCTTTTAATTAGCAGCAGCAGAAATGCAAACTTCAAAACTATGTCCTGGATTAGAATAGAAAGCAGTAGAACTCCAAACATACTGAGATTTCATTACTATAGTCATTCATGATGGATTGCGATTTGCAGATATGTCAATGGGAGTAGCATCGAGAAGCACAGCAGTGCTGGCAGAGCCCAGCCTTTCAAGGTATCTAGCAGAGTGGGAAGGCGATTTATTATCATAGATGTTACAATTATTGGCCACTTCCTGTAAGGCAGACAGTAAAATAAATACAAAGTTATAGATCATCACATTTATTTCTAATTAGTAAAGGCAACCAAAAATACCACAATATTGACGAAGTATGTATTGTGTAATAATTGTAGCTTTGAGGGCAGTAATGCTTAAGTAAACCAAGTAAATCAGGTAAAATCTCACAGCCACTGAATGAAAAGAATCAAAAAATCTAACTATCATTTCCAAATTTCCTGTTATGATTGATTGGATTGGTGAACATTATTTTCTTTCTACACAGCATACATTTTATTATTACTTCTATGACCTTTGACTGTTTTAGAAATAATTATGTTGCCTTCAACTGCAGATATGGGTGCTGATTTATGAGAATTCAGTTAGTATGAACTTACCTATTGTGCTATCTCCTGTGATGTCACACACTGCCCCAACATTTAGTGATTTACAGCAAGAAGAAATTTATCACTTCTTATGTTTTTGTAGGATGCCTGAAGAAGAACTCTGTATTTTTATCTAGAATTGCAGTTATACAATGTAAAAGTAGGCTACAGGGTCACAGACTCATGCAAGCTTCACTTTGCAATCTCATACTTTCAGCAGTGATGACTTAAAATGTGAGCTCATCTGAACCCCCCCTCTCCTCTCTCTCTCTCTTTCCCTCCCTCTCTCTGTCATCCCAGTGCATTCCCTCTCTAGGTGTCTTGTGTACTTTCCTCTGTTACTTCTTGTAGTTCTCTATCAGGGCTACCAAACTTATTACATGGTAGAGCAGCAAATCCAAGACTCAAAAGGCAGAAAGACCAAGCCTTGTAAAGTATGGTTCAAAGGTTCCTTGAAGTTGTTCCAGGTTTCCTTGCCTCACCATTCATTTACAGTGTTCGATTAGGGGAGATATGGGAATGTAGTTGATGATAGAGTAGCAGAGCCTGGAAATATTTGATAACTTGGCAAAAGGAAATTATTTTCCTCTAGCAATAGATTAGGCAGACTGCAGCTTTTTAAATTAATTGTCCTGTTACCATGACAAGCATCAATCTTAGAATGAAGGTGACTCTAGAAAGTTGATAATAATCTTGGAAAGATCCTTGATTTAACCAATTCCAGACTATAGTACTAAGGATGTAGAGAATATATTTTGAAGATTGTGGGGCCAGACATTTCAATGACAAGTACCAAATCCTACCGTTTTAACGTGAAAGTTGACGGAGATCAAAGTAAGCAAATGTATGTGCTGGTTTCCAACAAAATTTCATTAAAAATAGATTATAGGCTTTGGGGCTATATTTTTTTCTAAAATTTGGTTTAAAAGATTAGAATAACCACACAGTTTAAAAAAGAATATGGACCATGGATTTAGCTCAGTAGCACAAGTGCCTGCTTGGTAAGCACGAGGTCATGCGTTTGATCCCCATACAAATAAATAAATAAAAGAGGAACAGAAGGACAAGGCAGAGGAGGGCAAAAATCCTAATACCTGGGTAATGTAAACCATAATTTGTCTCCGGTACCATATGGACACTGACCTGGGAAAACAACAAGAGATTTTCATTTTAAAAAATGTTATAGATTATTGTAATCTGCAGGTTAGGCTGAAAACAGTGGTTTAAAGTGGTTAGGAACCACACAGAAACAAATCAGAAAGGACACTGACCCATTAAAAGAGGGGAGGGAATATGGCAAAGGAGAGCAACAGAAAATTAAGATTTTGCCTGAAGGAGAATAATGTTTCAAAGAAGGAGACATTATGATAGCTACTGTTAATATTCAATTGTCTTGTTATAAAGTGCTGTATTGCTTACATTGTTCTGTTCTGATCTGCTTAGATCTGTCCTCTTTTGTTTTATTCTCTTTAAAAAAAAAAGCAAATCTAAAGTTGCTACCATAATACATTTGTTATCTTAGAAATAGTTGTTCCTACCATCAGATTTGACATAATCAAACAAAACAAAAAAAGAATAAAACTCAACCCAACAAAACAATGAAAATTATATAGGACTTCTGACACATGATCATAGGGAGTCAACAATGGCTGCAACCCTCAGAAGGAGATTCCCCTAGATGTCACACTGTGTACCACTAACCTCCGAACCTATGATCAGACCACTGGCCCTAGACCTGCAGTGTTAGTGAAACACTAAAGCACCACAGACATCCAGTGGCATTTCACCTCCATAGCTATCATCTCAGCCTTTGTTTGTCTGGATAAACTGGTCAGTTATGGGGATGAGGGGGTTGTGGGATGATACTTCTTGGGGTTAGAGTCTGGGAGTTCCAGTCTGGCTGGGATCCACCCATGGAACTGGTTCCTAGGCTGGGTTTGCTTGCCAATGTAGATACGCACTTTTAAAGTCCTTCTTTTGTAAGAGATGACTAAACTAAGAAATGCAGATGGAGTAACTTGCCAAAGATTACAAAGCATTCAATGGCAGAATTAAAAAGGTCCAGCTTTGGAGTACTTCACTTTGTCCAAGTGTGTTAAGAAATCAAGAAGGATGGCCATTGTCTATAGAAAAATAAAGGGAAAGTTTACTTTAGCATAAATTTCAGTGAAGGGCTGACTGAGAAAACAAAATAAGCATGTGCAAACTGGGGCAATGTAAGAATGACAGAAGTAGTATGTTAAATGTCATTCTTGTGTGAAGTTTCACTGGTGAGTGGAATATAGAGCTTCATACATTCAATCAAGTTTATAAAAAAAGGTTCATTTGTAATACAACAGGTCCCAGGCACATGTATAGAATCTCGGCACCCATTACCATATTTAAATTCTGACAGAATTTAACAGAAAGACAATTTGAAAAGAGCACAAGACATAAGAAGCAGAGGTTTTGAAAGGTCGGTAATCCATAACCAAAATGAGAGCCTTAGCCTTGGCAAAACAAATGTTTTATTTATTTTTACAAAGAGAAATAAGAGCACACACATAGACACAAGCTGGTATGTGAGCTGATTTGTAGATAAAAGTCCTGTATTCCTATTTGAGAGCTTTTGCTGTCCCTGCAACTTAACTAAAAGAGGAAGACCACAAGGAGGAATGGGTGTGTCCATAAAAAGGAGGAATTAGGGCTGAACGAAACAGCAAAAATAGAAGTAATTCTGTAAATACAGAACAGTGAGCTTAGCTGGGGAAATTGACATGATTGCTTGCGTTACTATGGCACACTTGTGGATCCCGAGCTCCAGAACTCTGTAAGTTGCACAACATGAAATGCTCCCTGGTTAGCACAGCTATTCTGGCAAAGGCCTCCAAAAGAAATTTATCTTCATTCCAAGTAAGGATTAGTGTTTGGAAGGATCAGACTACCCTTAGTAGACTGAGACAATGATGTAAACTATATCATCAAGCACTTAAAATCAACAAGCAGGAGGTGCAGAATTCTATCAGGCTTCTTAAATCTCTCTCCATTATTAGGCTTCTCCAAACTGCCAACTCCACTTACTTATTGTGTTAAATAATCAAATGCAGGCTTTAAAAAACCTAGACTGCTAGACTTCTACTAAGTTTTTATCCAAAATTATAAATCCAACCTTAAAAAAATAAGTTTATTAAGCAAACAGGTGCCATAGTTTTAAAACATAAATTTTCCAAAACTAATTTTAAAGTAATGCCTTTTAAAACATAAAAGTAAATCATTGTTCATTAAACTAGTCTTCTTTTAATATCCAAGAAAAACTAGTTATCAATATAAATAGCAAAATCTTCAATATTATTTTATTTCAGAAACATAGCAAGTATTAAGAGATAGAAGCAATTATAATACAAATAGAAGAAAACTTTTAGTATACTTTATAATTAACATTTTCTTAAAATTGAAAGAAAAGCAGCAAAATAGTGTTAAAAACCAATATAAAATAGAATACATAAATATTATATATAATACATATTTATTCCCTGCATATTTTCCTCTTTGATATTGATATATTAATATTTTAATATTAATACATTGGTAATAATTATTTTAAAAGTTCCT
This sequence comes from Hydrochoerus hydrochaeris, assembly GCA_004027455.1. NCBI lineage: Eukaryota > Metazoa > Chordata > Mammalia > Rodentia > Hydrochaeridae > Hydrochoerus > Hydrochoerus hydrochaeris. Next base: position 110,021 of record PVLA01003485.1, read on the forward strand.
AGTTCTCAATATATTTTCAACATAAATAAGTGCAGTACAGAATATAATTATAAATGCAAAAATGTTTAATTTATATTTAAGTATCTTTATTATTTAATCTATGCTTTTGGGAGTCTTTTTTTGAGGACTTACAAGAGATACAATAATAATAGATGCTGGGTGTTTTGATATATGCCAATAATCCGAGCAACTAGGAGGCTGAAGCAGAATTGTGTGAGTTCAAGGTGGCTCTGAACTGCAAAGCTATTCTGGCAAAGGTATAGGGAAGAAATTTGTATTCATTCAGGATTTGTATTCATTTCGTGTTCATTCAGGAATTTGTATTCATTCAGGATTTTGCCAGAATAGTGTTTGGAAGGACTAGACTATTAACCTGTTAGTAGGTTAATAGACTGAGAAAATGTGTGAAGGATCATTACTGATCTTGTCTCAAAAGATTTAAAAAAACAGTTATTCTTTGTATTTTTATTTTATATTTTTGGCTGAGAATCTAACTCAGGACCTCACACTTGCAGGTAGGTGCTGAGCTGCAGAGCTATATCCCTGTCCCTCTTTGTCTTTATTTTTGACTCTTGAAAGAATCTAGGAATGAGATGTAGAATTTGAGGTACACAATCTAGAGGAGCAAAGATGGGAGAAGAGAGAGAAAGGGAAGAGAGTGAAGGTGGAGACAGAGCCCAGGAGTAATAATTATTCTAAGAGGTGTGCTGTTACAAAAGGCAGAGTTCTAAAAGGATTTTTCTCTAAAAATCTGGTCAAGCTAAGGTGTCTTTCACTTTTCCCTCCTCCACACCCATGAACTGAATTGTCAGTAAGTTTACCAAGCAGTTTACTGCACAAATATCAACTGCCTTGGAAGAGAAGAAAAAGACATATTCCGGGTAGAAGAAACAAAAAATTGTTGGTGTATCTGAAGGGCATAAGAGAGAGAATAAAAGTATTGTATTAAGGGAACTAGTTTCCTACATGCTCGAAAAAAGAATGTCTGTTGGACTCATGTTTTTGAGTACAGATCCACTACTCTTATATGAAGTAGTTATACATTTTGTGGGATATGATTGATCGTCTTTAGTTCTCAAAATAAAGAGTTAGTTGGCAAAGTTAGCTCAAACTAAAATTGTGTGTAATTCATATAAAAAGCATCGCATGCCTAACAACCTGGAAAACACAAATAAAAATTCTGTAGTAATAATTGAATTACTCTTGACTTCATGCAGATATTGTTATGTCTTCTAATGGATGGAGCAAAACTAGAAGACAATTTCTTCCTGGTTTAATTTTTAGCATTTTTATGAATTTCCAATTTACATTTAGAAAAAATTTTAATTATGAATCATACTATACTTTATACACATCTTCTCTTTGAGAGAGAAAAACACCAATCTTGATTTCAGGAATCAATACAAAGCTTTGAAGTGTTATTTTCATTTAGAAACCATCTGCTCACTATCTAACGTTCATGTATAAGGGAAATGGATGATACTAGATACATACAATATTTTAATGGGAAAGAAAATAATATACTGACACTTAACATAACGATTGCTGAGATAGGATAAGCCCTGAATGTTATTAGGATAAAGATGAGAGCTCTGTATCTGGCTGTATCTTGTGGGAAACTTCCAGGGAGAAACTGAAGAAAGGCAAGTTCTCTAGGGAGACTGGGACTCAGTTTTCATGTGGAAGCTGACAATTTCAGGTAAGTGCTGCCGTGCTAAGAGAGAAAGTTTGAAAGTTGGTCTGTGAATGCCATGCACAGTAAAGAATTTGGAACTCTTTTCTGAATTCTGTTGGTGACACTGAAAGATTTTTGACAAGGAAAAGAAATGGCAGTTTGCATTTCATGCAGATGTGTACAGTTGGCCATTGGAGTATAAACACCTGACGCTGAATGGAGGCGTGTCAGGTATTGATGTAAGTTTGATAAGTCAAGGCACCAAAAATCAGGAGAATATACAGTTTTGAGTGACTGACTGAGGTTAAGAGATAAAAAGTTAGAGTGAAAGAAGAGACTCATGAACCCAGTCTGGGTTCATGGAGAGTAAAGTAGATACAATAGGATCAGTACATTTGAAGAAAGATTTTTAAGAGATGTATATTTATTATTGTGACTATTGATTATCATCTCTGAGAAGTTTAATTTAGGTGGAATCGGATGCCTAGAAAACACATGGTGTGTGTAAGGCATGCCAACAAAGTACAATACAGTACTTTGCTTCTATACGTAATAAAGCCAACTCACATGCTGGGCCAGTTGTCCAGAAACATCGGAGTTAACTGCCCTTTTTCTTCAAAGTGCAGTTCAGATGTTAATGGTTGTATCTCTTTGTGGCTGACACTAGGAACCACACTTTATTTACTATCTCCAAATTCCCTGTAGGTGTAGTTGCATTAGGTGTCCCTCTCAATTTACAGGCCATTAGGTTAATTGAAACTACTGACTTCTGGCTGTTGATCTATTACTCTAGGAGAAGAGCATCTGTGAGGATATTACTCAGCCATTTCTATAATCACGTATGCTACCATCACCCCTGACCAGAAGAGGAGAACCCTAACCCCCAAGCATCTTAGTGAATTTGGCGCTCTTCTCACCTGTGCATTCTAGATGGTCTTTGTGAAAAATGGGTGCTCTGGCCTCTACAAATAAAGACCTTCAAGTTCATATAATATATGTGTTTTTTCATTCCACCTCCTTTGGCCTCTGTGTTCCTGTGCTTAATCTTTGCCAAAGCAAATCAGGCGTCTCCACATTATGAATCAACTGAATTTTTCATTGCTCCAGTAAGAATGGATCTCATTAAGAAATCAAATAATATCAAACGCTGGCAAGGCTGCAGAAGAAAAGAAGACCTTCTATCTTGTTGATGGAAATATTAACTAGTACCATTATGCAGCCAGAGCTTTGGTAAAGGTGGAATTTGTACACGATAAAGTATTTCTCAGCCTAAAAATAGCATAAACTTGAGACCTTAATAAGAAAACAGATTTACCTTGCAACTATAATGTTAAGTGAAATAAATGCAAAAGCTTAAATATCACATGGTTTCTCTTCTATGAGAAACCCAAAACATAAATAAAGAGCAAAATGAAAGATAATAGGAAATAGGGAAATAGAGATGTTGCAAATGGGAAGGAGACCAAGAGATTGAGAGAGGGAGGAAAGACAAAGGGGGAAGAGGACGAATCATAAAAGAATCAAGATATGTTATGTACATGTCCCAATTCCTTATGAGGAGCATAATCATTATGTATGGCAAACACATACCAATAAAATAAACATAAAATACAAAAAAGGACAGAAAGAAAGGTATCATGTGCAGTGTATTTCTGAGACAGTGTTTTCAACACTGGATTTCTGAAATAAAAGTCATTAAGAACTTGCATCATTTTTCAAAATAAGCCTTCCTACATATCCATGCCCTTCTTATCTCTTAGGAACTGTCACTCCAAACAAGATCTCAGAATATCTGATATATTTGGGACCACAGCACCTGGGACAGCTGGCTAATTATACTCTTCAAGCTTGTGACAGGGGAGATGCATTTTACCGACCATTACAAGAGGAGAAGGGAAAAACTTAATAAAAATATAGGGAAAATAGGGTGAATATAGAAGACCTTTTTGACATGGTACATTTGGTCGATATGAAATCTCATAACAAAAGCACCGGTAACAAAAGCAATAAATGATCTAAATTTACTTTCATGTGTGTGTGGATCTCAGGGAAGCAGGTTTGTGAGAGGTTTGCTACAGCTGCAGAGGTGGCCTGCTGTATCAACCTGGAACTAACATAGGCATTGGAGGTACTATAAATATAACTAAAAAATTGCAACACAATTTCCTGCTTCATTTTAAGTAAACTCAGTTTTTAAAGCTAGAAGATGCTATGATGATAATGCTAGGAGATATTTTTTCACTTGAATTAAGTTTGACTTATAATTAGAATATAAATAATGTGACTACATTTATTAAAATGTCATGCATACATCCTTAAGAGTACCGATTTTCAGGTTTAGGTATCATATTGTTTCTCTAGTTGAAATCTTTGTGTGTGTTATGGATGATGCCTCTGTATATATCTATAGGTCATCACATTCAGTGTTGTGGGGCATGGTTCCTTCCTTACTAACTTTGCCTATAGTACTGAAATAAACATACAAGTCTTAAAAACACATTTTTTACTATAATAAATAATATGGATTTTTAATTTTGCTCAAGGTTGGTTTTTGGCAAAATGACTGACTCCAGTATCTTCACAGATATATTTGAAGAATTTTATGCTTTCAAAACTAATAAACACCATAGTCACAAAAGAAACTTTGACTGTATCATTGCTGTTATATGTCTTTCTCTAATTATAGTCTATTTGTCTGAAGTAATGAAAAGGAACATTTTACATTGATCACTTCAGACTACTGGAAAATGCAGTGATTATCTCTCCTCTTCATTTAGTTCAAGAAAAAAGGTTTCTTCCATTTTCTCTACCATGTAACTCAGAAAACAAAACCACCTAGGAAACAGAGTGATAAGAATGTCTGATACAAGTCTGACATGTTCTGGCTTGCTTTGCTTGGAGGTGGAGTTAAAAGTCATTTATAACCAGTCATTTTTTTTTTCTTGTATGTCATCTCAACACCTTACCCAAATCTTATTTAAGTAATGCTTCTCTTGATGGACTTTTTAAAAGGCATATAAATAAAATTTCTCTTAAATTCAAGAAAACAAATGAAATTTTGCTTACAAAATTTCTTCACCATAATGTAAGATGGATTAATTACTATCTCTGTGTAAAATCATGAAAGCAGAAGAAATATGTGAAAACTGATATTTTTAAACAATGGTAAGCACGCAACTCAGAACTGATATCTGGGAGAAGAAAAACATGACACAAACTCTTTTATCACTTCAGTTTTCTCTCTGGAGGTGATTTCTTGATATGGATAGCAAAGTGTGTCCTGCTGGTCTCACTAAGGCAAGCAGACCAAGGCTGCCCTTCAAAAAAACTGAAGATTCCAGAATCTGGGAGCTATATTGCTATACAGAGTTTCTCAGAGAAATTCCTGTACATCTAAAAATGTATTTCATCAAATCTCTGGATAAATACATATATTTATGATATATATGTTTGTGATATACATATACATGACATATATATATATATATATATATATATATATATATATTACATAAAATTAATACCGAAAAAGGCCAATGAAGGACTAATGGAAAATCTGCAAATCAATGAATGTCCAATAATAATAAGAGATTCAAAGAGATTATACCCCCACTACCCAGAACGGAAAGACATCATGATAAATGGAAGAGCAGGAAGCAATACCATGAGGGTGTATCCTGAGTAGTGGTTAGAGTCAAACTAAGTCCTCCTGCTCCAGATAAGCTCAAATGTAAGGTTTAAAGGTATCTATCTGTAACTTAATGGCTTTCCAGAATATAATCAATTATTTTTCAAAGAAATAGACTAAAGTCCAGCACTAACATGTAAAATTTAAAATGCCAATTGTTTAATGATAACTGAAACTTCAGAAAAAAGAAAATATGTCATGTCCCTAGAATAATTAATCAATTAAAAAGACCCAGGAAAATGAAGTAACAATAAAGAGTTTAAATAGCCATTGTATATGTGCTTTATATAGCTAAGAATATCGAAGAAAACACAATTATGATGACATGGGACATAAAATAAATTTTTGGAACAAGAAATCATTCCCAAATTCAGCACCATTATTCAAAACAGAAGTATGAATTCTAGACAGAGAAAACAGGTAAGAGAAAAAAAAATAAAGGACGTTAAAAGTCAAAAAAAGCAAGTCCAATTGTCAGTTTGCAGTAAGTCAAATTGTCACTATTTGCAGATGTTGAAAACTCAAAAGATTTCACCAAAAAATTCTTATAAATAATAAACAATTTCAAAAGAGTTTCAGGATACATAATCAACATATGAAACTCAGCACTGTTGCTATATACCAATGATGACTAAATTGAAATAAAAATAATCTTATTCACAATTCCTACCAAAATATCTGAGAAGAAATTTAACCTAAGAAGTGAAATATGTTTGCCACCAAGTTTATGAAATATTGATGAAAGAAATAAAGATGAAAAGAAAGAGAACATAAAAATTAAAGGTATTCTATGTTTATGAGGTAGAAGAGTTAATATTGTTAAAATATGACTCAACTCTATCTACAAACTCAATGTAACTTCTTATCAAAGTGCAAATTATGGTTTTCAAAAGCTAGAAAAGCAATCCTAAAATCTGAATAGAACCATAAAACATCTCAATAGTCAAAATTTTGAGCAAGCAGAAAAAGGAGGAGGCATTATACTACCTAATTTCAAAATACACTGCAAAACATAGCAATTATAACTGCAAGAATAGATAAAGACAGACATGCAGATGAATGGAATAATAAGGAACCCAAAGTAATCCCATGAACCCTCAACCAACTGACTTTAAATAAAAGAGTCAAGAGAACACTGGATAAAGCACTGTCTTTAAAAAAAAGGTAGTGTGAAATTTGGACATGCACAAAGAGAAGAAAATCATACTTCTATCTCTCAGTGGTTAATAAAATCAACTCAAAATTTATCAAAGGCTTCAACATGAAATCTGCAACTATGGATTTCCTAGAAGAAAATAAAAGGAAATGCCTCAAAACATTAGAATTGGCAGAGGTTTTCTCTTTAAGATCCCTATTGCACATGAGACAAAGGCAAAAAAAAAAATTGCCTTGAACTAAAATCTTGCTGCACAGCGAAGGCAACAGTGTGAGGGAAGACACACCCACAGAATGAGAGGAAGTATTTGCCCACCAAGCATCCAACAAAGGGTTAAGATACATGATATAAAAGAAACAAAAACAGCTCAATAACCCAAAGTAAATAACGTAACAACAGTATGGGCAATAAACCTAAATAGGCATGTTTCAAAGAAGACATACAAATGAACAACACATACATGAAAACAAAAATATTCACCATCATTAGTCATTAGGAAAATGTTAATGCCATAATAAAATATCACCCCACTCCACTTAGATGGCTATTATCAAAAAATCAAAGGTAACAATTGTTGTTGAGGATGTAGAGAAAACAAATTTCATACACTAGTGATGAGAATATGCCAAAGTAGGATCAACATTGAAAATAATATAAAGGTTCCTCAAATTATTTAAAATAGAACTGCTACATGATTGTGCAATCTCATTACTGGGAATTTATATATAGGAAATGACATTAGAGTTCAGAAGAGATGTGTTTATTGCAGTGCTATTCACAGTAACTAAGATAAGAAAATAGCTCATTGATTGGATAAAAAAATATGTTCATGAGGAAAGTAAAATACTACTAGTACATAACAAGAAGGAAAAATCTGTCACTCATGACAACATGGAGGAAACAAAAGATCGTTTAGTTCAGTGAAATAGCTAGACACAAAAAGACAAGTATCCCATGTGCTCATATATATGTGGAATCTAGAATAGTTGATGTTATGAAAGTGGAAAGCAGAGTAGAGTGTTTATGACCTGATGCTGAGGAGAGTTACAGGCTTCAGAGTGATGGGGGCCTCATCGGAAGTGGTAAGATGTTCTGAGTGTAATTTTATAGCACATAGCAAGTGATTATAGATAGCAGTAATGCACTACAATAATTTCAAAAAAATAAGAAGCAGTTTTGAATGTTTTTACCTAAAGAAATGATAGCTAAGAACATATATATTAAGTTTAGCTAAAATTACACAAACGATATATATACCAAGACAGAAATTATTGCATTGACATTTATGATTTTGTTTCAGTTTACAAAGTAAATCTAATTAAAATGTTAAAATCAGAAAATTGGTGAATGAAACTACATGTACAAAAGAAATAAAAAATTTCCAAACAAACTCTTCTGCAACTCAGATAAGGCAAAACACTTTAATATTTATTATATGATGACAGTACTAAGCCAAAAATGTAATATTGACAGCAATATAAATGTGCATCAGACCTATTATCCTGAAGAACAGAAATATAATTTTAAAGAAAAAATATATTATTCTTAAAATACAATATTTAAGATGTAATTCTTATAATTCTTACCAAATCAAACACAGTATTATATAAAATGAAGAAGACATCATGCCTAGGTTTGGTTCATTCAGATGGGAAAGTTACTTTAGCATAAGGAAAATAAACATATATCATTTGGCATAATAAATTAAACTAAACTAAGCTAAGCTAAACTGAACTAAACACACATGGTATTTTCATCATGCATAGAAACCCCACATGGTAAAATTAAATATACCTTCGTGATACAAATTCTGAGCTAACTATTCATAGATCCATTCATTTCTCGTTATAGAAGAATAACAGGTGTTAAGAAATGTCTGTTAGATGATTGCAGCATCTATGTTTGTACTTACACAAACTAAGATGGCAGCCACACCCTGGGTGATAACTCCTTATGGACTGCGGTCCTCTACCCAGCCCATCAGTGATGGAAAGGTCCGTGTGCAGCCCTCTGTTGTCCTAAAGCCTTCTAAAGGGATCTACGGAAAAATGAAAACTAGATTGCTACTTCATTTAAGTGATTTTTTTTCTGCTAAGACTCAGAAGGTAAAGGTATTTCCAATAATCTCTTTTACTAAACATCATTCTGAAGTTCATAGCAAGTGAAATAGTACAAAAGCAAGGGAAATTTAATTCTGGCTTTTTTGTTTAATCAGCTTTCTTAAACCCAAACTTACCTTCAATAAGTGCAGTGGCATTGAATGTCCTAGTTGTCTAATCATTTGCCAATCTCAGTGATTTCAAAACCTGTAGTTAAGAAACTATTTGTAAACCTTTTCAGTCGAGACAAGCTAGATTACACCGGAGAAACGACTAAGCCCAATGCTTCTTTGGAATAGGATGACAATATCTTATTTCTCAAAATGTCCATTTGAGTTATCATTGAAGTATCTCATAGTAACACTTTCTCAAGAAAACTGAGGAAACAGCATGAATTTCAGCCTTGTTCCTAATTATGTCAAAGGAAAAGAATGCACATGGGAGCAAGTCCTGGGAACCAGACTTGTGTCCCAGCAAGTGGGTGGCATACATAGTCACTTTTGTCTCTGGTCCAGAATTAGTCCCATTATCCCACTCAAACTTCAAATAGGGTCAGGAAGGCAATCTCTGCCTCTGAGTTCACTGGACTAATTTTAAAATATCTTAATTATTACATTATTTGGCACTTCCAAACGGTCAGCTGAAATATTTAGAATATCTAAAGTAAATAAACAGAAAAAATTAAAGAATCTATAATTTTTAATCAGTAAAAGCATACAGAATAAATTGTATTTTCAGCTACTCATAATTTTCAAATATTCCTTTTTATTCTCAGTTTAATGTATAACTCCTCTTAATTAATTTTATTTAAAAATTCCTACTTACTGATACTTTAAATTTTGTGATATGTTTTTCATGAAAGAAAAAAAATGTAAACTAAGTTAATTGAATTAAAGAGCACTGGTGTTTTTATTGTATCATAGCATGGACATGCAACTATGTATGCACACATATACATGCACATACACACACACTCAGAGACACACACACACACAGGTCAATGTGTAATAAAAAAAACAGCTTCCCTTGATGTTTTTTAGATCCTTCTCTTCCTCAGTCATAGCATCAGGATAATTTTTAGCACATGCATATAAACATATTACTCATTTTCGCTTTAATAATTTTCTATTTATAGCACATGTAAATATACATTAATCAAAGCCTGGTTTGTAAAAATGTTTCATGTATGAATATGTCATAAATGTGATATTACTACACTAGTGGACTTCATTTGTAATGGACCACTTAAGCAGTGTATCTTCATAGTTAATTTAGATTTAGCTTAGTTTTTTTATGAGAAAGAAAAATACACTGATCATTTCTATCATGTCACACTAAATTTGTTTTGCACTCATGTAAGTACAGTCTGGTGGACATAGTTTAATTTTTTTAGGATTGTAAGATTAATATGTTATCAGATATTTTCAATTGATTTCCAAACTTTACTGTATCATGTCACTATAAAGCATTTCCTCACTACTGAAAATGAAAGACTGGTGAAAAGAGCTTTGGGAAACAAAATAGTTGAAAGAATTTATCTTAAGAGCAACTGGAGGAAAAAGTGAGGTAGAGTCATAGTCTGTCTTCTTATCAAATGATTTGGAAAAAAAATCTGCTTATAAAATCTACATAAACTTCACAAATTAATCTTACAGAAATTAACTAATACAGTTAGGATTTAATTTTGTCTGTGCAGGAATATGTTAATTTTTAATTATTTTATAGCAAACACATGAATTAAGGACATTACATCACAGAAAGGTAATTTTTGGCTAATAATTTCTTAATTTATGAAGTGGACAGTGAGTTTTTCCAGTTATTTATATGTTATTGACACACAATATATGTAATATGTCAGTACAATGAAAATTAAACATATATATGAAAAAATGTATGTTTTTTTATAATTACCTAAAGCATTAAATAAAAATAGTTCTTTGCATATCATTTCTTTCATTATGCCTTTCAATATGTACATATTTTGATAATTGCTTAAAACATCAAATAAAAAGAGTTCTTAGATTGTATATCAGTTTTACCTCCTTTTAATAATGTGTATATTATGCCTTATTATCTTAACCTTCAATACAGAAGTCTATTCTTACTGAAAATAAAAGAAATGATTATTTCTTGATGTTACTTTTGGGCTACAGAACAATAAGTCTTACTCAGGTCACAAAAGTAAAATATGTGCAAGAATTATTTTATTTTAAAGTAACACAATAAGTGTATGTAAATCTCAGCTAAATATTTTAATTTTCTCCCATCATTTTTGAAATGTTCTTACTTTGGAAAATAGCATAATATATTAACAGAGCTAGGAGAAATCCCTTGGCACATGTATTTTAAGATATATTCATTCATCTTTGATTTAAATGTTGCACATATTCCAGTAATGAACAGAGCTTATTGAGACTGACACGAGCACGGGCATCTTCCATGTTCAGTGACAACCTTAGACAAAAGTCCAAGAGATTATTTTAGTATTTTCTGGTTTTTATTTCCTGGTATTCACACTTACTGTACCTTGACACAGGTTGTAAGATGCAAACTTACCAAAATGTGTCAACTGAATTCACCTCTGGAACACTGAGGATGTTACAGAGGTATTATATGCTCCTTTCTCTTTCTTCCTCATCCTCCACTTCCTCCTCTTTGTCCTCCTCTTTCTCCTTTTCGTCCTCCTCCTCCTCTTCTTCTTCTCCTTCTCGTCCTCCTCTTCTTCTCCTTCTCCTCCTCCTCTTCTTCTTCTCCTTCTTTCTCCTTCTCCTTCTTCCTCTCCTCCTCTTCCTCCTTCTCCTCCTCCTTCTACTTCTTCTTCTTTTCTTTTTCTTCTTCTTTCTTTCCTCGGCTCTTTTGGCTTAGTTTCCTGTGAAAAATAATTTAAATAGTTAGAAATACACTTTTGAATCATGAGTATAACTTCTGTGTGTGTGTGCGTGTGTGTGTGTGTGTGGTGACTCTGTATACATAACAATGTCTTGGTCTTTTGAAAATTGCAAGAAAATTTCAAAGATGTTTCATATTCTCAACATGTTAGCTAAGAGAAAGTCACATGGGGTTATAAAATTTGTAATGTGAAGCAACCAAAATGCCTGACTGCATAGATGAAAAAACTTTTAAATGTAAAGAAAAATTATCTTTCTTTGACTAAAAGTTGAAGATACAGAGTTCGCCCTGCTCACGAGAATCTATGTCAAAACTATCAACTCTTCTCTTGCTTTTCTAATCAAAGTGAAACCAGCTTTCACATACATGTGAGGCAAGAAAATGAATAGTTTCAGTAAAATATCTTAGTATTTTCATTTTGAACATGTAATTAAAGGTTTTTAGCATGGAGATAATCTCCAAAAGAAGTCTTTACCATCATATTTCCCTAAAGAATAAGACTGAATGCTGAATGAAGATTATAATAGAATACTCTATGCTATGTTAGAAATCAAACCAAAGTTTCATTGTGAAATAAGATGTGTTAAACTTTTATTGTTTTCAAGGTGTTGGTGGTATATTTCAAAGAGAATAAAGTTGAGTTTGGGCTACATTTAATTAGAAGGTTAATTTGGATTGAAATTTACAAAAATCCCTTTTGTTATAATATCAAAGTGAAATCACCCTGGCTTTCTACTTGCATCAATGACAGATTTGACTGGTGTAATGTGATTGGCTAAAGAAAGGAGGTAGGTTATTGGGACACCTTTCACACTGTGGTGTAAGCATAACTCTTAATGCATATGTTTTACATCAGGCATACTTTTATTTTGTTTGAGGAAAATCTATGGGAGAATAGTAGCGTCATCAAGTTAGTGAGTAAACAAGACCATTGCATCCAAATAGATTGTGATCATTTACCATGAAGAGTGTAACAGTTTAAACTATTTACAATTCAATTTTGACTGGGTCTAGTGAGTGACCTCTAGCGCATTTAGTAAATTCAGTACAGTCTTAGTAACTTCTTAATTAATTACAAATCATGTTAGAATATTTACAAAAGCCATTGAGCATGTAATTAATAAAAATTTTCAAGCATTATAAAACTCAGAAGATAATACACTTTATATAAAGCCTTAGGTTGCTATAATGTAGTTTTTTCAATTGATATAAAAGTGACCTAACATGTTAGATATGGTACTGTATTAAAATTGTTTTAAAAATTCTCCTAGATGTGGGAGATATTACTAATACTTACTAAGTCTTTTTAACCTTCCTTCAGGAAATCCTTGAAACACAAGCACAGTATTTGTATTTTGTCACATGCAGAGAAGAATATATACTTTTTTGAGACAGAGTATCTCTATATAGTTCAGGTTGGCCTTGTTGAATTCACTTTGCAGCCCAGGTGATCCTCCTGCTTCAGCCTTTGAAATCCTGAAATTACAGGCTTGCTTTAGCACACCTTGTTTAAGAATAATTTCTAATTATGATGATTCTAATTATTTTATGGTGCTATATATCACAATAATAGTAATTAACATTTGATGATTTTATTTTTTATACAAATCATTTCTAGATAAACAACAAATGCAAATTTTAATTTCTTGAACCAAAAAGGAGAAAGTAAAAGCTAGTTTTATTCTGTAGGTAGAATTTTGTTAATTTGATCATAGAAGGCCAAGTAAAAATGGCAGGAAAGAGTTCAGACACAGTTCAGAAGAGAGAATACATAATCACCAAAATTTAGACATAGGCTTTACAATGGCAAATTTTTCTGGGACCTGATCTTTGAAGAAATCAGGTGAAAATATGGAAGAAATGATTGGAGTTCTCTTAGTGTGGTTCTTCTCAATCACTTAGCTCATCAATATAGTATTCTCTTTTATTAAAAAGTTTCTACAAACACAAAGTCTTTTGCTAAAAAAATGCAAATAGACCAGGCATTGTGTCACACACCAATAAACTCAGAACTCTGAGAGGCTGAGACAGAGGAATCACAAATTCAACCCATCTCTGTAGTTCAGCAATTTAGCGAGACCATGAGTCAAAGCAAAAATACAAGTTTGGGGATGTAGCTTGTTGTAAAGACCTTGGATTCAGTGTTTACAAAACACACCAGAATGAGAGAGAGAGAGAAAGAGAGAGAGAGAGAGAGAATCTCAATAAAGATTTTGCTCCAAAATATAATTGTTTGTTCTCTGAATTTTTCAATATATTATTTATGGAGAATTACTATGCAAAACCTGCAAAAATTTTATATATATATATATATATATATATATATATATATCCTCTAGAAAATTTATAAATTCAGTATTTTGGATAAGGGGAAATTTTATTATACAAGGAAAGTTTTGAAGAGAAGAAAATAAAAACAAATCATATGTTTTCTTTTGTTTTCTTCTTTTTCATATGATTAGTAATCATGTTTTAGTAAGTTAAGAGACTGTCCAGAAACTTTCTAAAATTTTACTAATGATATGTCACCTTGATGGTTAAGAAAAACAAGTAAACATGAACCCCTGTCACTTTTACATATAAAGGGGACTAAGTTAATGTGTAGAAGAAATCATTCAGGTTTAGCTAGTATTTTGATCCAATGGCTTTATTAAAAATTATGGTGCATTACAGCTTTAAAACAAAGTTACTGATTTTCTCTTGATTATATTACTACATTTCCAGGAATGAAGTAAACCACACTTATTTGACATATACTCTGCCTGTATAAAAAGAAAAGTTACACATTTTACACTCTAACTATGAGAAGAAACAAGCAGATTCAGTTTCTTCTAAAAATGTTAATGTGACACAATCTACAACATCAGAGATGAACACACATTTCTTAGATGAAGAAATACAAATGGCAAATAAATACAAAAAGACATTTTCACCATCACTGATCATTCAAGAAACACAAATTAAAACAGCATCGAGATTTCATCTCGCTCCGGAAAGAATAGCTGCCATCAAGAAATCAACTGATATCAAATGTTAGTGAGTCTGTGAGTAAACAGGAACACTGCTCCACTGTTGGTGGGAGTGTGGACTGGTGCAGCACTGTGGAAATCCATATGGAGGTTCTTCAAAAAGCTAAGATTGGAAGTTTCATTCAATCCAGCTATTCCCCTACTGGGTATTTTTCCAGAAAAATTGAAAAGATCATGTCTCAGTGATATATGTGCACCTATGTTTATAGCAGCACAATTTGTAATAGCTAAATCTTGGAAACAACCAAACTGCCCATCAACTGCAGAGTGGATGAAAAAGATGTGGTATTTTTATACAATGGAATATTACTCAGAAATAAAAACGGATAGCCTTGAGGCTTTTACAGGTAAATGGAGGCAATTTGAGACTGTCCTCATAAGTGAAATAAATGACTCACATGTGTAAATATTGTATCATCTCTCTTGTATAAAAATAATGATAAAAAACTGAAGAGTAATAAGATCCAACCTGTATAATAGATATAATAATGAAATGGAAAGTGCTCTAAAGGATATAACTGCATGTATGTTTAAGTGTGCAAGATAGATAACCATACTACTAAGTTTTTGTTAATTTATCAAACAGAATAGTTTGTATTGTCATTGTCTGTCCATTTTTATGCTTTGATTTTGGAACCTGAACAACTACTTCTGAGATAACAATATGTAATTTATCAACTAGTGATTTCTTACTGTTATTTTGGTTTGAAATTCTGTATTATTTCTGCCCTTTTTTCTGTTTTGCTTTTTTCCTCTCTCTAAAAAAAGACACTATCTCTTTCCATCACACAACATTGTAATTCTTTCCATTTGGCAGTCATTTGATGAAAAAGAGAAATATAACTTTATCAAATCAGGAATTTTTGCTATTGTTGCTGTTAAAGGGAAGGAAGGATTTTGAGGAATAAGTGATTCCCTATTGCTCTGGGATCAGATCCTCTCCTCTGATGCTACAGCGCTGACTGTGTTTGTTGTGGCACCGGGCAGTGGCAAGGGATGTGCACAAGATTGTCAGAGAGTTACAAGTGGATTCAGTGGGAAAATGGGAGATGAGAGCCTGGCAGAGTGAAAAAGTGCACAGAACACGGAGTCCAAGCACGGGGAGAATGTGCTGCGGAAAAGGAAATAAAATAAATCTTCAGACCAGCAGTGAAAATGACACCTAGAGTATTGCTTTCCTCAACACTCCTGAGCTCACAAGAAAAGGAGAACTAAAACTATAAAAAGAGAAATACACAGGGTCTCTACTAAACTTATCATTGTTACCTTGCAAAGGAAAAATGATAACAGCTTTTAGCATTTCCCTTATATAGAACAAAGTGACAGTAGGACTGTGTGCTGATGACGGAAAGAAATGGACTATTGATCTAGCTTTGTGAGCCTTCTAAACAACAGGATTAGGTCACCACACAAATGATTGTGCAGGGGGCTCTCTTGGAGACTCAACCTGGAGCACAGTTATTGGGTACCAGAGCAGTAAGATGAAGAGAAATGATCGGTGTGTGGACAGAGAATGAAAAGGAGGTAAAGGATGCATAATGTTCAGGACAGTCTATTAATGTATAGCTTATATGGAGCCAAAAGTCTGCTCTCTATAAAAGTGACTGTAAGCAGCATGCTGATGGGTAATTTTTTTTTTTTTTTTTTGCTTTAAGGTACAAACTATTGCATCAGTTTCCTGTGCCTAGTGCATACATATGATTTAACACATAGCAGAAGATTAATTTCTAAGGACAATTCAGAATGAATTTCATTTCTGGGCAGAAAATGAACCCTCAGCCAGAAAGCACTGGAAACTTGATATTGGTGTCAGTTTATAGTCAGCACATGGAATTGGTATTGCATAATGCACATTTCCAGCAGGCTTACTTATTTCCACCTCAACTGCTTAGCTCTCATTCCTGTTTTAGTACAAATACTCTGTGTTAGGAAAATCTTGATACTGTAAATCATCAGTCATTTTGATTACTGCCAAATATACCCATTACCTTAAAGTGAACAAAAATAATACATTATACACACCAAGCTCAAAATCACACGAACTAAAAGAACTGTTACAATAGTTCAATTAACTTGTGGATGGTTACATCATATACACATTTTTGTTAGGTGAGTATAGAAACCATAAATTTTAAGGAAAGCATTCATTTAAAACAGATCACTGTAGAATGATTTTACAGACATTGATTATTTTCCTTTACCATTAAATAATAATAGTATTTCCCATTAATTTAAATCATTATTTTATTTTCAATAACAAGGATATAATAATTTTTAAATTTGTTTTACTAATGTCCTAAAGCATAGATCATTTAACTTAAAAATTAAATGTTTACAGGAGAGTTAAAACTATTATACACACTGAATTTAATCAACTTCTCTATGCTTGTATATTCATTACATATAGAAGCCCTCATGTTTGTAGTCAATTTTTCCTGGGCTTATGAAATTTCAAGAAACCAATATTTTGTAACTCAAGTTTATATTTAGTTTACACTAGAAAACTAATTGATTAATTTTTATGCAACAGTGTTATTACTATGCGTATTAGATTCCTTATGTTAATTAGTAATTTTGTTATCATCCCTAGTGCAAAAACTGCTCAGCATTCTACTGAAAATCAAAACTTTTTTCCCCTTTTTTTCTTGATGAGTGTGATATCAGCATTAAATGTTCTACCATGCATTTGAAAAGGAATTGTTGCTTTTTTAGCCATCCTTTTCTATGTTTATGGTTTAGATTTGAAATATTTGAAAGGCCCAGTGTCCAATTATTTTTTTTTTGTGACTGGATCATAAAAACCCTGATTTTATGACTACATTGATCCATTATTTAAATCATACTTTGATGGCACTATTAGAGGCTATGGAAACAGGATGTGGGACATCCTTGGAAGGAGTGGTCCATGAGGGGCATAATTTTGGGGATCACATCCATTACATTTCTGCCTGATTTTCTTGTTCTCTTTCAGCTTTCTAGCTCCCATGAGGTGAGCATCTTTCCTTTGCTGTGTATTTTCATCCTGATGTTTTTGCACCCCCATCTTCCTAAAAGCAAAGGAATCTGCTGAATATGGACTGACCCCTCTGGAATCATGAGCCACAATGAGTCTTTCCTAATGTAAGTTGTTCTCAGGTGTTTTCTCACAGTGACAAAAACTGACTAGCATATCAAAGAAATGTGAGTAGTAGGAGGACAGGAACATAGGTGTTTGCCAGTGGAATTAACAGCCTTTTTAAAAATGTGTTCTAAAAGCCATGACACATTTTATTTTCTCCCACCTATTCTATTTCAGGAAAAGAAGTCCACAGAATACTGCATTTGTGGCCTTCATTACTGTTCAAAGGCTGGCATTACTTGTTTCTTTTAAATCTTATTATTATCTAATGTCATTATTTCCCACAATTTTACACTGAATCTATGACAGGATTACTGGTTTAAAACAGTGTTTTGAGAAGATTCAAGTCAAATGACTTCATAGAAAATATCAAATGTGTTCTCTAATAAGAAACATTATATACATATGATACAAATACTATAAGTTGTATAATACGTCCTTATACAAAAGTTTTATTTTTCATCTTTTGTCTTTGGAACTTCTTTTTTTCATCTCCTCACCTATCTTTGTTTTTGAGGAGAGTACCAGAAATTGAACTCAGGACTTCATGCTTACCAGGCAGGCACAGTGTCACTGAGGTACATCCCCAGCCCTCCTGTCTATCTTATTTCACTCCTTCTGTCCTGACTCATTTTAAACAATAAAATTAACAGTATATTGACCCAGTTTTCTGTACAGGTTTTTTTAAAAATAATGTCTCTTTATGCAGCCTAAATTCACCATTAATTCATCACAGTTCTCCTGTCTCAGCCTCATAAGTGCTGAGATGACAGGAGTGCAGCACCACATTTAGGCAGAATCTGTATTTTTTAACCAAATATTTTTGATGTTTAAATAGTCTCAATTCTTTGTTATTGCATAATGGATGTTGCAGTACATACATGTTAATTACAATTACCATCACAATTAATCTCCAACTTTTGTGAGCAAGATAAACTTTACCTGGTAGGTTACACTATATTAACTTTTAACTTTGTGCCAGAAAGCACATACGTATTTTGTATTAGGTTACCTTACTGAGTGTTAAACTCTTAACACGTGGTGCTAAACTTGAAGCAATCAAGATTGTTATTGACAAGATTGGTATATAGAAATTAATTAAGGAATGGTGAAACAGAATTGACATTTGTAGGAGTAAAGTTCTGAAGATCAGTGACTTACATTAATTTTTCACCACTCTTGATACCTAGGAGAAGTTCCATTAATATGAGATCAAGCTTTGATCCAATACCATATCGATCAAACTATACTGAGGCAAACAAACATTTTGTGACTTGCTTTGTTTGCCTTTTTGATAAAAGTGTATGTTAGTTTCTTCTTTCAGTGACTGAACTTCCTCTTTACACACAAATCCTTAAAGAGCAGTTTTCTTTCCCAAGAAGAAATTAGCTTACAAGCAGAATTTCTTGCAATAGGTTAATCCAAATTTCAAAAATTTGTCCTTACTTTTGATTCTGTGAAATAATCTGATTAAAGCTATACGATCTCTCCTCAGGCAAAAATGCAGATATGCACCTATGTAGTATAATTTCATTTCTGTTTGACTGATGGTCATTTCTGGATCTTGTTCCACATACTGCCATATAAGTCCCCACCTGGAAAAAAACATATGGTTTTGTAACCAAGAAAAAATCTGTTCCTTAATATTCAGCCTCACATCTTTAGTGTGAGAGAGATTTTTTGTTTAATAAATACAATGTACTTTTCATTTTACAAATTTTACTCTAAAATATGTATATATATATATATATATATATATATAGAGAGAGAGAGAGAGAGAGAGAGAGAGAGAGAAAGAGAGAATTTTAGAAATTTCATAAATGTATTACTCAAAATTTATTTATATCTGGGAGACTAATGAATTCTTTGATTAAATTACAATTTTTTACAGGACATCACCATGATACACATGAATTTGTGTTTTTTCTTCTTGTTAGTATTAAAATCTCAGAGAATACTGACCTTTCTACAGTGAATCATAAAGGGACTATTCTTTGTGAGTAATTTGCTGAATTTCACTCAGAATATTCTGATAATCTAGAGATTTGAAGATGTCTAGCTATTTTTTTTCTATCTGTTTGCAGTTACAATTGAATGCTCTTTTGTTAAAACTGTTGTTTTTCTTTTCTTTCTTAAACAAGATAAAAAGAAAATGTAAAGCTTTTCTCAGGGTTACCTGTATTCATGACTTAAAATATCAGTATCTATGGTATTCCTAAACCAGATTATACTGAGACACTTATCCAGGTTTGATTAAATCAAGCTAAATTTCTGAACTGACTCTATTTTTCTCATTTTTAAAATACTTAAAAACCTGGGAGACAAACTCCTCAGATAATAAGAAAGAAACATATTTTATTTTTTCCTTCACATTTAAAATTTTTTTTTTGTGATTTTTATCTTATGAAATATAAATCAGTGCCATTTCAGGGAAAAAAACACGTGAGTAATCGTACTCTAATATTTGATATACAAAACTGCAATTGAAATATACTTAGAGGAAATGTAAAAAATACGTTTTGAAACTATAATTGTTGCTCTATGTTATTTAGGTGTTACAACCTGTTATGGTTTGTGCTTGTGAGGTCCCTCAGGCCTCATGCAGTCATGGAGCTGGCTGGGTGCAGTTTGTGAGTGGGTCGTTGTCTTGCACTCAGGTTGGCTATGTGAGTGCCGCACCCACCAAGGGTGGATAACTGGAATAAAATATAAGGGAAGAAAGGAGGAGGCTTTTCCCTTTTGTGCACTCTGTCCCTTAGCTACTCCACCCTGCCTTGGAACCAGATGAGTACAGATCATATGCTCCAAAAACTGTAGGCTAAAGAAACCTTTCCTTTATTTTAGAAGTCAAGTATTTTGTTCAGCAATGAGAGAAAAGTAACCAAGATACAACCCATCTCATTGCTTACAAAATTTGAAATCAGACCAAATTTTGCAATAGTCTTCCCTGAACTCTGAATGCTATATTCCAGGACTAAAGCTGATGTCTAAGACTGCTCATAGTAAAAGATCTTATATATACTATGTTTTTCCTATGATTAGGTTTAATTGATAAATTAGGCATGAGATTAATAACTGTGACATTACAATGTTATAAAATTATTTAGCATTACAAAATATTTATTCCTGAGTTTTATTTTAAAACTAATGAATTGTAATGAATTCATAATAGCTTTAGACTGTAGTGGATTTAAATAAGAGAAATTAGTGAAAGCAGAACTATGGATAAGTAGGAGCTAATTTAATTGCTACATATCATACTTACGGCAATATTAAAGAATTTTACAAAATATATTTTCTGTATTTGTGTATGAAATTATATGATTCAGATTTATCTGTATATCTGATCTTAAACATAATATTTCTTTGACAAAATATGATATAAAATAAAGCAACAATATGATAAAATAAATCATCCAAAATTACACCAGATTATCATTTCAAGATTTTTTTTTTAAAATGGAGAACACATTTTATCCTTCAGTATTAGAGGCAAAATTTCTCTCTGGAGCAAATAACATATATGTTTGCTGCTTATTACAAAATCTTCAAGAAATCTAAGTTCACTGTCTCCTATAATGTTACCTCCTGGGTCTGCAGTGTGTCACTTACAGGATATATATGAGATCAAACCTTACATATGCCATGTCTTTCGCATCACAAAGTTTAACTTCAAGAAAATCACTCATGAAAAACCTAATATTTACATCATTATTATGAATAATAAAGTCTTTGTCTCTTTGATCCAAGGTAGAATTTTTGCCACCAGTCATGAAGTGTGGCCACCCAAATTGTTAACTTACAAGGTAATATTTTAATTCCTCCAACTTCTTGACAATCCATGCTAATAAATTTACTTTCATAAAGAGACACACACACATACACACACCATATAAATTTTGACATAGATTCATAGACTTTGCTAATACTTAAGAAAAAGAGTATTGGAGGAAAATGGGACCAAGGAATACTATGACATAATATCTGCTGTTCTATAAAAGTTCTAAAAGTCTTTTAAAGTAATAGGAATAAAGCAGTGTACTATTAAGGGTATTAAGAAAATAGCTAGCTTTTTGTCTATTTTTGCATATATTTTTAATATTCTATAATCAAATTAGTAAATATTATGTAATCTATACCATTATTGAATTTCATGGTTGGACAGAAGATGTTAGTCACCTTGTATTTCATTTATTAAATATTTTACTCACATTTTTATTTCAGTTATTCAAAATGGCAAAATCTGCATTTGAATTTTTATTCTTAATTATGTGTATTGCCTAAAGATAAATAAACTATCTCAGAAAAATTTTTGTAACTTTGTTCAGATATATATTTTAACCCCAAGGAAATTGTGTCTTGCTCACATTCTTCCTTATATTTCCCATGTATTAAATGATATTTTATTCCTGAGTTTACATAAAAAGATCTTACAGATTTTTTTTCAGAACTCTTAAATATTGTACACACACATACTCATCCACATGTAAAGAATCAACTCCCTAAATTGAATATCAATTCCCTAAAATGAATGTGATCATTATGTAGCACAAACATATATAAATAAAAATTGAATCACCCCAAAATGCGAAATTTGTGATTTCTTAAATTGTATATTATTGCTTAAGGATCAAAACTCCTTCAATGTTTATTTGCTTCAACTATAACACTGCACTAACAGTACCTGCCAATTATGTCTGTTGGGGTTGTTTTGCAGATTAATTGAATTCATTTGTCTGAAGACCTTGTAGGTGTTAAAATGATATTTTGTTTTAAAAATAGTATCTATATTCCTTTGCTTTGATTATCTCTCCATTTTTATTTTACTTGAGATATTTAAAAAAAAAATCGGTTTCACTAGCCCTTCAGCATGAAAGCTGCTTTACTATCCTCTCCCATTCTGATTTTCTCCACTGCATTTGCTGAGCATAGGAATGTTCCTTTCTTAATACTCTATCACAAGAACAAACTTAAAACAATTCAAGCAAAAGGAAAGATTCAATATAATATGAATAACTTTAAAAGAAAGAATTAAAGAAATAAATGCATTTATAGTTCTCTTTCAAATTATAGTACAAAGAAAACCATATTATTTAAGAATATATCAAAATGCATTTAGCCTTGAAGCATAGTTGAAAAAATCAAAGATTACAATCACAGAGCTTCAGAGATCCATAAAAATTGATTTTTAGGATAACAACAAAATGCATAATATGAATATGAGTGTAAATTAGCAAAGAAAGGATGGTTGTGAATAAACACTTTGGTGTCAGATCCATGTGCAAATTTAACCTCAGATTTAAATAATTGATAAGTTTGTTTTTTCTTCTTTTATAGTATTGTAGGATATTGTAACAATCAAGTGAAATATTTTTCAAGTACTAATTTCTAGACTTACAAGTAAGCAGGCAAATAATTAATAGCATTATTATAATTTACAGTCTTCTTCACATAGAGTTGTAGTTGGAAGTTTTAACGACCATACCCTCTTTATTTTACTATTGAAAAACTATTGAAAATATCCTTATTTGCCTTTCCAGAGAATTAGTTTTTTACCACTTTCACATTTCAATTGTTTGATTCATTTGTAAAACTATTCCTCTAGATTCATGGACTGAAGGAATGCAGCATTTATCTTATTTTACTCTAGGAATTTCAATCATCTTACACACATGGTCATCAGCTATCCAGTTGCTACTAAATGCTAGGCAGACATATGGGTCAGCAGGCCACTTTATATTGAATTCCTTTTTTAAAAACGAGCAAGTTTTCAGGTTACAGCTGTGACAGTCAGTTGATTAAATTCTAGTTACTGAAGGCTGAAAAATATCATTTTCAAATAATTTCTGTGAATGCAAAACCCTTTTCCCTCACATTTTTCACTTCTTTATCAGTACATATTTGCAATATATGCACTTTACAGTTTTCTTGGGAAGTAAGGCCATTACATAATACAATTTAATTCCTTTTTAATTTTTAAACATCCCCTTCCTCTTCCTTCCTGCTTCCCTCCTTCTAAATCTCCTTTCTTCATTTTTGTTGTTGTTGATATTATTAATCTTATATCATGTTTACAACACATAAGGCATACATTAACTGAGGTCATCAGGTTCCTGTACATGGAATATCTCCCCTTCCCCTCTCTTCTTGCTCTCAATCTCCAGGATTCCTTCCCGTTTGCAAGCGATCTATCTCCTCATCTCCATCTCTCAATCTTTTACTCTGTCTCTATATCAGTGTTTGGGACAGCACAATGCATAATAGATAAATCTTGGAAGCAGCTTATACACTCATCAATAAGATAAAGCAAATGTAGTTACACATAATGGAATACTATTTGGCTATATAGAAGGACACTTTTAAGACATTTGTAGGGAAATGGATACACTGGAAATAAAATTTTGAGCGAAATAAACCTCGCACACAAATTTAAATATTGTGTAGCATCTCTTTTAATTTTTTGAAATGTAGGTGTCCTGCTCCGCCGGAAAGTCCCCTCACTGCCAATCAAGTGTCCAGATTAGCATATTCACAAACACTACATTTCTGGATTGTAACACTGGCCAAATGTAATCTAGATTTAATAAATCTCAGGTAAATATTTTCCTATGGCTTTCTTTTTCTATTTCTTTATTATTCTTTTTGAAGATAAATTACATAATACTGATCTCTTCTTAAAAAGTTACATGTATCCTGTAGAGCAAGAGGTTCTGAATTAGTGAGTTAAACTGAGAACCTATGTAATAATATTCTTTTTAATAAAACTGTGTGTGATATTGATGCACATCTGTAAGTTTTAAAATAACTGGGTCTGAATCCTAATCTTGAATAAATTTCTTTCAAGGACTCAAATTGCTTCTATATAGATAAATATGTTCCGTTAAGTCGATGTTTGCAAACCTAACTTTCTCATACCCTAATTTTAGGATTGTTGAGACTTCCATAAAGTACTCTTTATTTCATTTACATACTATTATTAACTCTGAATTGATTACATATGTATAAATGGAAACTGTATCTTCCCCTAAGTTGAAAATTAGCCTGAATTTGGACTAATAGAAGGCATTTTAAAATAGCATTTAAAATGCAGTTTGACATAAATCTTGATATTCTTGCACAGGCAATAGTCACTCTGATGTTCGTCTTTATTTGGTTATAAAGATATTAGACTCTGATAGAGCAATGCCTCAGATACTTGAATTAAATAATCAATCTCTCACACGTAAAATATTCAGAAGCAAGTGATGGGTGGTAACCTCCTTCTTGTTATTTCCCCTGTCAGAGGCGGGCACCTCTACCGGCTCAACAATTTCTGAGACTTCAGACTTTCTAATGGACAATGGTCCTGGGATTTTCAATTGCAGAGAAATTTTAAGTATACTAGTTTAATGGCATTAATGTTGTTATTTATTTAGCTGTTATTTATTTGGCATATAAACATAGTATATGCCAAAATATGAACAAATTACCTTACTTTTTTCCTATTAAATTGTCATAACCACTCACTGAGACAGATAAATTGTCATTCATACAAACTGACAGAGGAAGATAGTCTGAAATGGAATCCCATGAAGTGTGAAGATGACAGCAAAAGGAAAAAGATCAAGGAGACAATATTGAAATGATAAAAATTGTGAAAATGAGTAGAATTTTATAATTCAGAGAGACAAATTTATTTAATGTTGGACAAATTCTCAAACAACTTTAAATTAAAATTTTTGGTTTTTTGGGAACATAGAAAAATGATAAATATTACTCTATTCCCAGGACCTAAAGTAGTGTGTGGCAAACAATAGAAAGATAAGGAGGTAGAAAGGAGCAAAAATCCAAGGATGGAGAGAAAGAGAGAAAAAGAAAGACAAAAAGACAGGCAGACAGAGAGAAAGAGGAAGAGAGAAAGACAGGCAGAGAGAGAGAAAGACAGGGAGAGGGAGAGGGAGGGAGAGGGAGTGGGAGAGAGAGAGAGAGAGAGAGAGAGAGAGAGAGAGAGAGAGAGAGAGAAGATGAGTCTGAAATGAGTGACTAATAGGAAAAGGAAAGTATGGCATGAACTCTTCATTACTGTCAGAATATTTAGAGCCCAAAATTTATTGTAGTAGGATCTGGGCTATGGTAAGTGTGGAAATATCTTGAATGAGCATAATGTCAAGATTCTCTAAGTCCTATGGATGTTGGTTCCGCCAAAACACTGGTAGTTCTTTTTACTTGTGATATATTTTGAATATTCTGGACAGTGCTGGAGATCATGCATAAATCAATAATATACAAGACTATTTTATATTAGGTAACATATGCATCGTTATCTTTATATTAAACTGAGTTTTACTTTGGATATACTGCTGGTGAATTGTGAACATGAACATGAGCAATTGTTTTAATTTGCTTGGAATACAAATGATATAACAAGAATGGAAATAAGTTTTCTGGATATTAGCCAAACAGTAAAACAAATTGGTGGAAATTTATTTTTCCTTATGTTTCAGCTTCATTTATATTGACATGATTCTAGATACAGATCTGTGAGAATAGACAAACCACAAGTCACTCCAAGTATATTTGATTCAAGAGCAAAAATTAAACAATAGGAGAACTCTGGGACCCCACATTGCTTTTTATCTGATGACTTTAGTACACTTTTTCAATGTTTTGGCAGTATAAGATAAAACAACTTGAAAATGTTTTCAGTTTTAGTAAAGAAGACAGTAATGCTTTCTTCATCTCCATAACTTGAATCATTAAATCTAAGAAGAAAATATATTTCTGGTACTCTTACTAACTTGGATTTTTGCCAAACTTTGCTAATTACTATTACTTTAACATTACTAAGGACATTTTTTGAATCAGTAATCTATCCCTATGTATCTAGAATTTGTATAAGCCTTTATGATAAAAAATAAATATCTTTTAAACTAAAAATAAAGTGTGAAATTAAATTGTGAAAGGCTCTAAACTTTGTTCATTAATGTCCTAAAGTTTTTACTCTTTCTACAATCCTTCAAAAATTTTAGGCTAAATCTTATGGGATTGCTTATTGATTTCTGAAGGAACTATAAAACAACTAATGAGAATCAGAAAAAAATGCAAGAGCTGGCAAGTCAACAATTGCACAGTACAGCATCCAGAAATATTAGAAAGGGTAAAAAAGAAAGGAAAAATTCTGCTTCAAACTGTGATGCGATGTCTGATCATGACATTCTAGGGTGGTGCTGAACAGGTATCCAGCTTGCTGAAATCAATGGAGGCACAAGTCCCAACTAATTAAAGAAGAAATTTTCATGACAGTAGAAGTCCGAGAGTTTATAATTCACTCTAATAACATTCGACAATATTAGGACAGTATTTACTGTAAGAAAGAGCTTTAGAACTATTAGGTGCAATTTTATGATGAGTACCTATCTTTATAGTTTAAGAGATAAAAAAAGCATAACCACATAAGCACTATTGAAAGAAATTATGTTGAGTCATGTAAGTGAATTTTGAAATAATATGAGACTAATACTAAATATTAGTATTATTTACTTTTACATGTTTGTAGAAGATGTTTACATGCCTTGTGGGAAATTGGTACATGTACATAATGTATCTTAATTCCCTTTCCCTCCCCATCTTGATTTCCATCTTTTATTTGCACGTTTGCTATATATAATGTTCATGTTCCTTGTGCCAAGTGGGTACATGCACATAACACAACTTAATTCCTTTTTTCTTCACTTTCCATCCCCTCCCTTTCTCTTCTTTATTTATTAATCCCATCCTCTTTTGAGAAAACCCTATCTCTTTACTTCCTATTATCTATCTTTTATTTTGCTCATTATTTGTACTTTGTGTTTCTGATATAAGAGAAATTATGTGATTTTTAAATTTGTGGGTCTTATTTACTTCCCTTAATTTCATCATCTCAAGCTACATGCATTTTCTCTAAAATGTATCAAGCTTATACCTCCTCATGACAGAATAGTACTCCATTGTGTGTAGGTACCCATTTTCTTTATCTGTTCACCTGGTGATGTACATAGAGGCTGCTTCCCAGAGTTAGTTCTTATGAATTCTGCTGGCATAAAAATGGGTACACATGAATCACTAGAGTATGATTCTTTTATCTTTTCAGAAAGATATATGGAAGGGGAATAATTGGGGCAAATGGTTTCAGGTTTTTGATGAATCTCAGGACTGATTTTCAAGGTGCTTATACAAGTTTACATTCTCACTAACAACATACAGGGGTTCTTTCTCCCTGTAGCCTCACCAGCATTTATTATTTGATTTTTCGATGATGACTGCTCCTTCTAGGGCAAGACGGAGTTGTGGTGTTATTTTAATTTGTGTTTCTCTAATGGCCACCCATGCTGTGTATTTCCAAATGTACTCATTGGCCTTTTGTTTTTCTGTGAAATGCCTGTTCATTTATCTCAGCATTTTCTATGAAGGTTGACATATTTTTGTCAAAATACCGAAATAGAAATAATGTTCTATTTGAAATGGTGAAAATAATTGTTTTGTTGTAATTTGCTTTGTAAGTAACCAAATAAACAAGATGACCTTTTATTTGTATCTATTTCCTGAGCATGGAAAACAGAGAGATGCTCTATTTGATAGTTTAAATATTGACAAATATTTAGCATTAAAGTGTTGGATGCTATTTCAGTAAAACCCATCAAAATCTTGGAAATGCATACAATTTAAAATTAAAGTACACAAAGAGAATAGAAAAGATATATGGTAATTTTATGGTCAAAGTATTATCAATGCATAGTAAATAAGATTTTGTACATATTATTTTTCCTTTACATATTGGGCTTAATATAATAACAACCTCACCATGAGCATCAGCACATAAGACCTTAAGCATGATAGTGTAAACTATTTTAAGTGCTTAGGTCCTCAATTAGATAGCATTTTGCAATTAAGTTCCACGATTGGTTAAATCGTAATTATTAAATTGCACTTCTCATTAAGAGTGTACTAATTTCCGAGGAGATGTAGTTTAGATTTGGTTTCACTTGATAAGATTTAATTCAAAAACACTGATTGGTAATTAAAGACATCACTTTCCATATGAAGCAGAACACTTTAACTGAGGGCTGTCTTCTTTTACTTTTTAACGTCTTTTTCATCTCCCAAGAAGGAATTCCATCATTATTTTTATGTCATACGAGCTCATATAAAAATAGTTGTACATTTCAATGGGAGTTTGACCATAGTACTCAGAAAATATACATATTGGGTTAATTTTGTATCATATTTTAAATATAAGAGCAATCAATTTTTCTCTTGAATTAATATTTTGCTTTTTCCTTCATTATTTTGATGTAGCCAACTGTTTTCAATACATTCTTAGAAGAACAATAAAGAGTTAAAAAGTCCATTCCAACAATGATTGATTCTAGCTGTATAATTTTTCTACTCATGTAGGTAAAGGGGAAAACAAAGAGAGTCTGTAATTGTGACTAAAGTGATTTTAGTCCGGTACCAGAACCATTCACTAAATCATAATAACACTTTCCAAGAATGCACCGAAATGCCTAAAGAAGCACAAGGCATGAACAGGCTAAGGAATGTTGTACAAATAAGTGATTATTAACTGAATGGTCAATAAATAGCTATTATTAAGTGCAATCATGATAGTATTACTGAAATGTAGATATTCTAACTGTATTTTATAGAAAAATAACTATATTAAAATTTTAATTATACATAAACAATGTGGTTTTAAAGTATACCATATGTTATCTTCATATACACATATGTGCAATATTGGGAAAATTCCTTAAAAACTATGGCTATTTGAGCACTTCTCTAAGGTCTCCTAGCAAAGATCATGTTGATGGAATCCTCAATAACTGAATTAAATTTGGAATAACTAACACACAGATACCTCTCAATGTTCTTTCTATATTCTTTCTATATTATATTTTCTATAGTGTTCTTTATATATTTTGGCCATAGAATTTGGGTGTGAGTGTGAATGTTTAATCTTGTTTTTAAGTATAATAAACCACTAGAATAGATGATGCTGTATATACCTCTATGGTTGACTTCTGCATTTCTAGGAAGAAGATGAAATGCATGAAATTTATCAACTCCTCCAAATAAATAATTCTTGTAATTATAATGGAAAGTAAGCTACTCTATGTATAAACCTGCTTTACATAGAGATAGAACATTTTTCTGTATTATTATTTTGAGAATATAATCTATTATGTTCACATTTAGAAAATTCTAATGATAAATATCACCAAAGCATTGCTCACCCTGTCAACTTGATTGTCATGAGAGATACTGT
Organism: Hydrochoerus hydrochaeris; assembly: GCA_004027455.1. Lineage (NCBI taxonomy): Eukaryota > Metazoa > Chordata > Mammalia > Rodentia > Hydrochaeridae > Hydrochoerus > Hydrochoerus hydrochaeris. Next base: position 139,958 of record PVLA01003485.1, read on the forward strand.
AGCAAGATTAGTCAAGTGCTCTGCTTGGCTAAGAAGAGCACTTATATGGGTAGGTCACGAGTGCGTAACCTAGGGGACTGTACTTGATTCCTAGCCCTTTTTCTCCTATTCCTCCCCTGCTCTCTGCTTCCCAGATGCTGTGAGCTGAGCAGCTTTCTTCTGCCCTGCTCCTCTCCAGGACGTTACTGGCTTGAGTTAGACGACATACACTGAAACCTCCAAAACATAAGCTACAGCGAATTCTCATTTAAGCTTTGACTGTCAGATACTTTGTTCTAGTGAAAAGTTGACTAATGTTCTTGACATAGTGAAAAAATGTATTTCTGCTAATAATGGAGCTTTGAGAAAACAGAAAAATACCCCTCCTATTTTTTAGCAATTTGTTACACTTTTGCGGTGTTAGATATAACTGCACTAATATGTGATTAGTATCATACATATACATATGCAAAAATAAATCCATATGCTCCAAAACAGAATTTGCAACAAATAACATGAATGTAACATAAAGCAGAGCAAAGAGTAGTAAGAAAAACAGTTGTTTTACTAATATCAAAATCTGTTAAGAAGAACAAACACGAACTGGCAAAATTCAGGTTATATGACAGCAGTAAACATAACAGAAATTACAAGCACAGAAGTTTAAGTCTGAATAAAAATTATACAGAGAAGAAAATTTGCCCTAGTTAAAAAAAATCAACTTTTTAAAAGTAAATACTTCTTGTGTGTGTTGGAATGACGAGAAAGGGAGAGAGAAAGGAAAAGAGAAAAGTCAGCTCTTAGTCCAGTGATGGCGCAACTTTTAGACACTGAGGACCCAACCTGCAATCTAAAACTCACTTGCTTATCACAAAGTGCCAACACTGTAATTAAACCTGAATACTGCGGTTTTAACTTAGAAAAAACAACTGCTATCTGACGCTCAGCTGCTGGGGGACTTGGCTTACACTCCAACAGAGAGGGCTCCGAGAGCCTGGCAGCACGTGTGCCACAGGTTCGTCACCACTGCCTTAGTCAATTAATTACAAGTCGATAAAAGCTCTTCGAGTATAAAGAAAATAACTCTAAAATATTTTCAGCAGGAAAGATTTAAACTTGATTTCTAAATTCACAAGTTAAGTCAGCTACAGACTTTCTTTGATAAATTTCCCAAGGATAATAAATTCAGACAAATGTTTGTGTAGAATGAGTTGTGATGTAGGAATTGCTTTGTCCAGAAATACGCATAGAAAAAGCGTTATCAAACAAAAAAGGACTGATTGTTCCTGATGGTCTTTTTCATTTATGCTGTACACAAGATCATATTCACATACAAGGATGATATGACTTCTTGCTTTCCAATTTGGATGTCCTTTATTTATTTCTGCTTGCCTTATGACTTTGGCTAGGATTTCCAGCAGCATTTTCAAAATTACTTCTTCAAGTGCCAGGAGTGGTGGTACATGGCTGTAATACCAGTTAATCAGGAGTCTGTGAGAGAAAGATTGAGAGTCTAAAGCCAGCCTTGGCAATAGAGAATCCCTGCATACAAAAGAAAAAGAAAAGAAAACAGCCAAGAAAATATTGAAAGTGGGCATCCTTGCTTTATTCCAGAATTTAGAAGAAAAGCTTTCAAAATTTCCCATGCAGTATGGTGATAGTTGTGGGTTTTTCATATATAGGCCTTATTGTGTTATCTTCTTCCTATATCTAGTTTGTTAAAAGTTTGTATCATAGCTGGGCATGGTGGTTTATGACTGTTATCCTAGCACTTTGGAGGTCTTAGCAGGAGAAACCTATGTTTTAGTCAAACTGGACAGCTTAGGTGCCTAGAAAGTTTGTCTCAAAAGAATTTTAGATAATAATAATAATAATAATAATAATAATAAAAGCCTGAGAATGTAGTGTGGTGCAAAGATCCTAGGTTCAATCCCAGTTCCCAGTCCTGCAACAAAAAAATGTATCTTAATGAGAATCTACAAGAAGGGAAGAAATATTTCCCAACTATAGAAATGAAAAGTAGTTGACATCCAGAATGTAAAAATAACTCAAAAATTAACAAAAAACTATAAGAAAGATGGACTTGTAGGAAGCAAATGATCATTAAACACTGTGCATATCCTGCACAGGCATTTCTCAAAAGTTTTCACAATAGCATAGAAAACATTGATAAGCACTGAGATCAGCTGAACACAGAATTCAAATTTTTGAAAATATTTAAATTAATGCACTTATAAGTAAGACTTAGGAACAACATGACTAATATTTAGAAATCTGCTTTATATGACATCATTAAAGTTTTCAATTTGCAAGCAGGCAAGGTTAAGGCAGGTAGTTTGTTAGATATTTAAATTGGAAAATTTAAATTAATTTGAAAATGATAGTTTGATGATTATTTAAAAATATAGAAATCTCAAAATACCAAATTTCATCAAATTTCTAAATTTATTGGTATGAAAGTGTAAAAAAACACACAAAAAATTGACCCTTTTTCTAGTTTTTCTCAATTACTTTGCCCATCAAAAGATGAGGTAAGTAAGCTTAAATTTGTTCATACCCAAATTATGGCTGCCTCAGTGAGAAACTCTTAATGAGGTTTGGCTGTAGAGGAACAGAATATGGATCCTCTTAGATGCCACATTCTTTCATATCCTGATCTGTGGCTATAAACTTAGCATAACACTAGGATTGTGAAAATGATACAGAAAGTCAGATAACATTAAGGACAACAAGGAAGTATAAAGATAAAAAATAACATGGGGCTGCATTTTTGTTGAATGTTTTTTGTTGAACACTTCACAGATTTGTGCCATCATTGTATAATGGCCTTGCTAATCTTCTTTGTATCATTCCAATCCCATAGTACACATTCTGCTAAAATGAGCACCCAAAAGTTCATATATAATATCAAAAAAAATAAACTGTGAATTTCTGAAAATCATTCATGTTATATTGTGAGAATATTGGTAAATGATAAATATTTCCAGTAAATTATTAAATGAAAAACTAGATAAAAAAACAAGCAAGAGAGAAAAAAAATCTGATCAGCAAAACAAAGTGAAGTAAATACCAGAAAGGAAAAAAGAAAATAAATTTTAAAAAGAAAAGAAATAGAAGAAATGTAAAAAAGATTACCCATAAAATTTTAATAGTGCATATTTCTAAATTGTCAGATTTGTGGTATTTTCTTCCATTTCTTGTTTCACTCTATTTCTGTGTATTTCTTTCTTTATATTTTATGTATACATGTTTTTCTTCCTTATAAATTGCCAAAGAAGGCATGAGGGAGGCTGGAGATTAGGGCATGGCAAACTGGCTGGGCAAGTAGTTATGACCTGTCTATCATGGAGATCCAGGAGACATACACTCAAGGGCCACCCCTGCAAACAATCAGAGAGTGTTTTCTTCAGTTTGTCTCAGAATGTGACTTTTAAATATAGGATAGCCTAGAGCTGAGTCAGCCTTAAGATTAGGACACAGGAAGACACTGCTGTTAAGTTCTCTCAGCCACTGTGCTGTCTTTTACTGTGATCGGCTCTCACAGGGCAAAGTGTACTTCTTTTCCTACTTTAGCTGGCACACACTCATCTGTAGAGTATGTTTATTTTCTAACTATGATAATGTAAAACTTCACTACTTTTTGTGCTTGTTTTGTCTAGTTCGTTGTTCCAAATGAGAAAAACCTACCAAAAATCTCTTGTAGATTCCCTAGCACCCAGAAACAGTAACTATTTCTCTTACAAATCAAATGTATTGTTCGTTTCTAACAAATGATATTGCATCATAGTGTCTAGCAATTAGTTCTGAGATTATATACATGGCAAAAATTAACTTTTTCTATGTTATTCATTAATATATACTTGTAATACATGTTTTTCAATTAGTTTTTAAATAATAAAAGTAAGAATACTATTAAAATTGAGTATAATTTTTAAAAATCTTCCAAAAATAAATTTTATTACCATAACCATAGCCAAAAGGTAACTTTTGTTTAAAATGCAGAGTACAAGAACTAACCTGAATATTAGCTAAACAAGGAATGGAGCAATATATTATGAGTAGTGTCTGGCTGCAGTTTTGGGTGTTTCCAGGGAGAAAGATGATGAGAGGATGGAAAATAAAGAATGGAGATGAAAACTGAAGTCTCGCTGAATGGCAGGAAAGGAAATTCTCAACCACTTTAGCGCGTTCATTTAAACAGTACCACCTCAGCGTCAACGTGACATCCCATTGCCTAGTAGTTGCACCCATGCAGGCCACCTGAGGGCTTGGGGTTCTCTGGACTGCGTTGTCAGGGGTGTGCATTGTTTTCCAACCAGGCTTGCTTCTCCCCTACATTTGAGATCAATCTCCAGCTTCAGCCCTCCTTACAATTATAGTGTAAACTTACAGTAAAATTTATTGAAATACTGTGTAGTCTTTTGGTATAATACAATTACGTGTGTATATTTGAATGCCCTGTTCGCAAGTATTAAAAATTAATCTTCAATAACTGAGGACCATATATAACATTTCATGTATCTAAACTATGACATCATCTTCCCTGTTTTTTGGTTCAGACATAAAAATAATAAGAAGAAAATGCTTTGTTACTTTACTACATAGAATAAGCTGTGTTTTATTTTTTCCTTATTTTCTGAGCTTTAAACTGCTAGGCACATTTACTTGCCTATATGGTTCATTAGTGAGTTATAGTCCGCTGTGCCCCCTTTTCCCCCGCCCCTGACCTTGCAAATAAACTGCACCTCAACCCCAGGGCCTGTGAATGTTATCTTAGAGATTACTGAATTTGTAATCAAGTTGAAGATCATGAGGTTAGAAAGATATACCACATTTTCTGGATGGCTTCTGATTCCCAGGACAATTGTCCTAACACATACTGGGGCTGTAATGTTAAGAATGAAACAGAGATTGGAGGGGTATGGCTGAAAGTCACAGAAAGCTCTGGGTCAGCCCACGGCACTCCCTTCTGAGACAGAGGCAGGGCACCGACTTTCCCTCAGAACTCCCAGAAGACACTTGACTTGACTTTGAACTCCAGGACTCCAGAAAGCTGAGAAAATAAATTCTATTGTTTTAAGCCTTCAAGATGGTGGCAATTTGATACGGTGTCTTCAGGAAACCTGAACAAGTCTTTTGCATATTATGTGCATGTTTGTTTTTATTTTTTTCAACAGTAGTAAAATGCTATTCTACAAAGTTAAAACTGTTTAAAATGTTGATAGGATTTTTCTTTTGCCAATATAAATGGTTTTAGTATTTTGTTACTTGACAAAAATGATTCAATAAAGACTTAAACCAAGATACAGAAATTAAAAGAATAATTACTGCATTCATCTGTAATAATCAAAATGAAATTTCTTTGGCTTTAATTTACGTAGTTCAAGTCTGTGTGGTAACTAATGATGATGTCCAAAGTGATAGATTGGTACAAAGGAAAACAGATCTTTGTCTATATTATATGGATCTGTGGGATTTTTTTATATGAATCATTAATATGTATCACTAAGTATTATAGTAAATTTTGAAGCTTATGGGTCCAGTAATTACCTGCAGATCTGTTTACATTTCACTGTTCAATTACTTTGGGAAATATTAATGCAAAACATAAAAATCCATTTTTTTCAAGAGGTGACTCCCTCACAATCCACGCAGCCCTAACTTTCATTATATGCATGAAATACCATCTCAAAATTGATCATTACTTTTCTTACAGTCTCTTTTATATCTATATTTAGCTACATAAATGTTTTGTTAGTATAGCAAACATTCACAGGTTCTCTGAGTACATACTATATATTTTGCAAAAATAACCTGATTGTAATGAGTTAATTTATTTTTATTTTATCTAGACATCAGCTTACATATCATTTAAAAAGTCATGGTTTTGACAGCAGTAAAATCCTTCTGTTTTTAACCTATTTTTGTAGTATATGTTTTTTCCTCTCTCACTGAATAGTGCTTTTTCTTTGAGTACTACTTTCTCCAAAAGAAAGAATGAACTTTTGCAGTTAGAATTCATAACTGTCTTGCTTTGTTCCCTTCCTAGAACATAGCAACATACCTGAAATTATAGCTGAAACAATTGAATAAATATAGATCAGAAAGCCCAAGCTTCAAAGCGCTAGTTACATCAGAGTTTCAAAACAGATCTTTGTGGAAAATAGCTCTTTTTTGCACCATTGAGTAGTTTTGATTTAATGTGAGGGTCACAGTTGGACTACAAGTCTTTACAAAAGCAGACAATTGATACAGGTAGATGTTTCATGTTGGAGTTGTACTTTAGAAGAGGGTTTCTCTAAAGTAAGAGATGAGCTGTGTGTGTATCTCAGTTCTCTTCTTGATAAAGAGAAGTTCCATCATTCCTAAGTACCGAGTGTCAAACATAATGCTTTGTCTGACAGGAGGTTTTGTTTAAGAAGCTTTTTTTTTTTTTAGTGAGTTAGTAAAGTACTGGAAATAATCACCAACCTAAGGCATATTATACTTTTCATAATTCATAGACCCAGATGAACTATGCTGTATGGAAAATAATCATCAACCTAAGGCATATTATATTTTTCATAATTCATAGAGCCAGACACTGTATGCTAAGGACTTCTTCCTCATCATTTAGACATCCCACACCTGGAAAAATATATTCAAAAAATTTATTCAAATATAAGATTATCTAGATTCATTTCAAATTAACAGTAGAGAAATTTACTAATGGCAATATGGATCTTTTTTCAAATGAAGCCTATTTTTGGAAACTATGTTGAAATGACAATCAGGTACACAATTTATATCTTCACCAACTCATCCTCATTTGCTGTCTACCATCCAGAGCTGATGATCCTGGGAGATGGTTAAAAACCAGTAAAACATCCAGGGATAGTAATTCCAACAACTTTTTGCATATAAAAAAGATCTTGAATTACAAAATTTGTATTATTAAATGCATACAAATTTCAGGATATATTCCAATTCATGGAGTAACATAGGGTTTTATGATAAATACTGGTCTACAGACTTTCAAGCTGGAATTGCCTTTCTGTCACTTACTCCTTGAGGAATGATGAAACTTCTCCACGCTAAGGACACAAGAGAAAAATGAAAGCATTTTACAGGATTTAAAAAGTAGAGTGTGTCTATAGCAATAGAATTTCTACAACTGTTGAAATACCCAGGAAACAATTAAAGTATGAGTTTATTTTTCCTCAAATACTGAGTAGTTTGTGGGCCAGAAGTGGTAGATATAGTTTCTTCATATACACATATTCAAAAATTATATGGAACTTACGTGCCCACATTTTTTTCCTCATAAAGATTGCTGCTATTTTCTGTTTTCCAAAAATAAAATTGAGCTGGGGAAAGGGTGACAGCAGCACCCAAAATGTTTGCCTATTTTTTAACTTTACAACTTGGACAGATTTCTGCATCCATGGTTTTGATTCATATGCTGTCACACGTTTACTTCTAATGTCAAGAGTCTCTAAGAAAATAAATATTTAACCTTTGTAATTCCTGGAATAGAAATAAAAAGTAAACTTTCTCTGGTTTAGGTCATGAGTTTTAACTTTGGTACATAGGACAAGAAAGATACTAATTTAATTCAATTAGATTAACAATTTCTGCTCTTTTAAGACTATTAAAGCATGATATAGGAAATTAGAAAATCTGATAAAAGACCCAACATTGACAGGAAAGAAAAATTTAGATTCATTAATCTAAGAATGGAAAAAACCAGGGTGTTAGTTAATTGCTTTCTTCTTTGGACGAAATAGGAGAAGTGCAGGTTAGGAGACTTTGAAATAAAAATTTAGCACTATCTTCCAAGTGATATGGGACAAATCGCATAGCCAAGAAAACAGGAGGTGGGGAGCAAAATGGAGTTGAGGCACTGTGTTTTACCCTGAATGTCTTATTCAGGGTGCCATGAATATCTGTCTTATGGGGTCCAGTGAAAGAACAGTACTATATCAAGCAGGCTGATGGAAACCACTTGCCAAGAGAAAACATTAAGTGCCTCGGACAGCAACAACGAGACAAGATAAATTGTCCAGGACACCTGGGCCAGTGAAAAGATCTGTCACACCTAAGAGGACACAAGCAACAGAGATGAAAGAAAGTGCAAGCCGCTGTAAGGCAGTATGGCTTCCTCTTCCACTTCTCAAGACAAGAGAAGCCTTTTACTTTTCCATCCAATTCAGGCACCGAATTAAAGAATCAAAAAAGAATAGTAGAACATGGGTACCCTAAGCCACTCAAACAAAACTAAACCTACTCTAATAATAAGTGGAGAAATAATGACAGGAATTCTAATTGGAAAAGAAACATTTGGCCCTTGAGAAATGAGAAATAACTTTTGGTATTTTTCTTTTTCCTTTTTTTTCAACTGGAAAAACAGTGTATGAGCTAGGCAGGCTGATAAGAACTTCAGGAAAAAATCAGATCACTCAGGAACAAAGATTTTATTATTTTTAGACATATTGGGCAAATAAGTTTTAATTCCATTATTCCATTATTTTCTTATTCCCTTCAGTAGGGAAATAACCATTAAAGGAAAGGTAGAAAGTTGTAGCAGAATAATTTATTTGTACTTCTCCTATTTAACTACAAATAACACCTGGATATTTAGGGTTTTTTAAGTAAATATGTTATCATCAAAAGAACAAAATAAAGGTTTAAGAGCAAGCAATAAAGACAGGCTAGATGTTCAGTAGAGTATGAATTGCTGAAACACTATCAGGATATAATCAAATGATAATTAAAAAATTCTCTTCTTTAGATTGATCTTCAAAAAGCAGTGAAACTAACATTGAAAATCAGCCATACTAACATCAGTTAAGTATTATGTACAACCTTTCTGTTCATACATAATAACTTTTTATGTTGCAATGTTATGTTAATAGTATTAACATGAACATCAATATTTAAGGTAAAGTAGTTTTGAGGCATCAGAGCTTTTCAAAGGTAATTTTGAATCATTGGAAACTTTGCCTTGTTTCCTTTTTCTTTCTTCTTTTTCTCTTATTACAGATCCCCAAGGAAGAACTACAGATTTTTATAATTTCAACTCAGGAGCTATTAATACCTCAGAATGACTTTTATCATCAATTACATCCAACACCTCCTTGCAACACATAAAAAAATTCTATTTTCACAGATGGGATTGCTGAAGAAAAGTAAGAGCCTATTCTTTGTTAGAAAATTTACTCCTTTATTATTAATCCTGAAAATGTTCTTGTTAGTAGATGAACTGCATAAGAGACTTTCTAATTACCCTAAGTTCCATTAAAGTATTTTAATGGTTCATTAAAGCTGACTGATGGTACACATCTTTGATTATTCAGGTGCTGATTAGTTGTAAAAAAAAAACCTTACACCACCGAAGTGTCAGCTAAATAGAGTTCAAATCTTATGATATTTTAAGGCTGTGCCTGCAAGGAATAGATAAAGTCTTCCTTAGGAGCTCTCTTGGGCATTATATGAGAACCATTTTTATCATCATATTTTGTTTTAGTATTTCCATTAATGTGGGAAAATTTAAACTAGGCAAACTATAAAAAGGCAGTTCTTTAAACTTGCAAAATGTGTGAATAATAAAAAAAGAAAAATAGTGAAATAAAGAATTACAGGATTATTTTTACATTTGTTATACACATTCCAAAATGCATATTATATATGTCTGTACTAAAACATTTATTTTATAGTTAGAAGGAAATGTTTCTTCTTTTTATTTTAAATGGCAACATAACCAGAATAAAAGGAAGCAAAAATATGGTTATGAAATTTAGTTTCAAATGACAAAATATTTCATAACATCAGTATTTCATCTACTGTCCGATGATTTGGGGCTCCATGGCAACCACAATCAATGAATGATGCTCAATTAAGACTCAAAATCAATTTGCTCTTGAAATATTTCTAGCTCCACTGCTCAATAACATGCCTGCTGCTTTTCTCATCTTTGAAAATACAAGTGCATTTTGAATTTGTTATATCTTATCTTTCAGGAAAATCTAATCTTGATTTTCCACTTCACATTTACTACACAACTTCTTCCACTCAGCTATTAACTGGGACCAACTATTTACCGTATAACTTCAAATTATCAGAGTTCTCAGGGATATATATTTTAAATAGACTTGTACTTTAAGAAAGGGTACATTAACTTTTCTTTCTTTTGGATCTCACAGAAAGCCTGATATTTTTATGGAGTAGGATGTATTGGGGGGAGGTTGTGAGATTCAGTCGTGTAGAGGAAACAGTGAAAGTTAGTGCCTTGGGAATTGACTCAGAAGTTCTACTGCAAAATTTCCTTGAACAGGTTCAGCTTAAGCAGTTCTTTTTATATTTTTTAAAAAATTTAATACATATTTGTAGTACATGATGATTATATTCTTCATGAGTAGTATGATTTTTTTATATGAGAAACCCAAAATATAAATTAAGAACACAATAAGAGACAGGTCATAGAAAATGAGAAGAGACATAATGCAATTTTTTTTGTGGTTTGGTGCTCATAGAAAAAAAAAGTTCATATATTATATGTTTTTTTTTCAGAGGTTTTGTATAGGTAATGCTTTTACATTGTTCTATAAGAATAGGAAGTTAAAATCCAGTAAGATACTATCTGAATGAATACTTTCTATCAGGAATAACCAGCACATAAAAGTATGAGTTTTGAAATCAGGGTGCCTGGGTTTAAAACCCAGCTCCACACAAATTAGTTCCACAAAAATTCTTAAATTATAAATGAGAAAAAATAAAGTGTCTATCTTAATAGCATTGCTGTTGAAATTTAATTAGGCAATGCATGTAATACCCTTAATAAGTGTGCAATATATATTAACAATTACTATTGATCTAATTCTTCCAAACAGTGTTTAGATGAAAAGAAAATAGAACAAAATTATATTAAAATAATGTATTCTGTTATCTATAAATCAATAAAATTATTTTGGTTATATGGTGAAATTAAGAAAATACATATTTTAGAAGGCTTTGCTTCACTTATAATCTTAATGTTTTTGATAATTTATTTTTGGAACAAAATAAGATATTGTCAGTAAGACTGAAGTATGATAAACATTTTCCTGTATTTTTGGTTAAGGGATAAAGGATACTTAAAAAGATTGTAAATTAGCATTTTCACCAGACATCTTATTGTTAAAAAAAATGTAGATCCCACAACAGAATTATGTGTATACAATATTCATCACACATTTTCAATGTTATAGAATCTCATATGGTACATTGCAGAATTCCAATGTTAATTAAAAAATAAATGACCAGTGTTAAAGCAGTTGAAGTTTTTATCTGATGCTCTTCTTTTTCTTTTCAACTTTTCTTATAGATCTATATATATCTCTGAGAGAGTAACTACCATGTTTTGCCCTATTTTTCAATAGTTATTTTGAAGAATTACATTGGGTTTCTTTGGTGTACATGAGATTTCTCTCCAAGGCATCTGCCTTTTCTTTTCTACAATATTTTTGGTCTGCTTGATAGGGAACTAGTAGACTTTTTCTATTGCATTAAATGTATGTAAGTTAGACTGCTTATCATCTGTGGGCACCCTGGTGGCATTGTTATTCCTTTATGCTCCTTGTATATTGTAGGATCTAAAAGCCAAGGAAACGTTTTCCAGAACCTTTCACAGTATATACCAGAGTATACTTTACCAGTGAGAGTTATTTGTATGAGATTTGATAGATGAGGAATATAAAGCAACAATTACTTTTTTTTTTGACATTGGCCACTGGGTGGCTGCATGTCAGCAGATGACCACTGTAACATTCCCCATGAGGACTCTGACTGTCCTTGACTTGTCACCCATTTCACATTGATGTGCTGCCAACAGCTGACAATAAAAGAATTGATTCTGGCTCTCATTGTCTCTGTCTCTGTCTTGTCTCTGTCTCTGTCTCTCTGTCTCTGTCTCTCTGTCTGTCTCTCCCTCCTTCCTTCTTTTCCCTTCCATTCTTTTTCTTTGTGTTACAAAAGATTGAATGCAGGAGGTTCTCAGCCACATCACCAGCCCTATTCTATTCTATTCTATTCTATTCTATTCTATTCTATTCTATTCTATTCTACTGTATTCCATTTTTTTTTATTTTATAAGACAAGGTCTTACTAAATTGCCCAGTCTAACCTTGAATTCATAACTCTCCTACCTCTCTCTGCCTGATTCTTGAATGAACAGTGGTGAATTTTCGGAACTCTGCCAACAACTTTTAAGATTTAATTTTCCACATAAAAATGTTATCCCTTTGACAGAACTAGAATGACTTCTACTTGTACTTAATCCATACTTGAACTATGCAGTGCACAATGCTATGGCTATGAACAAATAGAGTGTATGTACTATAGTGAACTGGAAACATCTGAAATTTAAATGACATAACTGATATTTCAAAGTTGAACAAGACTCTAAAAAGCACACTTTCTGTCTCTAATGTAGAGGAATCTTCTTGATATTTCTTAGCTATTTACTAATGACAGTTACTCTTGACTTTTCATCTTTCTTGGATTCAGAGAATCATAAGAAGTATGGAGACACTAATAAAATCAGTGGATTCATTGGTAATTTCAAGTGTCAGTGAGATGTTAGAAGTAAAGGTTGGAGTGGAGGAAGTGAGCCACTGGGGCATAGCCTGTACCTGTCCCCCAGACCTTTCATCTGGGGACCCTGAAACCTACTGATCCAGGCCACCACAAGTTGAACAGCTTTCCTCTGGTATGTCATTTGCCATGGCATTTCTGTTTTGAAGCCAGCTCAGCATAGATTGAAACTGTGAGTCAAATTATGCTTTCCTCCATTAAATTGCAGGTGTCAAGTATTTTGTTCCAACAAGGGCAAAACTGACCAGAACACATTCATGTATGACAACTACAAAATGAATACCTAAGATAAGATTAGAACAAAATATTGCATAGCAAATCATAATCATACCATGTTTACAAAGAATAATTATCAGAATGAATTTCAAGGTAATACCCAAGAGTTTTCTCCCATAGTTGGAAATATTATCAAGTGGTTAGCAGACACTGAATTCGGGACATATTACATCAAGACGTTACATACTTTGAGTCCACCATTGGCAACATAATTCATCTAAAGAAACTATATATAAAATTTTCAATTAGTCAGACCCTAACACACAAATATTCCATTTAGAAAAAAAAAGAACCAAGGGAAAAAAATAAGAATTTGCTAAATTGGAACAAATGGAAAAGTACTATTTCTTTATAAAATGGATGGTTTGTGTGATCCACAAATATTCATATTATTCTACTCTTGGATATATAGAACAATTGAACTTTTAGTCTGTTTGTGCTGGTCCATGTGTGTAGTGAACACATGCATCAAAAATGAAACATAAATTTGACTTCTGCCCTGATTCAGGTAAATGTGGTGGACTTGTGAGAATGCATATATCAGATTTTGACAACTGAACTTGTGCTCTTAGAAATTTGCAAATTTTGAAGACTGCTTTGTAGTCTTCAGGATATGAAGCTAAAGTGTTAGGTCAATTTTACCTGGATTTTTTGGATGAACATCTAACAAATGACTTGGATCCATTACTGTATTAACCTTAAACCTTGCCAGAAGAATACAAGGACCAAAAGAACCCATTGTTTCCCACTCTATCATGGTATCTTTTTCATATTATTTGTTTATGACTGTTATTCTTATAAATTTTTAGAAATTTGGGCAGTAAAATCAATACTAATATTTCTCTTTTCAGTTCATGAGGAAGTCATATGTTTTTTGAAAATCACTTGATAATTCTAGAATGGAAAACTGTATGAGCTAAAGTAAACCTTGTATCTTTGTAAGAGCTAAATATCTTAGGTATTTTGGTATAGTTATGCAAAACTGAATAATAGACTACATTCAGATCCTCTAATGCAGGGAAGATGAGGCAGTTTTGTTAAGTAACTGATCTACCTGAGGTAGCTTCCCCAAAATAATAGGAAACAGATGCAGTGAATCAGGCTTCTATTGTTTCTTGCTGCCTATCTATAAGTAACAAACATTATTCATGTAATTTCTTGTCTGCCTGGTCATTTTCCCCAGTGAGTTCACAGCCAGTTTATAGTGAACTGGTTGAACACCCAAACAGATACGCAGAGTCTCATGCATGTGTTGTATATTTTCAGTTATTCATTAAGCAAATATATTTTATATACCATAGCCCAGCAGCCCACACTGACACACTGAAATGACCTTTTGGGAAATATAATTGTAGATATAAAATTTTCACACAGATTGGGAAGTCTTGGAATCATCTCTTCCCTTAGTATATCTAGCTGTCTTAAAAGATCTTTGCCTTCAGATGATCTAGTACAGGGAGAGAGTAATTCTCCATTTGAAAAAAAAAATCCAGGCTTCTTATTTTTTTAAATAATTAATGAGATTATCTGACTAAAATGCTGAAGTGAAGATAATGAAAGAGTCTTCTTGAGTCATTGGAAACTGTTGAGTAACGAAGGACAAAGAAGTATCTAGGAGAAAGGGAAGGATTATTGCATAATTGATTACAAAAGTTTAATTCACCTTCAAGTCAGGCTGTATTAACCAGAAGAAATTTTGTAACATTGCTACAATATTTTTCTACCAAAAGAAATTATTGTTCCTATTGTTTGAACTGAAAAACATAATGTGTGAGGAAAAAATATGGAATCAAAAAGTAGATATAAAGTTACGTCTAATTCAGGAGAAACTTGTGTATAGTCCCATGATTATAAGGTAAATATTAACAATAGTTCCAACCATGACATAAAGTAATAAATAACAATGGTTACAAAATTAAGAAATAGCTATTGAATCAGTTTTTAAAATACATTTTAGTTAAAATATACCAAAGAAAATAAGCAAAATAAGAGTAAATTGTGATTGTTTAGGTTTTGTATCCTAGACAGCCCAAGAAGAACTAAAATTCTTGTATATATAGAATGCATTTACTAAAATGAGTTATATGTGTTGAGAAATGAAATAATGATCTATCAAAGACTTACTCCTTGTGGTATTACTATGGAAACAACAAAGATAAAATATTGAAAAAGTGTGTTTTAATACTTGGATTATATTTCTACAACTTCCAACTGGCAATGCCAAGGGCTAATCTATTTCTTCTATGAAGAGTTTCATCAGTTACTCCAAGAACATCACAGAAAACTTTTTTGATGTGTTTATTTTGCTTGATAGAGGATGTGTGGCTGTGAGAGAAGTCATTTTATTCTCAAGAGGCCACCATACAGTCATGGTGCTTATCTGAATTTCATGTCTCTTGACACAAAGAGCAAGGATAGCTAGAAAACAATCTACTCTTTTTTCTACAAATGTAAGCTACTCACCTTACTGGCCAGTGATTCTGTCTCCCTCTAAGTGATTTGTACAGCTTGAGAACACATGCATATTCCCAGTGACCAATGCTTCACCATACCTTTGTAGTTTTTTTAAATTTTAACAATTCTTTTTTTTAACCTCCAATGAGTTTTAGAAATATCGTTAACATAAATCAACATTTTGACTAGAAAGATCTGCAAATCCTTTTCTCACCATACAAAAGATGATTTCATTTGTAAAATAAATGATATGTCATCAATATGGGAGACCGAGCTGACAGAGACCGGCCTCACACCTAGTTCCAAAACATATGTAACGGTGTCATTACACAGTTCATTAAAATGAATTGATTTTAGATTTTTTCCGTACCCCTCACCTTCTATCTCACTTCACTGAATTCAATCTCTTCTTCACTACTCTGTGGGTAGCTAGTGTTACTTTCTGTTCATGTTCAACCACGTAAGAAGCTGAATCAAATTAAAAATTCTATTCCATGTTCAATTAAAACTGAATTATTGTCTTCCTGTATATGTTTATTTAGCTTTCATGGGAGGAATATGGAGAGATAGAATATAATTTCTAATTCAGTCTTTGATTCCTCCTTTTTCTGTTTCTGTTTGCACTCAGTCATGCCCATATGGAAAGGAGGAATAGAGGAGTGAATACATTTCACACATATTTCCCACGGCAAATCCATTTCGCATATGCTACTTTCCACTCCTGATGTTTCTTCTGCGGTTATGATAAGCCTGGTGTTCACGGAGACAGAAAACAAAAAAATCACCTATCACATTTGAGAGTACTTTGAGGGCCGTGTATTCAAAAGAGACTCTATGCAACTTCTCAATTATTTTGTTGTGAAATTTTGTTCAACCTATATTCCATAAAATGAAAAAAAATAACTTTAAGAAAGGAACATAATTTGTCATGGCCTCTTCAGTTCTTCAACTGCACTGTGAGAATTAGTGTTGGATATCAAGGATTTCTAAATGGGCTTTCTTCATAGGGCCAAATTGCCTGCTGAGAGATTTCCTCAGCCTTGGCATTCTAAGTAGGTCTAATGCTGCCTTCTCTGTGGCTTCCTCACCTGTGCACATTATTTTTCCATGATACTGTTCTCCAGATTCAAAGAGCAAGCCTAGAGGACGAGCCAGTCAGCATGATGCCTTACTGGGCTTCCAGTCAGTGAAAGAAATGTCAGTCCACACAAGGGTTTCAAGCTTTAAACAATTGCTTAAAAGTGCAAAGCAACCATTGCCTGTGTGTGACCAGTTACAAGTCAAATTAGCCAACGTTAGTGTAATAATGAAAATTACATTCAATATGACATATAAAATAATTTAAAATTCCATTTTCAACAGCAAAGGAAACAGTCTGATAGTATAAAATATGAGGGAACAAAAATCAGGATTATATGTAGAAGTGAAAACCCTATGGCCTATAGAGATATTTAGAAATTTCAAGACCAGGGTATGGATTTGTACCTGAAGGAGAAAACAGAAAGTTGCAATAAAAGCAAGCAGGATAAAAGTTACGATAAAATTTCAGAAAACTAAACATACACAATCATACCTGAAGTCATGGGCAGAGTGCTAATCTTGAGAAATAGAAAATGATGTGAAGCTTGGAGTTCAGTTTCTAAAGTAGAATATGTACTAATCACACAATTAAAGAAAAATATACATGTCCAGATTTAGGTGCAATACTAGAAACTAGACAGAGCTGCTAATGGCTTTCAAAGGAATTCCTCTGTATTTTTTTTAGACATATACAATTATCTAAAACACATAATACATTATATACACATATATATATATATATATGTATGTATATATGTGTGTATATTACACATTGCAAAGCAATGTGTTAATTTCTCATTTATTATAATTAATGTATTTCAAATGCAAAAATTAAAGCAGTTCATTGGAGAAATGCTGTCGCCATCCATGCATGAAATGCGTTGTTAGCAGCCACGTGGCTGCTGCCTTCTCCTACCTCCCTCCCCTTTCTCTTATCTTATACTTTCCCATGTACTTCGTGCTATCTGCCCCCAGAGTTCATAATGAAAGGATGCATGCAATACTTATCTGAGACTCTCTTAAATAATGATAGTTCCACCAATTTTCTTTTAGATGACATTATTTGTTTTTACTTGAGGTTGCATAATAGTGGTTACTTACTTTTGCCACATTTTTGTTTATCCCTTCATCCATTGATTGGTTGGCATTTAGGCTGATGCCCTGACTTGGCAATGCTGAATAGTGTCATGATACACACAGGTTATTATGTCTATAATATGTTGGCTCTGATTCTTTTGTCTATATACCCAGGATCATAGAGCTGCAAGAAATGTTTCTTATATTTGTATTTTTTTCAGGAAGTTTCATCCTGCTTTCTACAGTAACTGTGGTAATTTATATCTCAACAACAGTGTATAAAGGACTCCTTTCCTCCAACTTCCTCACCAGTATTTGTTATTTTTGTCTTCATGGGAACAGCTATTCTGACTGAAGTGGCATGGAATCTCAATGTAGTATTCATTTACATTTCTCTGACAGTTAAAGACCGAATTTTTTCACATTTTTGTCCATTTTTATTTAAAATATTAAAAATAAAATAACCAAGAAGACCTCAACAATATAAAATTAGAAAACAAGTAAGAAGGAAAGGGAAGAAGATACTAGAAGACTTCTTATATTCACGGATGGACAGGATAAACATTCTTTAGACATTTGCCAAAGTGATATACAGATTCAAGACAGATTCAAAATATCAATGACATATGTTATAAAAAATATCCTAAATCCTAAAATTCATTTAGAAGCATAAAAGACCCAAATAAATAGATCCTGAGCAATGTTTTAAAAAAAGAACAATAAACAATGCTAGATGCACCACATCCTAATTTGAAATATTCTAAAAATCCATTGTAACAAAAGCAGAAGGATAGTAGTGTAAGAATATACTCATAGAAAAATGGAATAGAATAGAGGGCCAGAAATATACCTACAAAATAGCAACAACCATGTAATTCTAAACAAATAGCCAAAGACACACTTTGGAGACCATTCGACAAATTTTTATAGGAAAACTTGACATCTAACTGTCTGGATGGAAATTATATGTGTAGCTCTTACCTTGTACAAGAATCAAGCCCAAATTGATCAAATCTTAATGTAAGGTCTGAAACTTGAAGTCACTAGAGGAAAACAAAGGGGAAAAACTTCAAGGTACAGTACTAGCATAGTCAGGGATTTCCTGAAAAGAAGTTCCACAGCTCAGGAAATTATACAATTCGACAAGCAGGATTTCTTCAAATTAAAACGCTCTATAGAACAGCACAAACAATCAGTGGAGTGAAGAGACACCTCTTGGAATGGGCAAATCTCTACTAGCTACTCTTCTGCCAGAGCATTATTATCCAGAGTGCAAGGAACTAATAATATTAATGTCAGAAAGGTGATACAATCGATAAATGGACAAATAAGCTGAAATGAAATATTACTAAATCCAAAGCATATGAAATGCTCCACAAAAAGACATCGACAATAGAAAATTAGTAAAACAATGACAACAGCAAAAGACACAGACTAAAACATCAAACTCTAAAAATGAAAATCCCACCACATGAAGAAATAATAATTAGGGGAATTCATTGTTATAAATAGGAAAATTAGCACCTTTACGAAATAAATAAAGTTGAAAACCCAATGCAGATTAAGAAAGAAACATACAAATTGACAAAATACATGTAGTATTACTCAAGATTACAGAAACAATTAGATGGCGTGAATTGGATGATTCAAGGGCATCCTGAAAAAGAACCTAATGTAATTTCTAAGATAAAAATATCATTATTAAAATGAATACTAGCTTTTAAAACTACACAAAGTTATACAATGGGTCTAAGGCAATCACATATACAATAAATATTGTATAATAAAAATATCATGAATGTCTAATTGTTTTCAAATTGCGTGACAAAAAAAGAGACATTAATGCTCCTCAGCATACTGCCTCTCACTTCAAACAACATTGCTCCTCCCATTCTGGAGTAGCTTTAGAAGTCCTCTTTCAGGAGTATCTGTGGGTGCTCTGTTTTTGGTGCCTCAGTGTAGTAGGATTGTTTCAAAACATTTACCTTTCATGATAAGTTTGACTATGGTGAAGAGCAAAAAGTTGCACAGTGCCCATTTCAGGGAATAATGTGGGTTAAGACACGCTGTACTGCCTTTCTCTTGGACGGAACTCAACAGTAGCATTTACCAGATTATTTTTATAAGATCTCATATTGTATTAAAATTTTAAAAGTTGGATAATATGAAAAGTATGCTAGAAAGCCAACAACATTATGAAGTGTTCTACATGAAAAATTAAAGATATACACATTAATCCAAGGAATAATGTCAAACATTTTCAGATTTTACTGAGTACTAAATTCTTACATTCTCTGAATACTTAGCTTCCATCATTATAAAACACTCTTCATAATAGTAATAGGACAAATATTAGAGAAAAGCAAAGGGGCTCTCAGAGACTGGCAGGTGGTTTTTCTTTACCGAGACTAGATGCCTGATGACAGGTGATTAATGTGATTGAGTAGCTGGTTGAAAATCTAGTTATAAAAAGTTACTAGATTTTCTGTCCATCTCAATAAACAGAAAACACTATAAAGTCTGTGCAAATTTTTCATAAAGTAAAAAAGTATACAGAAGGCAGAATATCACAGAAAAAAATTATAGAAAAAAAGAAACAACTAAAAAAGGAATTCATTAATTTAGCCAATTCAAGTCATTTATTTGAAAATAATTTCAAGGATTAAAAAAATGTCTGGTTATAGGCAATATACAATGCAAACATAATATTTAAAACCAAAGAGAAAGATCTAAGAAAAATATTTAATGGTCCTTAGATGGATGGCAAGTATGATAACAAAATTTTCATTGTACCTAAATATGCACATTAGTAATTTATAAGAATAAATTAAATCTAAAATATGCAATTTCTAAAAAGGAAAGTAAAAGAAGAAACTTCCATTCAGAGGAAGGACAAAACAAAAGTACAAACCAAAAATGCTATAAAAGAAAACACAAAATTACATGTATGTGGTCCAAATATATCAAAAATGACAATATACATATAAATGATTTGATCTTATTTGTTTAAACATAAACTCAACAATCAAAAAATGTAAACACTGAGTTACCTAATATGAATGTATAGAACATAATGATTACGTGAGTGTGTGTGCAAAGGAAACTCAACATTAAGGAGCTATATTCATATAACAATATAAGTTTATATAATTATTTTACTATTACTACGACATGAAAGTATTTAGAACAAAAATGAATTCAACTTTATAACGAAGGACACAAGATAGCAGAAAAATAGAGCTGAACTGCCTTTCTAACTGACAAAAGTTCAAAAATTGTTTGCTAAACATTAATAAAATTGCTACAAGAATTAAACAAGTTCAGGGCCAAAGTAAGTTCCCAGATCTACTAATTGTATTTGTAATAATCTACATTATTTACTACTTAGAGATTTCACCACATGAAATAAAGTGCTGTGATTCAGTTGAAACGATGGCCATCTGATTGCTGGTGAGTCTGTTGACTCAACTGCCTCTCTTCAGAATGTTAAGCGGGTGAAGCCCCCTGTTATGGTTGATACATTGTGTCAACTTGAGAAGTATAAAAGTTTAACTAAGAGACTCAGCAGGCAGCAGGGGTTCTTATTTTGTAAATATCTTCCTCTTGTGCAGGAGGAAGGCAAGGAGATTTTGTGAGTTCTATACCTGCTCTGGAAGCGGGTGGGTGGCCTATGTACAATATAAGGGAGGAAAAGAGATTTGCTCTGCACCCCACCCTCTTTAATGAAATTGAATGGGAAGAAATACTACTTAACTCATTCCTGGAGTCCACTATTATCCTGATACCCAAACCAGAGAAAGCCTCAACCAAAAAAAAAAGAACTACAGCCCAATCTCTCTAATAAATATAGATGTAAACATCCTATAAAATACAGCAGAGTGTAGCAAGAAGTTTATACACCACGACCAAGTACAATTTGTCCCAGAAAGGCAAGGATGAATCACCATACATAAATCAATACATATAATACATTATATCAACAAAACCAAAGACAAAGTCACCTGATCATCTCAATAGATGCAGAAAAAGCTTTTGACAAAGTAAAAAACTCAATCATGATAAAAACTCTACAGAAAATCAGAATAGATTATCTTTATCTCAACCAGGTAAAAGCCATCAAAATAACAGCCAGCATCATACTAAGTGGATAAAAACTAAAGGCTTTTACTCTGAAACCAGGAAGCAGACAAGGATTTTCATTATCATCACTCTTATTCTATATAGTTTTGGAAATATTAGCCAGAAAACCAGAGATTCAGCTCAGCGGCATAAGCACCTTCCTGGCAAGCACGAGCTCATGAGTTGGATCCCCGGTAGAAAAAGAAAAAAAAAATTAGCCACAACAATTAGATGAGAGAGAATAAAAGAAGTAAGGATAGGAAATGAAAAAATTAAATTATCAATATTTGCAGATGACATGGCACTGTACATTAAAGACCCAAATTCTCCACCAAATTACTTCTAGATTCCATAAGCAAATTTAGTGGCATAGCTGTATACAAATCAATACTTACAGGAATTGTACAGCATTCCTGTACACAAACCACAGGCTCAGTCAGAGAAATTAGGGAAACAACAACCTTCACAATAGCATCTAAAAAATGAAACACTTTGGAATCAATTTAATGAAGGAATTAAAAGATCTATATACTGAAAAGTACAATACTGTAAAAAAGGAGACTAAAGAGGACATCAAAAAATTGAAAAATTTTACTTGCTCATGCATAAGAGCCACCATTGTGAAAATGGCCAAAATTGTTATACAGATTTAATGCAATCACAATCAAAATACCATTAGCATACCTCACAGGTCTAGAAAAAAAGCATTCCTAAAATTCATTTGAAAACAGAAGAGACCTAGAATAGCAAAGGCAGTTCTGGGCAACAAAGGCAAGTCAGAGAGCATTACAATCCCTGAGTTGAAGTTACACAGTAAAGCTACTGTGATAAAAAAAAAGAAAAATTGCGGTACTGGCTTAGATCCAAAACTCAACAGAACAGCTTAGAAAATGCAGGAACAACTCCAGAGTAACTCAGCCACCTTATCTTTGAAGGAGCCAAGCATTCACTGGGAGAAAGATAGCCTCTTTAATACACAGTGCTGGAGAAACTGGCTCTCTCCATGTTGAAGACTAAAACTAGACCTATTTCTATTACCATACACTAAAGTCCAAATCTGATTTGACAGCAGACTGTATCAATTTGTATGCAATGAAAAGTGATGTTAATAGCCAAAGATCTAAATATTAAAACTGAAACACTAAATTGACTGGAAGAAAAAGTAGGTAGAAATCCTGAAGATATATGTGCAGGAAGAGTTCATAAACAAAATGCAAACTGCATAGGATATAATTCAAAGAATCAATAACTAGGATCTAATCTTATTAAAACACTTTTTCCACAGCAAAAAAATCACTACCAGAGTGAAAAGACAACTTACAGAGTGCAATAATAATTTACCAAATGTACCTTAGACAAAGGACTTTTATCTAGAACATATGAGGAACGTAAAAAACTCAGAGCCCCTAAATTCAAAGACCCAATCCAAAAATGGGCATCAGAGATGAATATACACTTCTCAGATGAAGATCTACGAACAGCAAATACATATATGAAAAAATGTTCAACATCATTGGTCACTTGAGAAATGCAAATTATGGCAACAGTGATATTGCATCTCACTCCAGAAAGAACGACTATTAACAAAAATCAACCAATAACAAATGCTGGAGAGACTTTGGTGCAAATGCAGACTAGTGCAACCACTGTGGAAATTACTATGGAGACTCCTTTAAAAGCTAGGATTAGAGGCCCCATTGGACCCAGCTCTTCCCATTTTGGGTCTCTTCCCAGAAGAATAAAAAACATCACACAGTGATATGTGCGCACCCATGTTTATAACAGCACAGTCTGTAATAGCTAAATCTTGGAAATAGCTTAAATGCCTGTCAATTAAAGAATAGATTTAAAAAGATGTAGTTTTATACAATGGAAAACTACTCAGCAATAAAGAGGAGTAACTGGAGACTTATAGGTAAATGGATGCAATTTAAGACTATACTCAAAAGAGAAATAAATCAAACTCACATGTGTAGATATTGTATTGTCTCCCTGGTATGATAAATTCAAAGTTTACAATAAGATCTAGAATGTACAATAGCTATTATGAAATGGTAATTAATTGTTCAAAAGGAAGATGGAATCAGGAAGAGGTAAAGAGGATAGAAAGGAAGGAATAAGGGAGATAAACGCAATGTATCTGTACAATTATTGTCTCTTATTTCATTGAAAAGAAAGGTTTGTGCTAATACCAATTGGAGAAATTTTTATACTCATAACTTGTACTCTGATTAACTGCTTTCAAAATGACAGTATGCCATGTATTAACTACTATTATCCCATTATTTTGTTATAAATTCTGTTTTACCTTTTTTCAATAAAATAAAAAGAAAAGAAACTAACAGAAAAAAACAAAGAGAAAGCTTGCTTGTGGATGATTTCAAACTGGAGTATCACTCAAAGCCAATACACATCAATTTGTATGTAATGAAAGTGATGTCAACAGCCAAAAACTCATGCAAATTAATGCTCTCTTAAAATCAGGTAATAATATAGAGAGACATACACTGGGAACTTTTCAATTTCAGTGGACTAAAATGTAAATCTCTCTGCACATCTACTCATATAATTTGTTTTATGAAGTTATGCATAGTTTTTTCTAAAGCTGATCATGTCCAATCATTTTACATTGGATTTATCTAGTCTTTCACATACAGTATATTATAAGGTATATTATAAATCTTGTAAATAGTTCATAAAAATCAACACAATACATTGTATGATGTAACATGCATAAACAATGCAAGTATTTTCACATTCAAAATTACATCATTCATTTTCAAGATATAATCTGATTTCCTCTTCCTTTAAGTCATAGACTTCATTTTGTATGTTTCTGTGCTTTCTATAAGTATATGATATAATGCAATAGGATTTAATTTTTCAAACAGAAAAATTTCACACTTGATCTGTCAAGAAATAAGAAACTTTTCTATGTTAATATATGAGTTATTTTATATGTAATCTTTGGTAGCAGGATTTCAGTGATGTAGATGCAATCGAATAAGTAAAGGACTGAAAAAGATGCTTTTAGCAAACATTACTAAGAAATAGTAAAAATGAATACAGTATCTTTAAGCTTATGCTTTATGTCATAAACTCTATCACTATGGAGCTGTACTACTTATATAGTAAATCTTTGAAGGGGCAGATATCTTGGGAGAACTTCCAAATCCTCCCATTAGTGAGAGTGAATATGAACAGGCAAAATACCTGAATATCTTATTAAAACACCTAAGTGAATACTTACTCAAGAGAATTATTCAGTAGATTAAATTGAAACTAGAATTTAAAGCTATAAATAGGGAGTTTGTGCATAAGTTTTAATGGCCAATAGCCTAGTTTAACATTTTGACGATCATAGAAGTAGAATCAAATTCCTCAATAGGGAGACACAGAGGAACAGTATGAGGAACCAGAGTCTTTTCCCATACTGGTCAGCATGTCGTATTTTTTTTTTTCTTTTGTAAATCTCTTTCAACGTATTTAGGTATCCTGTCTCAGTGAATTTACTAATGTAAATTGGGTATTTCAAAATATTTGAATTGTCTCACTATAGATTTTAAGCAACCATAGTAATTTTACATTCTCCAAGTGAAGTATTTAAAAAGAAATATAAGATTAGACATTGATGATTTGGGCCAGTGTATGTATCTTATACATATCTAATAAAATACGACACTAATTTTTTTTTCCAATTAGTTCATTGTTGTGAAAATTGAACAACAACTATGTAGTGCTGCATAACTTTTTCAATCTTTTTCCATTTCTAAATTTTTTGAGACATAGAATTGGTCCATGTGTATAATGTATCTTTGTACTTTTCCCTTTCTTCCAATCTCCTTCTATCACTTGTTGCCTTTCTCATTTGCAAGTGACCTATGTCGTTTAGGAGAAATTCATAGCTCTATGGTATCAGTTGGAGTAATTAGTCATACATTTGCAAAAGTTTCATGAAGAAGAGAGTGCCGCTAAAATTACACTGCTTAGACTGAAATCCTACTGGTTTCATTTCCTGTGGTTGCTGAGCTTCAGATTTCTCATACAGAAATGAAGATTAAATAAAGATCTCAAAGGGCTCAAATAAATTACTTCACACAAACCTGGGACAATAAGTGTTATCTATTATTGCTAATGTTTTCTATTATAATTGGTGCTGCTTATTTAAGAAATTAAATCTATAGATACAATCTAGTAAGCATTAATTTTGTCAAGCAAATATTCAACATTCCTTAAAGTTTTGATAATTCATTTATTAAATCAAAAACTTCTCTTTATCCTAAAGAAAAATATGAATAGAACACAAATGAAATTTAGAAAATAAAAGAAGTAAACTTTAATAAAACATTTCATTGAAAAGGTAAAATTCAGCTCAGTTTTCTCCGTTAGAGTACACTACTTCATGGATGGTACATTATAAGCACATTTAACATGATGGAGTTCAAGAAATACTGATGGCTAAATAATTACTAAAGTTTAAAAGAATGATTTCCATACAAATGGATGCTTCTAAGTATATTTCAAATGTCTATACATAACATGAACTCGTTGTAGAAAGAGATGACATGCACAATGAAAGAAGTAACTGACATAGCACTATAGCTATGAAATTTTTTAAATATTACAATAGCACTATGTCCTTTATTCATGTTCTGGATGTTTTCCTAAACTTTACCATTTCTTTCTTACTAAGATGAAAGTTATAAAATTCCAGGTTAGTGATTTTGTTATCACCTCTGTTCTCAGAAACCATGGAATCTAATTTCGGGAAAAGCAATTCAAGCTTATTTTCTTTCAATGTAAAAAAAAGATTAAGCTGCACTTATTATGAATTTCTTTTTAGAAAAATGCAATTGGCTAAGTTGAGCAAGAATATGGATCTCTCTGAAAGTGTAGAACATAGTGCTAATAAAGTATTTCTAAACTAATTCTCTTCACAGTTGCCCAAATATTGTTCCCTTAAATTATTTTTTTGAGTTTTAAGAGATTGAATACTGTATTTTCTACATTAGCATTTAATTATGTCATCTGTAAAACCTGGCAGATTGACTAGTCTTATTATACTAATCTCCAGATGTTTAATACTAGTAAAGATTCCGAGAAGAAACAAACACTAGAAAGAAAGAATAAAAGAAAACAAGAGAAAAGAAAGGCTGATTTATGCTTAGAGATATGTCAACAGAATAATGCTATACACTAAGGAAAAAATATATACTTTCACACCAACGTCAGTCCATGGTTGAAAATGAGGAACATGTTCTCTGTTGGCTTCAAGGGCACATGTATCTGGGCTATGGGGCTCTTGCACCCCACCACTTTGATTGCAAATTGATTGTCCCAGCCATTGGTGGAATAGAACCACAAATGAAAAAAGGAATGAACAACAACAGCAAGCCTTCTAGGGTTATTTTAAGAATATGATCACTCTACCAAAAACATTTTATTGTGTAGTCAGTTACCACCACCTGCAGTCAATAAAATGCTACCAGTTGGACTAAATCTTCAGTACACTGGTCACTTGTGTTTTGGAGTAAATTTGGTCCTATGCCTGAATGCACCTGTGTATCCAGTCCACTCAGTGCCATGCAGGCTAAAAGAAGCAATAAGTGAGGAATGCATTACACCTGCGAGTAAACATATCCACGCTTTTATCTACACTTGCTTTTAGATGGATGTCTCTACTAGTCAGTGAAGGCATAACAGTACGCTAAGTCTTCCAGCCCAACTTTAGTCACAAAATGAAAAGCAGAATAGTGCAAATACATGTGGTCTGCGTATACTTTTATTTCATGAAAATAAGAATTTAAGCCAGGATTGTAAAACAACTTCACAAATTGTTACAGGAATGACAGTGATTCAATATAAATGAAATCACAGCTGGCATCAATACTAGACTGCTGTGAAAAATCGCTTTACTTAAAGGCACTTCTGTCTCTTGGTCAAGCATTGTTTAAAAGGAGGAAAAAGGGCTGTGAAAAAAAAAAGGTAACGAATATTGGAAATGAATAAAATAGAGAGGAAACTATTGGTAAAGTATGAAAAATATAAAATCCATTAAAGTAATGGCAGTCCAATTTACAAAATTTCTCTTGGTATCTTATAAAATAGCCCTGTGTGAATCCCTTATTCTCAGCTAGAATGTGCAGTACAAATGGGTCCCAGTTCTGTTGCTCATATAGAAAAGTGCAGGGAAGATGAAATTCACCATCGGAAAACTGAGAGTCAGGAAACTGCAGTTTCCATTACTTGTGCAAATGTGAGAAATATCTGACTTCACCTCAATGATTATTGGTTTTTAATTAATTATAATATGTGCCTATGAATATATAAGTAGGTGGCATCCCAGAACAGCAACTTAAACACCTTTACCTTATAAATAACAGCACTATGCTCAGAAGTAAAATGATTACCTATGTCATCTATAGATTATATCTGTATCTACATCATCAACTGGATAATAAGAGGTGAGACACAAGTTCATATTTTCTAACTCTGATTGCTGGGGATCTTAGGACTTTGCAAAGTATGTTCTCTGGAGTAACAACGGCAGTGTGGGTTTGCAGCTTGGTAGCCAGGTAGAAAGGCAGCCTTGATCCCAGACTTACTGTATCAGAATCTGCTTTGCAACCAGATCCACAGGTAATTACATGGCCCATTAGAGTTTTAGAAGTAATGGGTATACATGAATAGATCAGTAAACAGCCATGCTGGATAAGTGCAGTTTGTAATCTGATGCAGAACTTCACTGAAGTTTATTTACATACATGGTTTTAATTCAAAGTGTAAAATGTTCTCACACGGCGTTTCTCAGGCTTGGCCTTTTGGCCTGTGTCTTTTGGTACCACATGGAAATCTTTCTCTCCTTTCAAGAACTCATGTGAAGAGATTGGGCCAAATTGTATAATTCAGGATAATCTTCGCATTTTAAAACCCATAATCTAAATTATATCAGAAAAAGTGCTCTTGCAATACTTTATACTATATTCCCATATTCTGAGAATTTGGGACTAGTTTTGGTCAGATATTGTTCTGCCATACTGCAGAATCAAAATTATTGAAGAAGTTTGACACTATAGCATATTTTAAAATTTGAATTTATTGCAGTCCATGCCTTCTTCCTGCCATTACATCACATCCTGGCTCCACCCCTTTGAAAAAAATTGCAACTTAATGGAACACACACAAGTTGGGCATCTCATAGGTGGACTTGTTCCAGTGTTTTCAGATCTCAACAATATAAAACTGATATGGGCACAGCTACCTATTTTGCTGGCATATCTAGAGAAGAGTGTGTGTTCCATTAAGTTGCAATTTTTTTCATAATCTAATGTAATAGCAATCGAAAATAAATATATGGGCGAATATCAAAGATAAGTCACTTTTAAATTACCCCTTACTGATTCTAATGAATAGCTAGATTTGAAATTTTTTTTAAATATGATGTAATAACAATAAGAAAAATATTAGAAAGCATAAACCAAATATCACTAGCACATGTTTAGTTTGTGTAAATCTGAATTTGTCAAAAAAAAGTGTAATATACTTACAAGCCATTAATAAAAGTATGGGGTCTGTAAGATGGCTGCTTTCAAAATCAATGTACAAAGATGGTGGGAGGGGACAGAAAGGGGCACTAGACAGAAGTGACATGTGTAATGGGCAGTACTAATTTCATCGGTTGAATGCAATCATTTTGTACTAAAATCATGTACTGATATCAATAAATTTTTAAAAACAAATTCAATCTGTAAAAGTTATTAGATGTTTAAATATAACTACAAAGAAATATTAAGAAAAAATATAGTTCATCCTTGATAGCTAAACCTCTGTATGAATCAGATTTCCAAAACATTATCTCTCAAGACTGACCATCACGAGCCTCAATCAGTAGGCTGTGCTATGAACACACAGGAGCAAACACAACAGTGAAAATTTCGTCTCTGAGTAGCTACAACACTTTCCTGTAGAAAATGCATAGTTCCTTATATATTCAAGAATGTTACAAATGGATAATGAGGCATTAGCACAATTTTTTTTTCTGTAACACCAAATATATTGCATTAGATGAAGTTTTTAAGCTCAAAAACTACACAAATCTATCAAGAGTAAACTCACCAAAGTCAGTACAAGAAATTCCAGTTCTTGAACAAAGCAACAACTTTCTATTTTAATTGTCATCTTCCCTAGAATCTCAAATGACTGAAAATATTCCTATTTAATTAGTTAGTGCGATCATGTGTTTTCCCTTGACTCATCAAATGTTTAGAAGCTTATGCTGAAGAATGTTATGAAAGATATAAGTAAATGGTCACAAAATTCATTCATAATATCATTTACATTGACTGACTGACTATTCCAGATTGTCTTGAAGCAATAACATTTTTAAACATTAAGAATATTCTTATCAGTTGTTTATATTTTTGACTCATGTTGTATGAACCTTGTGATTTTGCTCTATAAAACTTTCTCAGAGAAGTGGGCTTCTTGTCAATGCATTCAGGAATCCTCCTGTATTTCAGGAATTTTTCCTATTTCATATTCTTATTCCATATTTCTATTCCACAGTAAAATTTCTACGCTTAAAAAAAGAATAAGTGTTCTGCATGTTACCATATAAATTTAGAGATGCTTCAGGATGAAAGTAGCTCTGATTTTTCAATTTCTAAGTAAGATATAAAAACTAGTTCCAAGATAATTACTTTAATAGTAATAACTGCAGCCTGCAGGTAAAAATAACAACTTTTCTCAGATAATATCAGTTTTAAAGTTATGATAGTGGTTCTCCACATAATTACAGTGACAGGCATTGCATACACATTACAAGCCCTACTTCCTTGAGCTATGTTAATGGATCCAGTAAGAACAGGAAAGTTGAATCTTTAAATGTACTAATTATTTTTGTTCATGTAAGTTATATTATCTAATCTTTCAGTAACAATTTGCTATGGTTTAAAAATGCAATTGAGAAATTATTATAGCATTGAATTCAACTTAATTGTACTGTGGTAAGTGGTATAAAGTGTTTTCATAATTTTGACTATGGGCTTTATATGAAAGAGTGAGCAAAAGCTTTGTTTAAAATAAAAGTAATTTGTTGGAAAGATTTTCATTTCAGTAATATTTGGACTTTGAGAAAGAGGTCATGATGGAAACAGTGACCACTGAAGTGAACACTGGTGTTACCCACACCTAGTAGAGAATAAATAGACACAGGCAAGCACAGTTTTTTATGTAACTAGGGAAGCAAATTCCTTGAATGCTATGTAAGTGAATGGCATCAGAGAAGCTTTTATATTGATTTTATACTGAAATAAAATAAAATTGAATGCTCACATTCAAATCATTCTTCTCCTTATCTTGGAAAATCTTGTTAATCTACTAACATGAAAAAAAAAAAAACCAAACAGCTGTCATTCTAAAGTTCGTTTGATCTTATCTTACTCTGTGGGTGTAAAGTTTCAGTGAATTCTTCACAGATGAATTATGGAGCTCCAGCATACATGACTGTGTTTAGCTAACACATATCCTTTTCCATGTTTTTATAGAAATATATTTTTTGGTCTTTTTGAGACAGGGTCTCACTATGCATTTAGGCTGGCTTTGAGCTCACTTTGTAACGCAGGCTGGTGTCTACCTCACAAGGATCCTCCTGTCTCAGTCTCCCAAGTGCTGGGATTACAAGCATGCACCACCACACCTCGTTTGTATATTTATCACTAGCAGCGCAACACTAATTATACCAAACATACATATAGGGTGTTGCTTTATAAAGTGCATTAGGGACTTCTACTTTGTGTTCATTTAAATTTACTACTTTTGATACACTAAATACAAATTAAATTGATGCACTATTTTCTCCATCTACTAGCAATGTTACTTATATATTTAGAATTTTCTTGAAAGTATACCCAAAAGTGCCTTGGGTATACAGTGGTCCTTGGTTATACCTCAGTATAGAGGAACAGATTACAAAATTTGCAAACACAACATTTTTCCATATTGTAAATCATAAGTTCCCAAGAGATTACAAAGAAACAAAAAAGATGAACAAAATATATTTTTACTTTAAAGGATGTGGATATTTGCCTTATGAATTCAACAATTTCTTTGCTGTTATAATTTTGAATCCATTCCTCAGAGAATAATAATTTTTCAGTTTGACATGGTAATTCATAGCTATTGGCCCAACTACCCAGGAGGCTGATACAGGAGGCAGCTCAAAAGATCTCTCTTCCTTTACAAACCTGCCTAATAACTATGTTTTGTTTCAATTTAGTATCTTCATCACAACATATTATCACCTCAATGATGTTGATTATTACAATGATAAAAGAAGGGAAAGAGGAGGCTTATTATGACAAGGACACTAAGAATGACAACGACTAATATTATGTTGACTGCCTGTTATATTATACTTAGGTAGATAACAAATATTTTTACATATGTTTGCATAAAGTCCTTAATGAAAATCTTGGAAAAATAACACTAGCATTGTTCTCATTTGAAATTTTAGAAAACAGGTTAGAGATGCTTATTAAATTAAATTCTTGACTAGTTCTATTTTTGAGGTAAATTAACTTGCATATATGTCAGATTAGATGGATTCTCAAGTAGACAATTTTTTGAGTATGTGCATTAGGCTCAGTGTTGCATTAAAATCTTTATCAGTTTTATCTCAAATGATTTTCAAAAGCCTCACAAAGTTTATATTATTTTTTTGAACTTAGTAGTTAATGAAACAGACTCAGAGACATTCACTTATTTTAGAGAAGCACCAGGCACCCTATCCAGCTCTGACTTAAAAATCCAAGCTCGATTTATGACTGTAGAGCTTACAAACAGTGCCCACAGCCTCAAGGTATAGAAGTATCTAATGGGGTTTAATACGTCGAAGCATTGACCAAGTTTATCATACAAAAAAGTCTTGGACAGTTAAATTAGGACTTTCTAAATCAGTAACTGTTATTTTTTTATTTGAAAGAATTATATACAAATATTGCAAAAGAAAACAACATTGAAATATAATTTGAGAATCCTTGAAAGCACATTTAGTGCTATTTCGACACAATAGTTGTAATGAGTAATTTTAGAAGTAGTGGCGAATATTTAAAAATACTGTTTAGTCGTTTTATTACAGCACCGTGTTTGCTGACGAAAGTCCATTTAACTCTCTAATTGATTAGAAAGGTCTTTATTATTCTTCAGAGTAAAATGTAAAAATTGTCAAGATTAATTATCCTGACAAGCATAATTCTTCTCAGAAACAGGTTAGTGGCCATGAAAAAGTGCTGCTGAGAGCACCAGCTCTTGGGAGTCCACCTAATGGACAGCTCCACCTGCCACTTAGGAGAGTCCAGCACTGTGCTGGCTGGGGCTATGTTTCTTCCTGTCAGTTACTAGGCATGGTGGAGATACCAGCACTCCTCCAGTAAGAGCTTCGGGGTTAAGAACTCTCCCTCAGCCTGCCTGAGACTTTCTCAGAACTGCTCACCATCTGCCTCTGTCAATGCAAGTGACCTCCCTCTACCTTTCTTCCTAGTTGTGGGACCTGCCTTGCAGTCTGTGGAATTGTTGCCTGCTTCCACTCCCATCACCTTTATTCTTCATCTGCTTCATTTATTTTCTATCCCAACTTAGTATCTGCAGTGGAGAATGAGTAAACTAATATCCCATATTAAAAATAAAAATCCTACATGAAAGAGGGATTCGAATCAAAAGTGAACTGGTTTTAGTTTATTTTGAACATCACTTCTAGAACCATGAATCGAATTTAATTGATTGAATGAACTTGAATAAAGTATCTGTTAAACTGTTATGAATAAGATTTTTGCTGTGTTCAGAAGTCAGGTATCCCCCAGAGGTCTCACGCGGTTAAAGACAGTTGGATCAGAGAAGCACTATACTGTCAGTGGATTTCTGCATTGAGGATACTAGCTGACTTAGTTAGTGTGGGGCCTGGTTAGAGGCAGGTCACAGAGAACATGACCTAGAACGCCCTAACTGGCTGGGTCCTCTCCTCTCTCTCTGCTTCGTGGCTGCCATGACAGCAGGTTCCTCAGCAGCAGGTCTTTCCTCCAAACCTTTTCTAGATTTAAACCTGCCAATCATGAATTGAAATTTCTAAAATTGTGAGTCAAAATGAATTTTTTTCCCTTTAAGCTGTGAGTGTTAGGTATTTTGTTCTGACAAAGAAAAGATAATTAAAATAGACTATTTAACCTTACGAAAAGTATAGGATTCTTGCAGGTAACAGTTTTCTTATGTTAAGTTTTGTTTTTGTTTTTGTTTTGTACAGCTGAGAGACAAAGAGGTAGGAAAAGATTTTTAAAAGCCTTTACTGTGGGCACAGCAAGGTTGCTGGAGATCGCAAAGACCCTAGGAAAGGGGGAGCGGGAGAATGACCTTCATAGAGTTAGGCTGGGGGTGAAGGCTTGGGTGGTTGTGGAGTCTTAGGATTGGAGAGGGTTCAGTACACACACAAAAAGGGAGTTGGAAGTTTATTTCTGGAACTAGAAGGAAAACATAGAAGTTATTTTTGGGGAAATAAATTGTTTCTCTGGGTCTGGTACCAAGTTGGGCTAAAGATAGCTAAGCCCCAGGGTGGCAAAACCTATCATTCACATCTTTTTGTTTCCTGGGTGAACAAGGGTAGTGGTCAGTTTCGACTGTGTCCTGGAGGGAAGGGGTATCATGATGGGAGCTGTTGTAGTTATTGGGATGACAGGTTAAGCCCATGTAGAAGCCGGTGTCAGGAGTCTGTATTTGGACAAGTAGTTCTTTGATGATGAAGGTCCATATCCTGGAATGAAAAAATCTTGTTTAAAAAAAAGTTTAAAAAGGCAGGAAACTATAAGTAATAATATGATGAATAGTATTAGAGGTCCCTTCAAGGGGAGGAGATAGGGGACCTAGTCCCTGAGAGAAGACCAGATGGAAAAAATATTGTCAGTGATATTAATGTTGCTGGAGAGAGCTTCAAATGTTTGATTAGGGTACAAAGAAATGGTGATTTGTGGGGTGGTGAGTCTAGGCATGTGCGGGAAGGAGACAACACCAACAAGAGTTCTTAGGAGTTGGAAACCAATGGATGTTGAGGGAAATGTGAGGAATCTCTCTCTCTCTTTTTTTTTTTCTGAGGAGGGACGTACCGCTGTAAAAGGCATGCACCCATATTTTGTTTAAGGAATATTGGTGGAAGGAGATGTTTTGGATGATTATGTCTCAAGTGATATCTTTTGTTAGTTGTTTGTTGGAGAAAGACCTTGAGATACAAGGGTTTGTCTATTCTTATGGGAGTGTCCTCATGATAAAGGCCTATTGTCTTGCATCCCCTGGCAGAGGAGTAAGAATAGGGTGAGAGTATTGGCATTGTTTTGGGTTGGTGGATGAGTTCCAAATTGTCCATGTTGCCAACAGGTGGTCATTTGTCCAGCTGCCACAGTTGTGTTCCATGTTTACATGAAGGGGTAAAGTTGACAGAATGAGAAATGAAGAGTGAAGGATATATTGATGGCCTGTAGTTAATCACTGCAAATATTTTTTTTTTCAGTTTTGGAGACTGTGAAGGTGAAGGCAGGGCTATTGTGGCAGCTTGAAGAGAGGGTAGGGAGAGGTTTGGTTTGAGTTGGAGTTATTTGTTGTGTGTTGTACTGTTGAAGAATTTTGGCTTGAACTTGGGACTTTAGATTGGGATGTATGTGGGAGACAGGAATAGAGAGGTTGAAAATTGAGTGAAAGCTATGTGTCTTAGAAAGAGAATGAACAGAAATAGTGGTAGAGGGAGTGAGGTTGAGGGCTTTACTTTGGGCAATGTAAAGTGCTCAAGCCTTAAACTATAATGAGAAATAGGAGAATAATGATGGTATTGATGGGAGAGACTGTCTAAAGTATAACAGTGAAGGTGAGAAACAGCAGTAAAAGATGAAAAAGTAAAAGGAATAACAGAACAATGGGCTAAGAATGGGTGAGGTGGAGGCAGGTAGGTCTTATGATAAAATGTGTGTAATTTTTTTAATCTGTAGCTGGAGTGTATCCACAAAGAGGGTGGTTTGGTAAAGAAGGAGGAGGCAAATGTCTAGGAGGAGAAGTTTTGGCACAAAGATGGCAGTTACATGTGACCTGATGAATACTGATTTTTTAGGGAAGACTGTGAGTAGTGACTGGAGTAAGTGGATTGTATAGAGCCTGAGTGCCTACATGAAAGTAGTTGTGTAGACTGGTGTTAATATCTAAGGCTTGTTATTCTTGGAGGAGGAGTTTTGGCTCCTGGAAAATTTATGTCTCAGTATCTTGACTCTAGGTAGCTTTATGAATTAACTCTAGTTGTATCAGTGCATGTTAAGGTAAAGGTAAGGTATAGGATAAGGGGGAGGAGAAGAGAGAGACATAGTTGTTTTGCAGCTAATTTGGCCTGTGTATCTGCAAAGGTATTATTACCCTGAGAGATAGAGTCTGATGCTACTTTGTGTCTTGTATAGTGAATGACTTAGTGAATGACTCCTTCCTGTTTTGGAAGTTGTGCTACCTCTAGAAGTTTGAGAATGAGAGATACATTAGTAATGGGAATCTTTGAATACTAATTTGACCCCTTTTTGTCAAATGGCAGTATGAGAGTAAAGGATGTTAAATGTATATTTTGAGTAGTGAAAATATTCTGGGTGGCCCTGGGCTTGTCTATTATCTGAGAGCCATTAACTATAGCATATCTTGTTTTCTTTTTTCTCTCTTCTTTCTTTCTTTCTTTCTTTCTTTCTTTCTTTCTTTCTTTCTTTCTTTCAGTGTCTTTATTGATTGAGCTGCTGTCTATAAACCATGTATCAGAAACTGTAGGGAGAAGAGTGCTGTTAATGTGAAGGAGGGGAGTGGGAGTCATCTGTAGGACATCAGTACAATTGTGGAGAGGATCTCATCAGCGGTGGGAAGAAAGGTGGCTGGGTTGAGGGAGCTGCTGGTGGAGATGGAGACTGGAGGATATCGTATGAGTATAAAGTGAACTTTTTGTAGGTGAGAAGGAGTATTTTGTGTGAAATAAGGTCATTAAGGTTATAGGGTGAGTTAACTGTGATTAACTGTATTAAAGTGAATTTTTGGTCTCTCGTGTTAGTGTGGCTGCTGAGGGAAGTGTTGGAAGGCAGAGAGGTCAGCTATGTACTGTGCTGCTAATTGCTTTAAGAGGTTGGCTACTGTCTGGGGAGAAGTTCCCTTTTGGTGTCTTCAAACTTTTACAGCACTATGATCCTGAGAGGTGGTATATAAAACAAAAGATTGGGTTGGATTAGGAAGAGTGAAAGCTGTGGTCTTTAAAACAGCCTCTTTTAGTGTAGAAAATACAGTGTATAGGAGTAGCAGAGTTGAGAGGCTTTGATAGAGAATCTTTGGATGTCTTGTAGAGAGGTTAGGCTAATGTAGCAAAGTTAGGAATCCAGAGCTTTATTAAAACTAAAAAAGCTAAAACTTGTCATTTTGTTATTGGAACCTGGAGATTATGGAGAAGGGCTCTGTGTCTGAGGTTATAGAGCAAGTGGGGTGAGGATGAGACCCAGATATTTAACCTTTGGTGAAACTGTTTGGGCTTTAGTAGGGGACACTCTGTATCTGTGACTTGAGAGAAAGTTGAGAAGGGTAGCTGTATGCTTTGTGGCTAGAACATAGGATGGAGAAGAGAGGAGAAAGGGAGAAGACTTAGGTTTAAGGTTGAGAGCCATGAGATCAGCAGCAAGGGCTTGGCTGAAGAAGTGTGGCCTATCCCTAAAACCATGAGGCAGAGCTGTTTACGTGAGCTGTGTAGATTGGAGGATGTCCTGATCTGTCTATGTAAAGGTGAAGAAGTCTTGGAAATTGGGGTGTAATGAAGAGTGGAAAATGTATTTTTAAGTTCTAATACAGAAAAATGAGATATACATGGAGGAATATGAGACAGTGTAGTATATGGGTTTGGCACCACCAGGTGAATTGCCATTACCTCATTGTTAATTGCTCTGAAATCTTGGGCTAGGCAGTTGGAACCCATTGGATTTGAGTACAGGGAAAATGGGGTATTGTAATATGAGTGGGTGACCTTGAGAAACCTACTGGTAAACAAGTAGAAGATTATAGGTTTCAGCCACCTTGATGTTTAGGTGTGATTGGGTATTGGGGAACACAAGGGAAAACTGAGGGACATTTGAGGTGAATTAGCACTCGAATAGTGTGGGTGGCAAAGGTAAGATTGGAGTTGTCCTGGACTGTAGGTCAACAAGGGGGGAAGGAACAGGAAGGGCTGAGGTAGCAGTGAATGACAGTTAAGTTTGGAGTATAAGAGCCTTGGGGAGAGAGAAAATATAAGAGAAATTGAGTTTAAGAGAAGGTCCCTACCAAAGAGGGGGCACAGGACAGGCTGGAATAAGAAGAAAGTTGGATGTGAAGAAAAGGATTTGGAATCTACAAGGAATAGATCCTGTTTGAAGATGTCAGGTAAGTTGGTCATCAACTCCCACTCTGAAGACTATAGACTGAGAACATCAGCCTGAAAACTCAGCTAAAACACTGTAGATGGGCCCCATGTTGACAAGAAAAAAGGTTTTGTGTGAGATGTCTAGAAGTACTTAGGACTCTAAGAGTGATACTTTGGTAGGGGCCATGGACTCAGAGCCCTGAAAATTCTCTTCAGTGGCAATATGGAGCAGATCAGCCAGCGATGAGTCTAGATGCAGCAGTGACATTGAATCCTATGAGGGCAGGGAAGTTGATGACTTACCTGGTCTCTGGCAGATACGGTAGTTGCACTTCCAGTGACCCTCTTGATTGCAGATGGGACATGATCCCAATCATGCCCACGGGTTAGGGCAAGCTGGGCCCAGTGTCCTACTTTGTCACACTTGAACTATGGGGTGGGGAACCTCTGGTTTTAGATTTCCCTTTGGCCTATATTTTATTTTGAGCCTGTAATGCCATAGCCAGAAATTGGCCTTGAAGTTTAGCCTGAAATGCAACCTTTTTAAGGTTGTCTTGTTGTTCCTTTCTATTGTTGAAGACATGGAAAGCCATATTTAAGAGGTCCCCCTGGGGGGAATTGAGGACCAGCATCTGATTTTTTTAATTCAGTCTGAATGTCTAGTGCTGCTT
The DNA here is from genome assembly GCA_004027455.1 of Hydrochoerus hydrochaeris. Lineage (NCBI taxonomy): Eukaryota > Metazoa > Chordata > Mammalia > Rodentia > Hydrochaeridae > Hydrochoerus > Hydrochoerus hydrochaeris. Next base: position 178,655 of record PVLA01003485.1, read on the forward strand.
GGAAAATAAAATGGGAGTTTAACCTTTTCTTGAGTGTACAGAGTGGGAGTGAAAATAACATGATTTTGTAGGATTGAATAATGAATTTAAGTTCTTTGATATAATTGTATGGATCAGCAGTGAAGGATGTTTAATGTTGGGAGATATGGGAGAGACTGGGGAAGGGACAAGGGACATGAATGTGGATTAAGGCTTTGGAACCTGTCACCTAGCAGTGGGGAGGAGAGGTCTGGGTGAGCACAAAGTGATAATGAGGACAAGATGGCAGTGACTGTGAGGGGCCTCAAGATGGCGGCAAGAGGGCAGAGTGAGATCTGGGGTGGTGTGGTGGTGGAGAAAATGGAGTGGAAGAGGAGCAGGCAGGGAGGGAGAGGTGAGGTGAGAAAGGGAAGACGATGACAGAGGAGCAGTGGAGTAGGTGGGAAGTGGAGGAGACCAAGAGGAGCTTTGTGGGTATGGTGGGGAGGTGAGGGCAGAAGGGATGTTGCCTCAAAGGTCAGTAGGATTGTTAGGTAAAGGTTTTGGCAGTGTGGAGCAGGACAGAAGTATTTGAGCTGCCCCACATTCCTGAATGAAGGAGGGGCATGCTCTCAAAGCAAAAAAATCTTGTAGACAAACTACCTCCATCCATTTTCCAATTTATATTGAGTTTAAGCCCTCTGGCACTAAAAGAGTAATTGTTTGGGTTTGAAAGTTGGTCTCCAAGAGACCAAGAATCCCCAACTGGGATGACTTATCAGGAATCCAGGAAGGTCTTTTTTGGGGTGGGATGGAATGTGTTCCATGAGGATCGAATTAGAGGGGAGCTGAAGGCCAGAAACATCATGTTACAATTCCCAGGAGGATTGTTACTCTTCTCAGGAAAGTGAGTGAGAGTCATATCTCCAACACCCATATATCCAGCAGTCATCCCTTGGGGGAAAGGGATTATTCCAAGTGGATCAGGACCTGGTCCTGAAGGACATTGTGGTGGGAGGGTCCTGCCATAGGCCCACAGTTTCTGAGACAAGAACCCCAAGTGTTTACCCACCTGTGAGACCCTGTGAGAATTGAGGTGGGCTGGTGGCAGATGGAGGTAATAATGGAAATGATAGAGATAAGTAAAAAATGGAGAGGGGGCTCGTTGGTGGGGAGAGCTCAAACCAGGGGAGGCCCCCCAGATGTTGCACACCCAAACTGACACAAGTCACAGCATCAAAATGTTAGGTATGTTGGCACAGTTGAGAGAAAAAATAGAGAAAGAGATTTTTACTTGAAGAGAAAAAAAAAGCAAAACAGAAAAAAAGGTAGAAACAATACAGAAATTCAGAGAAAAAAATAAACAGTAAGAAATCACTAGTTGATAAATCACATATTGTCTTCTTAGGCATAGTCGTTCAAGTTACAAAATTAAAGCATACAAAGTGGACATTCAAACAGTGAAGCTGCAAACAGTTCTGTTCAACGATCTAACAAAACCTTATATGGTTACCAGTCCTACATACTTGTACTTACATCCTTTAGAGCACTTTCTTTTCCTTCTTTTGCTTTTTAAGCCCATTATCTGTTTAGTTATATCCTGTTTCAGATTGCTCAGTAACTTACTGATCTGTTTTGTTGCTGTTATTTACTTTTTAATCACCTTATATCATTCTGTTGCTTTGTTTTTGAGTTTCTCCTTATCCATGCCCCATGGATCAGCTTTGGTGGAGTTGGGAATTTTTTGGAGGTATTTTGTTACTTTGTTAGCTATTTTTTTGAAGGTAGCAAAATACAGCAGAACAAGACAAATCAGAGCCATGCGAGACAGTGCAGTGAAATTGGCACAGAACCTCACAGCAGGTCACCAGGACAACATCAATAGGCACAGTAATACATCCCATTCTGTTTACATTAGCTATTCTTTCAATCAGGTAGAGCAAAATGGAAGGAACTACTGAACTTTTAAAAACAGAATATTAAATAGAGCAGAACTGAACAAAACAGTGATAAAAATATTTGCCTTCAAAGAGATGGTAGAAGGAAATCCCCCTTACTTGCCACATTGCATATGTTCATCTTCCCAAAAGATACTCAGACCTCTGGCTCCCACTTGCTAATGGCCGGGGTGGTGGGAGATGAATCTATGTTTGCCAAGGCAGCAAGCTGGCTGCCTGTTCTCCCTGTTCCCCAAGTTCCAACATGGTGCAGAGCTCAGGAAACGCTGATAATTCTCACCCTGGAGTGGCGGCAGCTTGTGAGGCCCCCAGTCGCTTACCAGGGAGGCGTGCTGGCTGCCTGTTCTCCCAGAACCCCAAGTTCCCACATGGTACGGAGCTTAGGAAATGCTGATCAAGATTTTTTAAAAAGCCTTTACTACAGGTGCAAGGAGGGCTGCTGGAGATTGCAAAGACCCTTATAAAGGAGGATGTGGAGTTGGGTTGGGGTGGATGGAGTGCTTGGGAGGTTGTAGAGTCTTGAGATTGGGAAGGGCTCAGCATACGCTCAAAAAGAGAGCAGGAGATTTATTTCTAGAACTAGAGGAAGAACATGGAAGTTAGTTGTGGAGAGATAAATTTTTTCTTGGGGCCTGGTGCCAAGTTGGGCAGGTGTCATATTAGAGTAACTAAGCCCGGAGGCTGGCAGAATCTATCACTTTAAGGCAAAAAAAATGTTCAAATTTTCAAACTTCTTAGTTTAGAGTTGCTCTTTGTAAAGTCAGCAGAGAGGTTAGAGAGAGAAAAATACTGAATGATGCCCTTCACATGATTTATTATTCTGTTCACTGGAAAGAGATATGCATGCATAGAACTCATTGTATCTACATATAAATTTCATCAATTAAATACAACTAATGGAAAAGAGTGTAAAATGTACTTTGGCTCAGGAGTGAGAGTGAAAGATTATTTTTCTAATATGTTTTAATATGAAGAAGGCATTAGCCTTCTGCTATTACAAATACAATTTGGAGAATTTTCATAGCCAAACTCATTTGTTTTTAAAATTTTCATTCAGGAGTCATGGAACTTATGGTTGTGGAAGAATTCCACTGGGATTTAAAGACATGCTTATGATTTTAAATATATGAACTGCAGCATAAAGAAAGGACAGTTAATGCACTGAGAAGCATTGGCTAAGGTCCCCTTAGGAATTAATGCTTACAATAAGCAAGGAAAGATGAGAACAGTTAGTCAAGGAAATAGCTATTTTTATGCATTTTAAATAGTCATTATGACTGAATTTATGAGTCTAGATGAAAAAATTGATCATTTGAACACAACAACTTTCACACTAATCAAATTAATTGATTAGTGTTTCCATTTCTTGAAGTTTTTAGAAAAACGTATTTAAAAAAAATGTCACTTCGTGGAATTTTGTTCAGACTTATTATGAACTCTACCAGCTTATGATGTTTTTACATTGAGGTTTGTTTTACCAGATATGAACATTGTCATTTCTGATCTATTTAACATTTTTCATGTATTTTACATTCTTTACAAAGTTATGCTTAAAATGACTTTCTTCAAAAATACATATATAAAATTTGGTCATATATTATAATCTGCTTGATTGCTTTTAATATCACAGTTTTAAGTTTATTTTGCATTTTGACTTTGCTTTCTCTTTTTTTTTCTTTTTTTCTTTTTGTTGGTATAGATGTCTGTGTAAAATTTTATAATTCTAATATCTCAGTAATGTCAGTGTTGGCATTTTTTATTTTTTTTACATTAAGCTTGCGATCTCCCCATGTCTTTTTTTTTAATTCAGGATCAAACTCACAACCTTGTATTCACCAGGCAGGTGCTTATTCTGCTGACCTAAGACCCTGGAGCCTTGCCATGTCTTGATATGAGTGATTTTATTATAATCGATTATTAATTTGCAGTGCTGAGTATAAAACCCATGAGTTTGCTCATTCTTTTTAAGTTGTCTACCATTTAGCTGCATCCCTAGCATAATGGAAATGTTATTATTGTTCTAAAATTCTTACCTTACTGGAGCAATTTGTTTACATTGGAGAGAGAAAACAGTAAAAATACAACAATTCCGCTGCAGATATGAGTGAACTCTGTGGCTCCAACTATACTCTGCTCTAGATTACCTTTTCTATATTTGGGTTATAAATAGGCTTGGAAGATTTACAAAGTGCTCTACTTTTGGAGCAAAACTCATTGCTAATTATCAAAATCGTGATGCCTGTGAGTTCTAGGGCTGTACAACTGGATTCAAAGCATTATTACAAATTCAGTTCCTTTTGTTGTGGTTGCTCATCACTTCCTGGCTTTCCTCCTCACTGCATTTCTTCCTTCTATTTTTTGTTGTTTTTGGTAATGTTGTTGGAAAGAATTTTTAACCTGAACATTGTAAGGTTGAATATGTTGCCTGGGGATTTAGCTCAGCAGCTCTAGTGCTTGCCTGGTAAGTGCAAGATCATGAGTTCGATACTCGGTACAAAAAAAAAAAAAAGAATGAAAGAAAGAAAGAAAATAAATGAATATGTTGGAAATAACAGTCACAGATGCATGGGCAACACAGTCAGCCATCATATTGCTAACTTTTTTGTTTCTACCAGCTTACATAAGTAACTTTATACTTGGGTTCACTTTTGTCTGTATTTCTACCCCTGCCAGCAACATTTCTGTCTCCTAATTTCATTGATTGCCACAGATGTTTTCACCCACTGTGGATGTCAGCATACTCTGTATTACCAGTACTCTCCCTGCAGGGATCAAACCCCTCAACGGCTACAACTGCTTATCTGGAATTCCAACAAGTCCCTTGTGTCTATCTCAGATTATATATCTGTTTCTTTTGATGATATATTTATTTTGCACTTCATTTTAACCATACCTTTTTAATTGTTAAACAAAATGCTTCTGATGCCCAATGTTGGCATAGAAGGAGAATTTGCCACCAATGTCACTTTTGAGTGGAAGTTGGTTTTACTGCTTTAATCAGTAGTAAGAGACAATTTTTTGGTTTTTAAGGAAAAATTCAAAATCATCATTTCATTAGACTTGCTGATATAATGATTGCAAATTTAGACATGGAATTGTACCCATATAAATATGCTAACTAATTTTGTTTAGTAACTTGCTATTGAAAGCATTATGCAATGAAATACTTTCAAATGTTAAATGCAATCCTTGGGACATTTGCACATAAACTTGATTTTAATTTGTGTATTTCTTTTTAAAACAAACTATTTGATTCATAATTGTATATTCAAATACTAATACAGAAGGTGTTATTTTTCCCATGACCAGCAGCGTGATAAATATTGAATTTTTTTTAAAAAAGCAAACCCACACTGAAGAATTCCTATTCTCAATACAATTATGAATTATTTATCTTAAAATGTAGATTTCCAAATGATTATATGATAACCCAATCAGCATAATAAAGAATTATCATAAACTACTAAGGATATCAGTGAGCCCAACTTTCCCTTCACAAAGGTCTCTCCTGTGGCTATAAGACCCATGAAGTAAGGCTAAGCATATTTCTGCTTCTGGACAATGTAAAAGCAAAGCACAGATAGAGCCGTGCAATTTCTGTACCACTTTGCTAAACAAGAATAATACACTACAGCAATATACCTTTGAACCTTTGATCTCTAAATCCCTCACTATTTTCTTTTTCTCTTAGACTCATCAAATGTTCTTCATGTCTCCACTTTACTGCCATGAAAATTATGTGGAATCACTGAAAGAAGTTTCAGTGAGCAAATTTACTTGAAAACTTCTCCAAGGATTTGCTTTGTATAATACTATATGGGAATATTTAATATGTATAGCATGAATGTAAATGAGGTGTTATGTCTATTGAAACTTGCATGCAAAAGTCTATAGCATGTTCCGATGCTCACTGTACTTGATACAGGTTTATTATAAATGCACAGAATCAGGAAAAATATGCCACATATAACTTCTTAAGCTTTAAGCTTGGTCTTGTTAGTGGCTGTTTATAAAAGATCTCATGATAATATGATCCAGAGATAATGAATGATAATTGAACAGATTATTTGAACTTCGCATAAGCATAGGTACATCCTAAAGAAATTCTATATCATGTCAGATACCTTTCTGCACCTGCCAACATTATACCTGAAATGGTCCTCCATTTATGCATGATTTTCTCAGTCAAGCAAATTTAAGGTCATTTAGAGGGAAAAAGCAAAACACAACTAAGGTTCAGATGATACTGGCATCACATTTGCCTAGAATTATTTGATTACATATTCCTGTAGATTCTGACACAGTTTATCTACATGTACAGCAGTATACTTTGACAGGTAAAATTTTAAAACCATGTAAAGTGCAAGTATACTACATATATGCTGCACACATATATGTAAATTTTGCTAGTATAGTACTTTAAGAATTTGAAACTCTCAAGATGTTGTCTTATTTCCCTGTAAGCAAAATTATATCAAATCCAAATTATGTAAAATAACATTAATATAGTCTATGAACAGTTTTATAATTTTTTGGCCTATTTTAATTGAACCTGTTTTTAGTCAGTGTCTAATAAAAGTAAATTCTACAATAGCTTGTTTCTATAGTAACTAATAAATGTTGCATATTTATTCATGGGCACTAATGATATCTTTGATATTGTTTTTGTGTGTTTTCAGATAATTTAGAAACCTAAATTTAGTAGATAATTGGGAAAAGTCTAGAAATAAAACAAACATAAAAGCAAAGATATAAATGAAAAGCATATGCATAATTATTAAACATGTGGCATATTCATAATTAGTAAGTTGAGTGAAGTGAATAGATTTTTTTCCAATTCATCTATTTGTGTTTTTTAGACAGGGTCTTGGTGTGTAGTTGAAACTGGGCTTGAACTCATATGTAGCTCAGCTGAGCTTCAGCTCACTCAGCCTCCTGATTGCTGGGATTTTAGGTGTGTGCCTTGTCCAGTTTGACAACCAGATAAAATGCAGTCAAAATGGCTAAGTAAAGATTTAGCCTTCAAGAGACAAAAAATATTTAATGTTTTTTCCATGCAGGGTGTGATGTAAAGTAGTCTGTCATGAAATTAGAGCCACTAACTAGTAGGATAGAAAGAGCTCAGTAAATTTTATAAAGAATGGTTTTTACTATATTGTACATATATATATATATATATATATATTTATATATATGTATCAATGTACATATATTGGAGGATAATTCTGAACATTTCTGTAATAAGCATGATATAATTATGAATAGTCAGACAATCCATTTTTGAAGCCAAATATCAATTAATCTCTAAATATCTTTAAATAGAGTGTTACACACCATGAAAAAACAACTAATAATAGCTAATTTTATGATAAATTGGCTAGGAACAACTGAACAATCATTTGATCAAACATCTTTCTGGATGATTCTAAGAAGGTATATTCTAGGTGAGATGGACTTCAGTGGATTTTGGGTAAAATAAAATGCCCTCCCTATTGTATGTGGAGGGTTTCATTCAAATAGATGAAGAGGAAAAAATAAGAACAGAGAGTGACTTTCTCTGAGAAATCAGGAATTCTACCTATTCACTGTATTTCAACAATCCATAGCTCTTCTCCCACCTGAAAATCTTCCCTACCCATTTTGTACTTCTCAAATGGTCACATTACATGAGAAAGTTCTGTCAACTTTCTCATTTTCTTTTGCCCCACTTTATTATCTCTTATCTATCAATCTTTCTATATCTTTCTGTCTATACATGTGCATGCACACATGCAAATACCAGTGCTCCTGGTTCTCTGGAGAATCCTGATGAATATACGTGTAATTAAAGGGAATTACTGTTGTCCCGAACATAGATTTCAGTAGAGGTTTGTTGTATCAATTACTTAAATATGTGGAGTGTTTTGGGTACTAGATAGTGGTCATGGGCTGGAATGGTTTGGAGGTGCATGTCTGAATAAGCCTACATGGGCTTGTCAAGGCTGATGTGTTCTAAAGATTGTAGAATTTGTAAGAGACGGTTTTGGATATTATTTTTCAAGGGAATATAATGTTACTTGATCTTTTGATTTAATCTTTAGTTTTATTAGGACATGTTATTTAACAGAACATTTCTAAGCACAGTGTTGAAGACACACACTTATAAATCCATGCTACTTGTAATGATGTTAAAAGAGAATGATAAAAATTAAAGAAAGAATCACTAAACAAACAAACAAAAAACCAAAACTTTAAGATTTAGAAAATTCTCAAACTTCCTTAACCATAGAGAAAGAAAAATGCTGGAGAAAAAAACAAACCAGGCTCCTGATTTTAGTTGATGAAGAGATTACTGGTATGACCTCTAGATGCAATCTGCCTTTTCAGTGCAAGTCAGGAATCAAGATAAGATTTTACAAGTGGAAGTACTTCCAGCGTGTACAGATACAGTGCATGGAAAAGGTGAAGGGAAGCTGTTAAGCTCCTGAGATTCTACAAGATGAGACAATAAAACTATCTGGATGTGAAATTATTTTACCTTTCAAGAAAAGATAAGAATCATCCTAAAAGTGATTGAAAGACTGATAGAAGTTGCCTCTTTCACCTCTGAAACATAGAGCACAAATGCAAAGGCCCAGGCTTTCTTTTCCTTGGTTTTAGAATCTGAGGCATCACCCATTTCAGCTTGCCAGGCTACTGCCCCATCGGATGGGTGACAATGCGGCCACCTCAGTAAGCTCACAAGCTGAATGTTGGGGCATAGAAGGACATGTAGTTATTCTTGAGTTTTAAATGTGATGAAAATTTTGGAAGGCTTCTTAGGGAATCACGATCTCTTTTAACTTTTCTATTTGTCCTTTTTGGAATAGGAACATTGACCCTATAACTTTTGGAAGTAGGTAATTTTTCTGAATGAATAGACTCACAGCTGGAGAGGTTTTCAGCTTTGCAGTGAATCATATTTCATATCTCCACTACACTAGTGATGCTTAGATCGGATTTGGGAATTTAAATTGATGCCAGCATTTTTTATGCTTTTCAGACCATTGGGATACAAATCAATGTATTTTGATTTTGAGGAGGCCATGAATTCTGGGGATCCAAAGGCCAAAAATTGTGGGTCAAAGATTGTGCAATATTAGTTTATAAATGGAAATTATTAACTCTTAGTATTTCACAGTGTAACTGTTTTGAAAATAAGACCTTTGAAAACATAATTATTACTATAATGAGGCTTTTATAATGATGAACCCACCAAATGATTATAATCCTTATAATATTGAATAGGTAGATATAAAAATGTTTGCACACAAAGGAAAATCCATGTGAGAACACTGAGTGAAAGGTTATCTGCAAGTAAAGAATAAAAGCTTTGGCTGAAACCACCCTCACAATGCATTCACCACCAACTACTCGCACTCAACTGTTACCAAATAGATTTCTCCTGGTCAAGGTGCAGAGTCTACTATTTCTTTGTCTTAACAAACCAGGACAGCAAATCACAAAATTATCAGAGTGGTCACCACAAGTGAAAACCCAGGTGGTTGTGTATGTGTGTGTGTGTGTGTGTGTGCATGTGTGTGTCTGTGTGTGTGTTTCTTTGTTTATGGACTTACTGCAAATAATCAATGGGAAAAAGAGATTTCAGTTTAAATATAGACTTAATTACATTAAGTTTCTTCTTTAGATTTAAATTAGGTATCTCTAAGAATTAAAAAAATACAAGGAAGTATTAATTTACATGATTTAAAAAGTAAATAGATATCAACTTGAGTAGTCACATTTATTATTGGTGATTATAAAGTCATTATAGGACAATTGGCACATCTACAACATGCTTCTAATATTTATGATGAACATGACTGCAGAAATTTTTTATCTCCAATGAGATATCACTTCATAAGCTTTGAAAGAAACTGAAGGAGGATGCATTAACTCCTACCTTACACAGAAAATAATTTCTGTGATTCTTAATATAACTTTTCCTTAGAGGAAATAAATCCTCTTCCCTCAACCTATAAATCAGATAACTAGCAAAACTGTATATATAATTATTCTAGATAATGCTCAATAAGAATTATTTTCCTGTGTCATTTGCCATAGGGAAATTACATATTATCATTAAACTTTAAATTACTTTGACAGCTAATGAGAAGAGTATAGAAATGAAAAATGATACCAAGTTGGATATTTCCAAAAAGACCAGATCCCTCTAGTAAGAAGAAAAATAAAAGCAAAAAACTTGCACATATTTTCTTTGAAACACAATGTTCAAAGCAGTTAAATAATTTTGCCAACTCATACTTTATCATATTTTAAAATTTATTTCTTCTTCCTTGTAATGTTATTTGGGAATTTAAATTCCAAAAGTGCCTCGTCTATGCTCTTGTCACTTCATGTCCTTACTGGTTCCATATTCTTGAAAATGTCATTTCCTAGCAATATAATTTAGGCATATCTTAATATTTTCTTGTCAAATATAGCATGAAAAATTATGCATAATAATTTGAAGTGTGTTTAATCTTTGCTCAGTTAAATGATATGACCATTAACTCACACAGAAAGAGAGAACACGGCAGAGGAAGTTAAAGGTGTAAGGTGAACTTAACGCTTTTCAAATAAGACAGATACTTGAAAGAAGAGTGGTGTTGCACTGATGAACTTTCAGTAGCTAAATACTTTGAGACTTAAGAATTGGTGGTAATGAATTTCAATTAATGATTGCTCTACAAGCATGAAACTACTTTCAAAAACTATTTGTTATATACCAAGCATACATACAAAAGTGTGTGTGTGTGTGTGTGTGTGTGTGTGTGTTTTCCAGCAACTAACTGAAGTGTAACTCATGATGGTAGTTGATGTGGGGCGAAAATCATTCATTTTATGGAAATAATTGAAATATCAAATTAATAAATTCATTAATTAAAAGACTAGATTATCTGTATTTATAAGATCATATGTAGTAATCATTTTTTAAGAGGAAATAGGAAGATACCCTCTTCTAACTGTGGAAATGCAGTAAGGAAAAGAACATTGAAATGGCACTAAAAATAAGAATTTTCCCAACATTCAAAGAAAAATGTATTTGTTATGGAGAGGAACACCATGGTCAGCAGTATCAAGTGCTATAAAACTACTGTGAAGATTAGTGGAGGGAAAATCCACTGGGTTTTATAATTAAAGAAAAGTTTTCAAGAAAGCGGAAATAATGTTTCTTACCCATGGTTTATTTAGATAATGAGTAAAAGAGATACAGGTTTTTATAGGTCAAAATAGGTAGTCTAATTTGTCAAATTAAAAAGAGAGATAGATGATTTTTAAAAAGTATACAAGGTATGATAGAAAACTCTGGTAAATGCTTGAATTTTAAAATTTTATTACACTAAAAGACAGATGGCCATTATCCATCCTCAAAGTATTACCACTTACTTCAAGTAGTTGTATCCCATCATTCTGGCCACTCTCTAAAGGGATGTAGAAGCTCGCTTTTGCTAGAGTCTTTAACTGCACCATCATGGCTGCCTGAGTGTCCTGAATCAATTAAAAAATTTATATTTCACAGTCATTTTGACTGAAGGGAGATCCGGCAGTGGTACTGTTCCAGATCTAGTGAATAGATGGCTGAGGACACACCTATGTTTTACAAACCTCTCTATTTTGGGGTACCACTGGCTAGCAGCATTCACTGATTTTTGGTAACATCTCATAAGGACACTCATGAAAGAGAACTTCCAGAACTTGGCCTTCCAGCAAGTGCCAAGGATGATGAGATGCATGTCTTCAAAGTGAAGGGGGTATTTTGAGAGGAATTAATGACTATGTGTCCTTTACTGTAAGAAAATTTTAATAACTTAAGCATTCATTCTGTTTTTGCAGTTGTGTTCTTGAGGTCTTAAAAAAGGACTGCATAATTAGATACAAGAAAAAATAAAGATTGTAGAAAATAAGTGGTGGTTTCTTTATTTTGTGTTACTATCTCTCATCTAAAATTTTCCTCCAAAGAAAGTAAACTTTAAATTGTTTATTGTTCTTATTGTTAATCCAACATATTCTCATTGAAAACTTCTGTAAAATGTAAATTAAAGAAAGCAGATGGACATGACAAACCATTATTACAATTTTGTTGGTCCATTATAATTGTCCATTTAACATAATTTAAAGAAATGTACATTATTGGGAACCTTTTGGACGAGTAGCAGCAAGATACTGATAACTTGGGTACCCTCTAGGTTTATCCAAATTATGGGTAGATAAAGCTTGGTTAAAAGTCTAGACAGAAAAGTAAAACCATCAATAGTCAACAGCTGTTAAGCATTTGCTGTCCTCGGTGGAAGACTGTACCACTAAGATAATACACTAAGATATAAGTACATGAATGTAAAGAAATTTACATAAAGTTGTGACATGTGTGGCACTTTTGGTTATACAAAATTAACTTATAGTAATATTCTAAAATGTATTTAAATTATATTTGGTACTATTTTATCTACTAGATATAAAATCTTTAATAATTTGTGAGCCCATTTGTTGAAAAGCTTTTGAAAGAATTTTATTATAGTTTACAAAACCCTTGTTTTGTAGAATATTATTGCCTCCAACTTCTGAAAATATTAATGCATACGCTTGGTCTTACGGTCTTATGCACATGAAACAACCTTGTGTTGACAAGCATAGTAACACTGAAGAAAAGCTTTTAAAATAATATCAATTTTCCATAATACATCACGCACAGTGCATGATAATCAAGTGCCCTACAAAATAATTTTTGATGTGATCTTTTTGCTTTTCTTTCATAGCCTTTTAAAGTTGATGCATCATCAGAACATGAAGTTTTCTTATAGGTTTCAGAAAAAGAAGGTAAAAAAAAGAATCTTGTGACCTTTTTCACAATTGGCTGAAACTTTCATGCTTTTCATTCAGGTCTCCATTAGTCCAAAGTGGTTTATCTAGCTGTACTCAAGCATTTCAGTCAATTACCAGCTTTTATCTTGTTGTTATCATAAAGGGCCATTTCGTTCCTAAAATGGTGAATTAAGTTCATGAAAATAAATGTTGAGGCTTATAAAATTTGTTAGCTGTACCGTCAGGAGTACATTGGTCTTGGGGAAAAGCATTACTGAGGATTTCTTAATGAATAGAAAGAGCTTTCATCCCACAACACGTTTGTTCACATTCCTTTTTTCCCTGGCTTCAATTCTGTTAACAACTTAGCAATTGTGTATTTGAAAGCTTTTAAAATATCCGCCTCATACTTTTAAAAGACTCCTCTGTTTTTGCTTAACTATTCCATTTTTTTCCATTTGTATAAAGTGCATCTTGAAGTAAACTGAGGTTGGTTTTACTTTGAAAACATCAGAAAGAGATTTTTTTTTAAATTTGAGAGTAATGTTAAGTAATAAAGATTTGAGAAAATTAATAAATTAAAAAGTCTTACTAAGTTGAAAATTGTTATATAGAAGCAGACATAATTCATGGAAATACAGGAGATAGTGATGAGTAGCAGACCCTTCATTTGCACAGTGCCAAGACGTTGTGAATGCTTTCTAACCAGACTGAAGGCTGAAATAGTGCTAGATTCACTCACTGTCTTTTGATTAATCCATGTTTTTGTTCTTGAAAAATTTGAAGCAGTTTATGCTGTGTCACACTGCAAATCCTATGGATATCGTAGCTTTAGCAGGAAAAACAAACTAATCTTTTTTGTATAGAATCTTTCAGCCTCGCCAGGGAAAGGCAGTTCATACATGTAAAATTTGAATACCATCTTTCTGAACTATGTACGGTCATGAACAGTCCAAAGTGACTCCTTCCAGGAATAAATATATGTTCATGTTTGCTTCCTTTACACTTGCAAATAATTCTCTACAACTATTTGAGGTGGAAAAGCTGATTTATGTATCCATTCTCTCAGTGAAAATATCCAGCGGAGTAGCAAACAAATGTTACCAATGAACATAATTACTAAAGTCAATTTCTTAATTGCTCATTTTGCATTTTAAATCACTAAAGAAGAATATTGATAAACCAATATGATGGTACAATTCATGTGGCAGGTTGCATGGGTCATGGGGCAAAGATGTTTCTTCAAACAACAGTGAAAGTATCCCTGATGGTACTTCTCAGATGAGATTAACAAACGACACTGGCGGACTTCATCCTATCAGTTGAAGGCCTTACAGCGTCATGGTAAATTTTTAGAAAAGATGCATTCCATGGGTTTCTGGTGACCACACTTTTGAAAGGAATATTTCTACTGATGAATTATAAATTTTCATTTTGTGAGTTTTATCATATTATACATTTATCATTATATTATGCTTATATTCAATCATATAATTTATGAGTTTTATTATCCTAAATATGTCATGAGTTTAATTAAAATTTTGAAGCTATGTTTTACTATATTATTATTATTATTATGAGTTTTCTTTTAGTACAGTTTTATATTTTATGAGTTTTATTATGTTATCTCATTTTATTTTCTTAAGTGTATTTAGGAGTAAAACAAAATATCAGTAAAATTAAACATATAATTTTAATACATGAGTGTGTAGAATAAACCTCAACTATTTATCTTCTTACAAGATCTAAAAAATACCAACAAAAATAAATTCATATATGAAGTACAATGAAACTCAAACAAACCTGTACCAAAGCAATAATCTTTGCTTCATTTATCATGCCCAAGGCAGTCTTCACACAGGACAAGAGCATGTTCCATACACAGGTCACACTGATAGCACATGTGCTTAGCTTTCTCTTTTTGCTTGGGAGAACATATTTTTCACCTCTCTCATCTTTATCTTTTGTCAGGAGATTCCTATTATATTATACCATGTCCATTGAGCAGGAAAATGAAATACCAATAAAATAAAATATCAAATATACAATGAGTGTTAAGAATAAGCATCAACATTTTCTACATCAACTGTTTGTTTGCTTGTTAACTCTAAACTGTAACAGAAGGCTGGGATATAGCTAAGCAGCACAAGCTCCTGTTTATCAACAGCAAGGTTCTGAGTTCAATTCCCAGTACCCCAAAAGTAAATTAATTAATTAAAATAAAATAAAAAATAAATTTAGAAATAAATTCTAATGTGAACTACAATGAAAATACAAACGAAAATGTACCAGAAAAAACCAACTTGTGGTTACTTCTTAAATCAGGTGCAATAAATCAGTTCACAATGTTGTAAGGTTTATTACCTCATGAGTAAAGACCTGGAGGCTGAATTCCAGGAGACATTTTTAAATTCACAGTTTAAAAGATCAGCCATGTTGGAGCTTAGGGCACTGGGAAACCAGGCAACAAGCCCACCTCCTTGATAAGCGGCTGCAGCTCTGGCAAGTGGCGCCTGCCGCAGGAGGAGAAACAGCCAGTGTCTCCGGAGATCCAAGCCATGATGGAACTTAGGGTGCAGGGAAACCAAGCAATGAGCCCACCTCCCTGGTAAGCAGGCATGAGCCTACTGGCACATGGGCTGAGAATCAAACATCCCATCACCCCCCCACCCCATTAGGAAATGGAAGCCAGAGGTAGGAGCATCTCTTGGGAGGTTGACCATATGCAAAATAGCAATATGGGGGATTTCTTTCTACCAACTCTTTTTAGGCAACTATTGTTATCACTGTTTTTGCTTTGTTCTGATTAATTGTATTGCTCTATTCAATATTCTGTTTTGGTAAGTTCTATAATGTTCTGTATTTGTTCCATACACAAGTCTCCCCCACACTGATAGCACATGTGCTTAGCTTTCTCTTTTTGCTTGGGAGAACATATTTGGTTTGACTTTGCTAAAGCTGATTGAAAGAACAACTATTGTGAAGAGGAGATATACTATGGCACCTATTACTGTTACCCCAGTAAACTTGTTGTAACATTCTGTACAATTTCACTGTACTGTCTCAATTGGCTGTGTTATGTCTTGTTCTCTTGTATTTCACTACCTTAAAAAAAAATAAACTAATCAACAACAAAAACAATAGAATATGAGAAAACAAGGTAACAAAATACCTCCAAAAACTTCCAACTCCACCAAAGCTGATCCATGGCGCATGGGTGAGAAGAAACTCAAAAACAACCCAACAGAATTGTATAAGGTGATTAAAAAGGAAATAACAACAACAAAACAGATCAATAAGGTACTGAGCAAGCTGAAACTTGATATAACTAAACAGATAATGGACTTAAAAAGCAAAAGGAGGAAAAGAAAGTGCTCTAAAGGATATAACTGCAAGTATGTTTAAAGATGTATGATTGATAATCATATTACTAAGTTTTTGTTATATCATTGAACAGAACTGTTTGCAACTTCACTGTTTGAATGTCTACTTTGTATGCTACTTTATGTCTACTGTTTGTATGTCTACTTTAATCTTTTAATTTGAACAACTATTTCTAAGAGGACAATATGTAATTTATCAACTAGTGATTTCTTACTTTTTTTTGAAATTCTGTATTATTTCCTACCCTTTTTCTGTTTTGCTTTTTTATCTTTAAATAAAATTTTAAAATTAAAATATCTTCATATTCATAATAGTATATATTTCATACCATATTTCAAAGGTTTATTTGGCACATTTCCAAATAACTTCGAAATGATATGTCATTTGTCAGCTGTCATGTATTCAGATGGTATAAAATTGGCTGACAGTACAAAACAAAGCTTTCAAAAACTGGATGGATTGTCAGATTTATTTTTCTCTATAAGTGGTTATTTTTGTCCTAAAAATTTAAGACATCATGAAAGGAACCAACTCTCTCGTGTGTCATTATTGTTCTAAACATCTGAGTGCCACATCTGTCACTTCTCCATTAATCCTTTGGCTTCTGACTAGCATGGTAAAGTCCTGCTCTAAAGGCTTTTAGTTCACATACTGAAACATCACAAAAAATATGTTTTTGAACATTACTATTGAAACCTAGAATGTTTTCTTCTATTTCATTATGAGGGTATTTCAAAACACCTGTAGCATATTATGTTACAATTTCCTTCATTGAATTACAGTGTTAGCATTTCATTCAATAGGTTTTGCCCCTGGAAAAAAACTAATAACATTATCTGACCTGCTTCTAGCATTGAAACATTTAGGTGTATGTGACCATTTTGTAGCATTTTGACTAGTCAAACATTTCTTTACATTATTGATTGCTTCCTCGTCTAAGTCAAAATCTTCATTTTGTGCTTCTCTATCTGTTGCATCTTGCTTCTTTGTCTTACAAGTCATTAGTAGCTGACTCACCTGATGACCTCCTTTCAATCTCCCCCCAAAGTTGCAAAAGTAGATTTTAATGGGACATTTTACTGAACTGGGCTGATTCTACAAGAAAAATAAATAGAAAATATATAATAAAAATTACAAATAATGCAAAATGTAACATGGTGTGTACTGTGGATAAAACTCATTTAGATTTTTGACAGGTGTACATGCCTGGCTGCTCCTTGTACCAAATATGGCAGTACAAGGATTTCGTCTTGTATTCTCACCAGCACAGGTACTGAGACACACAGCTTGCTACTGTTATGCCAAAGTAAATAATTTCATTAGAAAAATATGATTAGGTGTGATAAGATTTTGACATGAGAAAGAAAGAAAGAAAGAAAGAAAGAAAGAAAGAGAGAGAGAGAGAGAGAGAGAGAGAGAGAGAGAGAGAGAGAGAGAGAAAGAAAGAAAGAAAGAAAGAAAGAAAGAAAGAAAGAAAGAAAGAAAGAGGCCTTTTATTGAAAGCATGGAAAGGTTACAGGAGAGACCCAAGCATCCTTGGGTGAGAACAAAGAAGTGGAAGTACTTTTATCAGAGTCTGGCTGGAGGAGGAGTTTGGAAGGGGCAAAATGACATATCAACAGCTGGTTTGAAGGAGCATATGCATGTACAAAGCAGGAAACAGAAAGATTTATTGTGGCCTGGGGTTGGAGCACTTTGTGGAGTCTTGGGATTGGAGGGGGCTTGGCACATACAACAAGGGAGTGGGAGGTTTATTTCTGGAATTAGAAGGAGAACATAGAAGTTACCATCAGATAAGTTGCTTCTCTGAGACTGGTACAAAGTTGAGCAGAAGTCATGTTAGAGATAGCTAAGCCCCAGGCTAGCAGGGCCTATCAGAGTGTAGTTTGCACACCATGATGATAAGAAAATTATGACTGACCTGCCTTGAGAAAGAAAGAATTCTCCATTTAGAATAAAGCCTCAGTATTAATATTTTCTTTCATATTTATTGAGCCTATTATTTTATTCTACAGATAGTGAGATCACCAGCTCCCAAAATTCAAGATTCAAGGCTTTACAATGAAATGTGTCAAGTAAAGTTTAACTATCCTACCTTAATCAATATATGGGTGTACTTCTATTGAGATAACAAAAAGACTGTGTGCTATAAATATGTACAAGTGCTATGTTTTAATCAGAACTTCTTAAAACATGGTTAAGTAAATCAAAATGTTAACTACATCAATTATTAATATACTCTGTATACATGAATCAAATTATCACAATGTACCTTATCAATTTGGGCAATTAAAATATAACAAAAGTAATATCTTGTTTTGTCAGATAATGTGTCACTTAATGGTTATTACATATTTTCAGGATTGTGTGATGATTATGGAGTAGTAATAGATAAACTAAAATTTACAGTATTACCAAATAATATTGTCTTTTATAACACTATCATAATAAGCACTCTGTCTAAAACCTTAGAAGGTTTATAATTGTATAAGTATGTATGTGTGTATGTATATAGGTTTGCAAATATGTGCATTTGAGTGTGCGTGTGTGTGTGTGTATACATGTTTGCATATATCTACAGTGTTCTTTGTCTTTGACAAAAGCTGTGCAGGTTACTTTTCTTTCATTGCTGAGACAAATTACCTGTCACCCAAAATTGCAGAAGAAAACATTCATTTAGCTCACAGTTTGTGAAAGTTTCTGTCCATAATCAGCTGGCTCCAAGACAAGGTTGCATGGCAAAGGGCAACAGTTCAAGGCAGCAGAAGACAGCAAAAGCAACAAGAGCTAAAAAGGGGGAAAGCAAGCTTTTTGTCCTCCTTTATTTTGTACTTGCCATTAGGTTGGTGTAGCGCTCATACCATCTCACTGGCCTCCTCTTGCACAGGCTCAGGATATTTACAAAGTGAGGACCCTGGCTTCCTGCTGGTTCACTTAGTTAAACATCTAACTTTCTCAAATTTACACAATTAATTAACCATGATAATATTCTAGAGAATAAATAGCCTCCCTGGGGAATGTCCTCTACACCCTAGGGTGTAGAACTGCTGAGTTACTTAGTTAAACTTCAAAACTTCTCAAGTCGACACAATGAATCAATGATAACACTGCCTAATACAGATTTAGCAACAAGTGTGATGATCAAACAACTAAGAGATAAAATCGATCTGTACTATTTATTTTCAACACAAATGAATAAAACAATGTAAGTGCACAGTAAAATGACTTAAACATATCCTTTTAATTTTTTTATTTTAAAGAGAATAAAACAAAAGAGGACAGATCAAAGCATTTCAGAACAGAACAATGTAAGTAACACAGCACTTCACAACAAGACAATTGGATATTAACAGTAGCTATCATAATGTCTCTTTCTTTGAAATAGTTGAGCTTAGCTTCACAAACAATATCAAATAAAACAAAATAGAATAAAACCACTCAAGAGAATGAAAGTATTATAAGGCATTCTGAACCAAATAACAGAAGATAAGCAGTAGCTATTATAATATCTCATTTTCCATAAAATTTTTTTATACTATCATACATATTAAAATCCAGTAAGACATAGCATGATAGAACCAATGGTAATACAAAAGTAAAAGCATGGTAGGACTTCAGAGCAAGATGATATTAAATCAGCAATGGCTGACATAGTGTCTTTTCTTCAAAGTAACTATTCATACTGTCACATGTAATAAGATCAAACAAAACAGAATGAAATCATTCCAAACAATGAATGAAAACATAAGACTTCAAAGCAATATAATGGTGAACCATGATTACCATAAAATATTATGTACTCTTACCATTTCTTACACTAGGGAGACTATATGGTATTTATATATGTGAGTTTGGTTTATTTCACTTATGAGTATGGATCCAAGTTGCATCCATTTATTTATAAATATCTCAATGTGATCATTCTTTATAGCTGAGTAGTACTCCACTGTATAAAAGTATCACAATATTTTTTATCCATTCTTCAGTTGATGGGCACTTAGGTTGTTTCCAAGATCTGGCTATTAAAAATTGTGCTGCTATAAACATGGGTGCACATATATCACTGTGGTATGATGCTTTCAGTTCTGCTGGGAATATGCCTAGGAGTGGAGTAGCTGGGTCAAATGGGACCTCCAACCCCAGCTTTTTGAGGAATACCCAGAATGATCTCCACAGTGGTTGCACCAGTCTACACTCCCACAAACAGTACAGAAGAGTTCCCTTTCCCCCACAGCCTTCCCAACATTCGTTGTTGGTAGTTTTGTTGATCCTGGCCATTTTTTTTGGAGTGAGATGGAATCTCAGTATGGTTTTAATTTGCATTTCTCTAATGACCAATGATGATGAACATTTTTTCTTGTATTTATTTGCCATTGGTATTCTTCATCTGAGAACTGTGTGTTCATCTCAGATGTCCATTTTTGGATTAGGTCTTTGAATTTCAGGGGTCTGAATTTTTAAAATTCTTTATAAGTTCTAGAGAGAAGTCCTTTGTCTGAGGGACAGTTCACTAAGATTTTTTTCCCAGTTTGTGGGTTTTCTTCTCACTCTGCTGGATATTTCTTTCAACATGCAGAAACTCTTTAATAAGACGTGATCCCAGTTATTGATTCTGGGATGTATTTCCCATGAAGTTTTGTTCTTGTTCATGAATTCCCTACCTACCCCTACGTCTTCAAGATTTTTTACCTACCTTGTCTTCCAAAAGATTTAGTGTTCCTGTTTTAATATTTAGATCTATGATCCATTTAGATTTTAGTTTAGTACATGGTGACAGGCATGGGTCTAGTTTTAGTTTTTGGGCATATGGGTAGCCAGTTTTTCCAGCACCATTTATTAAAGAGACTATCATTCTTCCAGTGTATATGTTTGGCCCCTTTATCAAAAATAAGGTGGTTGAGGGTGTTTGTAGTTGTGGTTGTATCTTCTAATCTAATCTATTGATCTTCAAGTCTGTTTTTATTCCAGTACCATGTTGATTTTATTACAGTCTTTTTGTAGCATAAATTCAAGTCAGGAAATGTGATGCTTCCTACCTTGCCTCTGTTGCTTAGAATTGCCTTTGCTATTCTAGGTCTCTTCTGTTCCAGATGAATTTTAGGAGTGATTTCTCTAGATCAGTGAGGTATGTTAGTGGTATTTTCATAGGGATTGCATTGAATCTGTATAACAATTTTGGGAGAATGGCCATTTTCACAATATTTATTCTTCCTATCCATAATCAAGGGATGTCTTTCCATTTTCTGAGGTCCTCTTCAATTTCTTTTTCAGGGTATTATAATTTTCCCTGTACAACTATTTTACTTCTTTCATTAGATTAATTCCTAAGTATTTAATTTTTTTTTGGATGCTAATGTGAAGGATGTGGCTTCTCTTATTTCTCTCTTGGTGATTTTGTTATTAGTGTAGAAGAATTCTATTTATTTTTGAGTATTTACTTTGTATCCAGCTATATTGCTGAATTTATTTATTATATCTAGGAGTCTTTCAGTGGAGTTTTGGGAGTCTTCTATGTAGAGTATCATGTCATCTGCAAATAATGATAATTTAACTTCCTCTTTTCCTATTTTTACTCCTTTTATTTCTCTCTCTTGTCTAATTTCTCTGGATAGTATTTCCAGTACTATGTTGAATAGGAGCAGAGATAAGGGACATCCTTGTGATTTGCCTGATTTCAAGGTAAAGGCTTTCAGTTTTGGGCCATTTAATATGACGCTGGCTGTTGGTTTGTTGTAGAAGGCCTTTATTATATTGAGGTAAAGACAATCTATTCCAATTCTCTGTAAGGTTCTTATCATGAATGGGTGTTGGATTTTATCAAAGCTTTTTCTGCATCTATAGAAATAATCATGTGATTCTTACTTTTGGCTCTATTGATATGGTGGATTACATTTATTGATTTACGTATGTTGAACCATCCTTGCATTTCTGGGATGAATCCCACTCGGTCGGTCATGGTGTGTAATCTTTTTGATGATTTGCTGCATCCTCTTTGCCAATGTTTTATTGAGAATTTTTACATCTCTGTTATTTAGGGAGATTGGCCTATAGTTCTCTTTCTTAGTTGGGTCTTTCTCTAGTTTTGGTACGAGAGTAAAATTTGCTTATAGGAATGACTTAGGGAGAATTACTTACCTTTCAGTTTCATTGAAGAGTTTGAGGATTATCGGCATTAAGTCTTCTTTGTATTTCTTGTAGAATTCCACAGTGAATTCGTCTGGGCCTGGGCTCTTCTTTCTTGGTAGGAACTTCATTATATTTTCAATTTCATTAATAGAAATAGGGTTATTCAGCATTTTTACATCTTCCTGATCCAGCTTTGGTGGTTCATATGTTTCTACGAATCTGTCCATTTCTTCTGTTATTTAACCCATGAGAGAAGAGGGTTTGAAATAGGTGTTGATGATCTTCTGTATTTCCACAGAGTTAGTAGTGATTTCACCTTTTTCATTCTTATTGCATGAATTTGAGTCTTTTCTTTCTTTTTTAAATTAGATTGCCTAGGGGCTTATCAATTTTATTTATTCTTTCAAAGAACCAACTTTGATTCATTGCTTGTTTGTATTGTTTTCTTAGTCTGTATTGAATTAATTTCTGCTCTGATCTTCATAATTTCCTCCCTTCTTTTGGCTTTGAGCTTGATTTGCTCTTCTTTTTCTAGATGTTTGAGGTGTAGTATCAAGTTGTTTATTTGTGTTCGTTCTGTTTTCCTAATGTGGGAACTCAGTGCAATAAATTTTCCTCTGAGGACCACTTTCATTGCATCCCACAGGTTCTGGTAAGTTGTATTTGTATTTTCATTTGCCTGTAGATATTTCTTCTTTAGTTTAATTTCTTCCTTAGTTTCCTCTGTGAACCACTGATTGCTTAAGAGTATATTATTTAATTTCCATGTGTTTGTGGGGTTTTTGCAGTTACTTTTATCATTACTTTCTAGTTTCATGGTGCTATGATCTGATAACATGAATAATTTCAATTCTTTTGCATTTACTTAAATATGTTCTTTGGGCTAGTATATGGTCTGTTTTAGAGAATTTCCCATATACTGCTGAAAAGAATGTATATTCTGATGTTAGATGCAACACTCTGTATATGTTTATCAAGTCCATTTGTTCACAGGTGTGATTCAGTTCTGTTATTTCTTTGCTAATTTTCTGTCAAGTTGTTTTATACCTTTGTGTCAATGGTGTGTTAAGGTCTCCTGTTATAATTGTGTTATTGCATATTTGATTTTTCATTTCTGTTAATACTTGCTTTGTGTAGCTGGGTGCTCTGGAATTTGGTGCATATATATGTAAGATTGTTATCTCTTCCTCTTAAAGTTTTCCCCTATTATGTAGTGACCTTCTTTATCTCTTTGGATCATTCATGATTTGAAGTTCACATGATCTACAAACAGAATACCTATCCCCACTCTTTTTTGAGTTCCTGTTGCATGGAGTATTATTTTCCATCTTTTGATTTTCAGTCTATGAGTTTCCTTTTGGGTTAGATGGGTTTCTTGTAGACAGCATGTGGTTGCACATTGTTTCTTGATCCATTCTGCCAGTCTGTTTCTTTTAATTTGTGTATTGAGGCCATTTACATTAATGGTTATAATTGTCATATATTGGTTTATTGTTGACATGTTATCTTTCTGATGTTGTATCTTTACCTTTCCATTCTGTTTAATTGTCTGTCTTGCTTAGTGGTTTTTTTCCTATGTGTATCTAGAATGTCTTTCAATATTCTTTGTAGAGTTGGTTTGGTGATCATGAAATTCTTCAGCTGTTCTTTGTCATGGAAGTATCTTATTTCTCCATCCATTTGAAGGACAGTTTTGCAGGGTACATAAGTCTGGGTTGGAAGTTGTTTTTCTTTAGTATCTGAAATACTTCACTCCATAGTCGTCTTGAATTCATTGTTTGTGTTGAGAAGTCTGCTGTGATTCTGATAGGTTTTCCTTTATAGGTGATCTGTCTTTTCTCTTTAACAGCTTTTAATATTCTGTTCTTATGTTGGATTTTTGGGATGGTGATTATTATATGTCTGGGTATAGATTTATTTTGGTTATGGCTATTTGGAATTTTATATGCTTCACTAATCTGTATGTCAGTTTCCATACTCACGTTTAGGATGTTTTCAGCTATTAATTCTGTAAATAGCCTCTTGATATCATTCGCATTTTCCCCTTCTTTTTCATTTATCCCTATTAATCTTACATTGTTTTTCTTTGCATCATCTTGCAGCTGTTGAACGGTTATTTCCTGATTCTTTGTTATTTTTAGATGATCTTTCCTTTCCTGTTCACTAGCTGAAATCTTATCTTCAAGATTTGAGATTCTATCTTCACTTTTGTTGAGTTGGTTTTTGCAACTTTCAATAGAATTTTTGATTTCCTCTGTATCTCTTTGAATCTGCTCCATGTATTCTGTTTGTTTCTTATATTGTTCATTCAGGGATTCTATCATTTTGTTTTGTTCCTCTATTTTTTTAGCTATGTCTTCTTTAGATGCATTCACTATTTCTTTCACGATTTTTATCATTTCTTCTTTTACCTGGGAGATTATTTCTGATTTGAGGTCCTTCATAGCTTCCTGTACTTGCTTCTTTATTTCAGTTGATATCATTTCAGGCATTTCAGGTGTATGACTAGTATTTTATTCTATGTACATGTCTTCTAGGCTTTCTTGGGATGGGCTGAGAGTTTGGATTGCATTTTGGTTTTTCATTTTGTCATTTTCTTATAGTTACATGTTTCCAGAGATGTTCCAAAGCTTTCCCTGGATATATCAGAAATCATCTCCTGTGCCCTTCACTACTGGGACTCACATTGGTTTGGCTCCCCTCACGCAGAGGCCCTGGCTCCCTTGGTTGAATGAAAGTCACTGGGTGCTGTCCACTCAAGCCCGGGGGACTTCTGGAGCCTAGTCCATTTTCCTAGGGGGCTGGACAGGCACAAACTCTGGTATGGATGGTCCCATTCTGTTCCCGGTCCAGTGCCAGCAAGCTGGATCTCTCCTTGCAGCAGCAGCACCAACATATTCTAAATAATTAATAGCATGCTGTCAGTGGTGTCCATAAGTCAGTATACCTATTCTTGATATTTGCATATCTTAAAAAATATTCATTGAGGAATTTAATTCAATGAATTGATGTAATTAAAATTTATGTTCAGAAGCATGAACAAAATAGCAATGAAAAGCTATCATATTCTAAAAGAAAATAAAGTATTTGCTGTTTTCTTCTATTAAGTTAATTTTTAAAATTTTTATCAGCACATGTTTACAGTATGCAATGATTATGTTTATTGTGGAGAATTGATACAAGCACATAACACATCTCAATTCCTTTTTTCCTTCCCCTTACCCCATCTCCACCATTTTTGTAGCATCAGATCAATTTATTTGTAAGTCTTTACAGACTTTTCATACACACAATACTAGGTCTAAAACATATGAAACAAACAAGACAATTATGTTAAATCAAGGTACATCTTTAGGTACATTTTGCATGCTGGATTATAATAACTTTTTTCTCTTTCTCTTGATTTGAAATTGAACTTTGTTATCTTACTTTTCCATTATATACTTGTCCCATCATTGTCTAATATTTCCATGAGTAAAACATAAATAGGTGTTTCCCTTAATTTTCCACATTTATGAAAAATGTCATGATCACTATCATGACTGTTAATTTTAAGTAAAATGCCAAATTTCAACTCTTTTGTCTTTCAGTTCAGGGATATTGCCATATTTTATCTCCAAAAGATACTACACAGTTCCAAAAGGAAACATTTCATTGATTAATGGTGAACGAGGATAATCCTTCAATTTAAGTTGTTTTAGTCACCAAATTACAATTTAAATTTATAGAATTTTGGCTTTTTTTCTTTACAAATTAATTTTGCATTGTTTTATGAAATTTTACCAAGATATGTTTGTCATTAAGAGTGGTAGAAAGAAAAAATGGGCAGAGCATAAAAACACAACTTTACACATAGACTTCAATAATTCTCAAGAATGAAATGTCTTAAAGATTATGTCTTCATTTCAACATTTTGCAAATAAAGTCTCAAGTACAACATCACATATTATGCATGATAAGTAAATATGTGTTCTATAATCTGATGGCATAAATAATTAAGAAATAAAATCGTTGACACAGATTACAGAGAAGTTTTTTTGTTTGTTTTGTTTCAGCACTGGCAATCAAACTCAGGACTTTACACTTGCCAGGGAAGCACTTGTGCCACTGATTTATACTCCTGGTCCTGAAAAAATGTTTTAAAATTATTCAAAGGTTAATCTTCATTTACTTCAGAATTTAAATAATTAGATCATATTTATTTGCAAGAAAGAAAGAAAAAGGAGAATGAGAAAAAGCCCCACTCAGAAATCAATAATTTATAAAATACGTACTGTCATCCTGGATGTAGTTGTTCAAGTTACAAAGTTAAAAGGTACATAGTAAATATTCAAACAGTAAGACTACAAACAGTTTTGCTAAAAGATCCAAAAAGATTCAGCAATATAGTCATCTATTTTACACACTCAAACATACATGCAGTTATGTCCCTTAGAGTACTTTCTTTTCCTCTCTTTTTTACAATAACACTTACACATTTTGGTTTTATTACTCTTGTAATTCTTATTCACTTTTTACACTAGAAACAAAATATTTATAAATATGATTCTTACTTATTTCACTAATGAGAATAGTCTCAAGTTGTCTCCATTTGCCTATGAAGGCCTCAAGATCATCCATTTTTATAACTGAGTAATATTCCATTGTATAAAAATGCCACATCTTCTTCATCTACTCTGCAGTTGATAGGCATCTTGGTTGTTTCCAGGATTTAGCTATCACAAATTGTGCAGCTATGAACATGGGTGCACATATATCACTGTGATATGAACTTTTCAGTTCTTTCGGGAAAATACCCAGGAGGAGGATAGCTGGATTGAATGGAACTTTCAGTCCTAGTCTTCTGAGAATTGTCCATATGGATTTCTATAATGGTTGCAGCAGTCTACTTTCCTACCAACAGTGGAGCAGTGTTCCTTTTTCCCCACAGCCTCACCAACATTTGTTATCAGTTGATTTCTTGATGGCACTATTCTTTCAGGAGTAAGGTGGAATCTCAATGCTGTTTTAATTTGCATTTCTTGAATGACCAGTGATGGTGAACATTTCTTCATGTACTTATTTGCCATTTGTATATCTTTCTCTGAGAACTGTGTGTTCATCTCAGATGCCCACTTTTGGAGAGAGTCTTTGAATTTGGGGTGCTTGATGTTTTTCAATTCTTTATATATTCTGGACACAAGTCCTTTGTCTGAGAGGTTGCTGGTTAAAATTCTTTCCCACTTTGTTGGTTTTCTTTTAACTCTCTTGTTAATTTCCTTTGAAGTGCAGAAACTTTTCAATAATGTGAGATCCCATTTGTTGATACTTTGAAGTGTTTCCCGTGCAGTTTGCATTTTGTTCATGAATTCTTTGCCTACCCCTATGTCTCCAAGATGTCTACCTACCTTGTCTTCCAGTAGATTTAGTGTTTCTGTTTTAATATTGAGGTATTTGATCCATTTAGACTTTACTTTTGTGCATGGTGATATGCATGGATCTAGTTTCAGTCTTTGGCAAGTAGAGAGCCAATTTTTCCAACACTATTAAAGAGACTATCCTTCTTCCAGGGGATATGTTTAGCCCCTTTGTCAAATATCAGGTATCTGAGTGTCTTTATAGCTGTGCTTGCATCTTCTAATCTGTTCCATTGATCCTCAGGTCTATTTCTTTGCCAGTACCAAACTGATTTTATCACTGTGGCTTTATAGTACTGTTTCAAGTCAGGAATTGAGATGCCTCCTGCCTTGCTTTTGTTGCCTAGAATTGCCTTTGCTATTCTAGGTTTCTTCTGTTTCCAAATGAATTTTAGGAGTGTGTTCTCTAGATCTGTGAGGTATGCCAATGGTATTTTGATTGGGATTGTGTTAAATCTGTATAACAGTTTTGGGAGTACAGCCATTTTCACAATGTTGGTTCTTCCTAACCAAGAGCAAGGAATGTCCTTCCATTTTCTAATATCCTCTTCAATCTCCTTTTTCACCATAGTATAATTTTCAGCATATAGGTCTTTTACATTTTAGTTAGGTTGATTCCTAAGTATTTCATTTTTTTAGATGTTATTGTAAAGCGTGATATTTCCATAATTTCTCTCTCAGTGAGTTTTTTGTTTGTGTATGGAATGCTATTGATTTTTGAGCATTGTCTTTTTATCCAGCTACACTACTGAACTTCTTTATTATCTCTGGCAATCTTTTAATGGGTTTAATGAGTTTTTTGGATCTTCTATATAGAGTATCATGTCATCTGCAAATAGTGATAATTTAACTTCATCCTTTCCTATCTTTACTCCTTTTATTTCTCTCTCTTGTCTGATTGCCCTGGCTAGTGTTTCCAGAACTAAGTTGAAAAGGGGTGATGAGAGTGGACATCCTTGTCTTGTTCCTGATTTTAAAGTGAAAGCTTTCAGTTTTTGTCCATTTAGTATAATGTTGGCTGTTGATTTGTCATAAATGGCCTTTATAAGGTTGAGGTAGACGCTATATCTTCTGAGTTTCTGATGAGTTTTTATCATGAACATGTGTTGGACTTTGTCAAAAGCTTTTTCTGCATCTATTGAGATGATCATGTGTTTTTTGTTTTTGGCTCTGTTGATGTGGTGTATTATATTTACTGATTTGTGTATGTTAAAACATCCCTGTATTCCTGGAATGAACCCCACTTGGTCATGATGTATAATCTTTTTGATAATGTGCTGCATTTTATTTGCCAGTATTTTGTTGAGAATCTTTGCATCAATGTTCATTAGTGAGATTGGCCTATATTTCTCTTTTTGGTTGCATCTTTTTTGCTTTTGGTATCAGAGTAATACTTGCCTCCCGGAATGATTTAGGGAGGATTGCTTTTTTCTCAATTTTATTAAGAGTTTAAGGAGTACTGGCATTAAATCTCCTCTAAATTTCTTGTAGAATTCAGTTGTGAATCCATCCAGCCCTGGGCTTTTCTTTGTCGGTAAGTTTTTAATTACATTTTCCATTTCAATAGCTGATATTGGGTTGTTCAAAATTGCTATATCTTCTTGATTGAGATTTGGCAGTTCATATGTTTCTAGAAATCTGTCCATTTCCTCTGTGTTTTCCACTCTATGTGAGTAGAGATTTTCAAAGTAGGTATTCATGATCTTTTGAATTTCCATGAGATCTGTAGTAATTTCTCCCTTTTTAATTCTTATTGCATGAATTTGGGTTTTTTATTTCTTTCTCTTGATAAGGTTAGCTAGGGGTTTGTCAATTTTGTTTATTCTCTCAAAAAACCAGATTTTTGATTCATTAATTGTTTGTATTTTTTTTTTTTTTTAGTTTCAATTGCATTGATTTCTGCTCTAATCTTTACAATTTCCTCTCTTCTATGAGCTTTGAGTTTAGCTTGCATTTCATTTTTAGAAGCTTGAGATGGAGCATTAGGTTATTTATTTGTGCTTGTTCTGTTTTCTTGATATGACAGTTTATTGCTATATATTTCCCTCTTGAGACTGCTTTCATTGCATCCCACAGATTACAGTATGTTGTTTCTATATTTTCATTGAATTGTAGGTATTGTTTTATTTCTTCCTTAATTTCATCTGTAGCCCACTGGTTGTTCAAAAGGCTGTTATTTAATTTCCATGTATTTGTGCAGGTTTTACAATTTCTTTTGCCATTAATTTACAATTTCAGTGCACTATGGTCAGATATTATGCATGGTATGATTTCAATACCTTTGCATTTACTTAAGAATGTTTTATGGGATAATATATGGTCTATTTTGGAGAATGTCCCATGTGCAGCTGAGAAGAATGTGTGTTCTGATATGGTTGGGTGGAACACTCTGTAAACATCTACTAAGTCCAATTGCTCACAGGTACTATTCACTTCTGTTATTTCTTAGATGACTTTTTTTCTAGTTGATCTATCTCTTTGTGACAATGGGCTGTTAAGATCTCCTGTTATAATTTTGTTCTTGTGTATTTAATTTTTCATGTTCATTAGTATCTGTCTTATATAGTTGGGTGCTCCTGTATTTGGCACATATGTATTTATAATTGATAGTTCTTCCTCTTGAATTTTACCACTAACAAGTAT
The DNA here is from genome assembly GCA_004027455.1 of Hydrochoerus hydrochaeris. Lineage (NCBI taxonomy): Eukaryota > Metazoa > Chordata > Mammalia > Rodentia > Hydrochaeridae > Hydrochoerus > Hydrochoerus hydrochaeris. The sequence continues at coordinate 208,941 of PVLA01003485.1, forward strand.
GTAGTGACCTTCTCTACCTCTTTTAATCATTTTAGGTTTGAAGTTCACGTTGTCTGCAAATAGAATAGCTACCCCTACTTTTTTCTGAGTTCCTGTTGCATGGAATACAGTTTTCCATCCTTTGACTTTTAATCTATGAGTTTACTTTTGGGTCAGATGTGTTTCTTGTATACAGCCTATTGTGGGATCCTGCTTCTGGATCCATTCTGCCAATCTATTTCTTTTTATAGGTGAATTGAGGCCTTTTATATTTATGGATAGCCCTGATATGTACTTGTTTGACTTTGCCATGTTATGTTCCAGTTGTTTCTTTCTGCTTTTCCTCTTATTTAATTGCTTATCCTACCTGGACATTTCTTTCTGTTGTTGTTTTGGGGATTGTGGTCATTTTTATCTCTGTCATGTATGTCCTTCAGTACTCTTTCTGGGGTTGGTTTGGTGGACATGAATTTATTCAGTTGTTCATTGTCATGGAAATAATCTTGTTTCTCCATTAAATTTGAATGAAAGTTTTGCTGAGTACATCAGTCTGTGTTGTGGATTGTTTTCTTTCAGGGCTTGAAATACCTCACTCCAAGATCTTCTTGACTTGAGGGTTTGTGCTGAAAAGTCTGTCATGATTCTAATGGGCTTTCCTTGATAGGTTCTGTCTTTTCTCTGACAACTTTTAATATTCTGTTTTTATGCTGTATGTCTGAGATCTTAATTATTATGTGTCTGGGTGTGGATTTATGATTGTGACTGTTTGGTGTTCTATATGCTTCACTTTTCTGCATATCAGATTCTTTCCCCATGTTTGGGAAATTTTCTGCTATTATTTCTGTAAATACTTTATGAATGTCATTTGCCTGCACTCCTGTATCTTCACCAATGCCCATTATTCTTATATTGTTGCTCTTGGCATCATCATGAAGCTTCTGGATTGTCATTTCATGCTGCTTTGTTATTTTTAAGAGTTCTATCCTTTCCTGATCACTAACTGTGATCCTGTCCTCAAGGTCTGAAATCCTATCCTTGGCTTCCTTTAGGCGGTTTTGCACGCTTTCAATAGATTTTTTTGTTTCTTGGATGTCTCTTGGAGTTTGTTTCGTGAATTCTGCTTGTTTTCTATATTGTTCATTCAAAGTTTCAATCAGTTTCCCATGCTCATGTACTTTTTTCTCTATTTCTTCTTTAGCTGAATTCAACATCTCCTTTACTAAAGTTGTTATTTCTATCTTTACATGGGAGACTACTTCTAATTTGATTTCCTCTATAGCCTGATGCAGTTGTTTTTTTATTTCACTTGTTATCTTTTCAGAGATTCCTGGTGTGCTACTTTTGGCGTCCTCTATTTCAATGTCTCCTATCCTTGCTTCTGCTGAACTATATGTTTGAGACTGCATTTTTCTTTTCCGTTTTGTCATTTTCACTCTGCCTGGTGTTTTTTAAGTGTAGGAGGGGAATCACACACACTATTTTCAGACACACCAAAGTCTTACAGTTAGTTGGAGGGGCTTTTACTACTGGCCCTATTTATCCCCTGTACACCTCTATTTTAGGGGTATACTCTCCACATTGATACAGTCAATCTGGTGCAGTCCAAAGTTCACCACCTGGGAGCAAAGTTCCAAATTTTCTCACACTAACTGAATCCTGCTGAGATCTTCTGATGTTCCAGGTGGTAGGGTGGGCCCACAGGGGAGGTTTCGGGTAGCCTACCACTGAGGCAGGCTTGCACTGAGTTCCAGGTGGCAGGACAGGCCTTCACTGGAGCTTCTGGACAGCTTACCCCTGATGCAGATTTCTGCTAAGTTCCCGGAGGCACGGTGGGCCCATGGTGGAGGTTCTAGGTAGCTTACCCCTGATGCATGCTTCTGCTAAGTTTTGGGTGGTAGGGCGGGCCCAAGGTGGTGGTTCCCGGCAGCCGACCCCTGATGCAGGCTTCCACTAAGTTCCTAGAGGCAGGACGGGCCCACAGTGGAGGTTCTGGGCAGCTTACCCCTGATGCAGGCTTCTGCTAAGTTCCC